>CM076581.1:55089960-55466790 GCA_034641835.2 Pinus albicaulis
TGGGTGTTGAATTATTTTTACGGGGCATATTTTAGAACCCAATACTGATACCTATTCTACAATATTCCCCTGGAATCAATTCAAATTGATTCTTCAAACACGACTTATGCAATTCAGAAACAAAATACACACCTTTTTCTTGCTTTTGAGGAGCTCGATATTAAAATTGGATTATCTTTTCGATTGCAGCACTTCAATATCTGAAATTCAGCAATGAAATACCCCTCTGAATTATATTTTGAATGCCACAGGTCTGACCTGATTTGGATTCTCCAAGGAAAAGTTGTGTCCAATCTCCCACAATGACCTAATTATGGACTGGTTCAGTAGAGCGAAATTGTACGACTTGCCACATGTCACTGTTTCATCTTTTGTATCTGAAATTGATAGCCATGAAACTAAAGTCTGTGTAATTGCGACCAATTTTTACGGAACTCCAATCCGATTCCCAGAGAGAGAGTTATTGAACTTTTCCCATGATCACCTCTTTGAGATGAAATTCAGGAACCTGAAAAAGCACTACTTTCCACAGATCATATCTCAAAAAATATTACGAACCAAGCTCTGAAATGTTTTGACGAATTTTCTCAGGATTTCAGCTTAGCTCCATATGAATTTCAGACTCTGAACCTTCGTACAAAAAAAGTTATAGCGAAAATTCCACGATGACCTGTTTAGGAGCGTGAAAAAGACCTAACTTCCATAGATGATATATCTGAAAATATTGCGAACCAAGCTCTGAAATTTTTAGACAAGCTTCCTCAGGATTTCCGCTTCGTACCTTAAAAATTTTAGCTTCTGAAACGTCGTAGAAAAAATGTTATAGCGAAAATTCCACGATGACCTTTTTGGAGCATCGAAACCCTAGAATCCAAAGCTCTGATACCAAATGTTGTGTAACCAGCTCCAAAAATAGAAGAAAAGAGATATCAACACCTTATAAATGAGCCACTTCGAGGGGGCAACCTCCAATACATTACATAAATGAACAATTCTTGGATGATACAATTTACAAAACCTCCTTTCTATATATAGGAGTCCATGGGGCCATAATGTAAATCTAGTGGGCCACAATGTAATCCTAGTGGGCCACAATGTAATCCTAGCCGACCTAACAATAATAATTTAAGGGCACAATAATAACAAAAGGGGGGTTACAAGGGTCCAATACTAACAATAAGGGGGTTACACTAACAACAATAAGGGAATATACTAGTCATATAGGGACCTAACAGTAGGTCTCTATATTTGCAATTTCTACCGACGTCGTAGGCGGCAGTAATGCAAAGGTTTCCATGAGAGTGGAATCTTTTAATAGTCCTACAACAATGTTCTGAAGTTATAGTTGGGGCGCGTGAACAAACAGAACACTTGTAGGTACCTGTGAAGTAGAGGCAAAGAAGGATAGCTGATTAATAACTATGATAGTACCTTTATATGGAAAGGAAATTATTCTAAAATATGTAGAAACAATTGCAGTCATTGCATATACCCATGGCCTTCCAAGTAGAATATTATAGTCAAGGGGTCCGTCAACAACCTCAACATCACAATTCACTATTTTTCCCCCTAGTTCAACATGCAGGTTATTAATAATACCACAAGGCTTATATGTATGTCCATTAAAAGCATTCAACATCATTGATGATTGTGATAAGCGCGGCGAGCCAAATGACTTCCAACAATTTAGAGACATGATACATGTAGATGATCCCTCATCAATAATAGTACGATGAACAAGGTTATTGAGAACATTTACTTGTATGGAGAATGCCAATTCCACTGGTAGTTGCAGCACATAACCCGTATGATTAAAGACGACAAGATTAGAATCATTCGGATCAATTCCACCAATAGCCGACAATAAAGCCTATTTTTGGGAGGGAAAATTTTGTAATATCTCAAGAGTAGACATAGTTGAAGGGGATTGAGCCAAATATTCAACTATATTATAATTTTGAGAAGCTCTTGGTCGAGGATTATATGTCTATTTGTGAATTACTCCCTTTGGTGGCTTAATTGTCAATTCATGAATAGCAGTAGGCGGTACCGATTCCGTAGACGGATTAGTAGTCGAGGTAGTAGGTTTATCAGTGGCCTGACTACCATAATATTTATTACACGTTGAAACCAAAATATCGGTTGAAGGTTTTGTGACAGATAGCATAAGTACTTGCGAACTAGAATTTGGATCCGTAGCAACCAAATTTGTGTTCGGATTCAGAAACAGATCTGTCAACAAAGCTGACGCATTGGAAGTATTAATGATCTTTAAGACTTCAGCACGGTGAGGAAAATCCCAAAAAAAGTGTTCCTCATTATAGATTATGCATGGATAACAAGGTTTCCTAGGTTTAGATGATTGATCAGATGATCTTTCCTGTGGGTTAGAAGTTTTATTTTTCTTAGATTTCCATTTTTTCTTACTTCCGGGTTGCTTGTCACTTTTTCCCTTGTCAAATGACACGACATTAATTTCGGAAGAAGGTGTAGGTTCAAATGCAGTAGTATGTGTTATAGCATCATTTCTCACCTTCATATGATTCATGATTTCTTTGATGGTTTTGGGCACCCATTCCTACAGACTTGGACAAATTCACTTAAAAACAGTGTAAAAATCCCCATACACGACTATGCCCGTACTTTTCCGCGTGTATACGCGAGTCCAGCTACACTTTTCCGCGTATGACATTAAAATTATGAAAAAATATATAATTATTCCCTATTTTCGGGCTGGGTTGATGGTTACTCAGGTAGTTCAACCACCCCAGCACGTGGCCAACTGTGTCCAACTGTTGAAACTACTTGGAGGGAGTATAAAAACCCCTCATGTGTATGGCCTAAGGGGGAGAGAGAATTATTGATATTATACTCTGTTGGTATTCCATATCCAAGTCTGATTCCCCGTGCCTCCTGCACTTTCCCAGTTCATTACAGGAAACCCTTGTTTCCTTGAGATGCTCATCTCCCTATATGTCATCTCGTAGGCACCAGTTTGGAAGGAGTCTTAGTGAGGCAAGGGCGGGACGAATCCGGACGACAGTCTGCTCGAAGATCGTGGAAGGATTCAGGTGATCTCTCCACTCGTTACTTTTGTACATGCTATTTATAATACAGAAGTACCATCTTGTTCCCGAAATATACGTGTTAGTGTCTGCTTACATATATGAGAAAAATGTTATTTAAGCATTCATTATGATTTATCTGATGTTTTATATCGATTTCACTAACATTTAGAGTAGATATATGCTGTACAACCAGTTCTTCGTGCTTGTTTCTTCTTGTCTTTCAAGTTAAGGAGGAAGGACGGTTGCTGGGGGTTTGGACCCTGCGGGATCTGCTTCAACCGTAGGACCTATGGGTAACTTCCTCATTCTACTCTATTTAGTTTTTCTGAACATGCATGGTTGTGTGAGTCCTTCTTAAGTAGCATGCCCCTGCTCTGTGGAGGTTGTAACCCAATGAACCTCTAGGGTGATTTTCCCCGAAACAGAACTGGCGACTCCGCTAGGGATCACATTCTTGTGACTCCCCTATTGGGTGGTTTCAGCTGTTTGGTAGGTTGCCGACAGTTTTAACTTTCATTTGCAGTCCAATTTACTTTTTCTCAGTCAGTCTGAAGTCCTGGTTTCTTTTCCAGGCTTGTCCTTTTTGTTTTTTCATTATTTACCTTTGTATATGCACTTTTTTCTGCACACAGACGCGTATACACGCAATTTTGTCTAAAGGGACCCGCATATACGCGAGTTTCCCTTAGCACAGACGCGTATGCACGCTGGTTGCGTAATTGTGAAGTAGCGTATACCTAGGTAGATTTTAAATTTTTGGGTTTCTTGACTTTTTGGTCCTTTCTGGCTGTGGAGACCTGTTCCTACAGGGTCTCTGTACTCACTGGATTGTGAAGGAAGTGGTTTCTTGTATTTTCTCTCTTTTGTTTGATTGAAAACTAGTCTTTTTGGCAAAGTGTTGTTTATGGTGCTGGCACTTCTGGTTTGAGTACCAAGATAGCTTTCAGAGCATTCTTGGCTGTTCTGCTTCATCAAAACAGTGAGCTCCAGCTCATTTACTCTTTCCTGTCTTTGTGTTTTTCTTGGCACTACGATTTTTGCTCGTTTCTTGATTGGTTTTCTTGAGTTTCAGTAGGCTAGGTCTTGTTGCAACTTTTGAAGAGTTTTTCTTGCTTCTTCGAAGTTTTTGCTTGCGGCAAGTTTATACTATTATTCTAGGCTGAGTGGCTGAGTTTTCTTGTTTTCATTTCCTCTTATTGATCTTGCTACTAGTTAGCTTTATAAGGTTTGGAGCATTGTTGAAGTTTGTGCTTGAAATTCAGTCTTGTTTGGTTTGGATTTTGATAGTTTTGCTTGGTCTTTTCGAGCTCTTTCTCTATAAAACTAAAAAGCTCAAAAAACATTTGTTTTGCTTTTTGTTTTTGCATTTCAAAGGCTTAAAAAACATTTTCTCTTGTTATTTTCTTTTGTTGTTGCATTTTCATTTTCGTTTTGCCATATCTTTTGAAGCTTTTGTGAGGTTTCTTGCTTTTGGTTTTTGGCTTGATAATTGGAAGGGAATTGTCATTCATTTCTTCTTCTTGTTTTTAAGCATCTTTGGTGTCTTCATATTAAGAGTTCTTGATTTCGGGAACTAGCTTTCTGGACAACCAAGACAAGTTAAAACTGAAGGACTTTTTGGGAGATTTCACTCTGCTTTAGGAGATTTGCATCTTAGGATTTGCATGCTTGTAGTGATTTGCATTAGGTGCATTTAAACATTTAGTCAATTTCATAGTTTTTGTGAGTGTGAGTTTGCTATTTGAAAAGAAAAAATACAATTTTTAATCTCGTAGAACCCGTGTAGAGATTACTTTTCATCGAAATACAATAACTGCATCTGCATGTAGTTAAGTTTTTATTAATTTCTTTTGCGTCAAAAACACCATAAGTTTCATCTCCATATCCTTGTGACTTAATATAACAACCCATTAAAATAAGTGATTTAATCTAAAATCAACTAGAAAGTTTTCTAAGTGTCATACACCAACTAGCTAGGTTGTAGGGCCTTGGATTAGGTGAGTGGAGAGTTAACTCTCCAAGGCCGCTCAAACAAAACATAGAAGTTGATTAATTGAGCGAAATCCAACTCCGTTAGGTGGACCGGGAAAGCTCTCCTCCAGAGAGTCAAGCACGAGGGGAAGTGAAGGTTGAGAAGAGGGATACCCCCCCTCCGATTAGCTGAATCTGACCTCAAGACCGTTCCACCCGGATTCTGATACGGATTGGTGCCCATAGTTGCCACTCCTAGGTTCCACACAGGTGACTGTGGGGGGAATACCCGTGGTACCTGAGGCAGACGTCGCATCACTTTCAGTAGTACTTCTGGGGGGTGCCCTTGCGAAGCTTGGGTGCTTGAGCCGGCAAAGGCTGTCGTTAGGAGGTCGGCGTAACTGTTTCTGATACCTTCGCTAGTTTTTCTGGGCCCTAATCATCCAAGACTGCTTTCGGGAGGTCCTATATTTCACTTTCCTGTATTTTGGTGTCCGGTCCTCATCACCCGGAGCGGAAATATTTGGAGGTTGTTTGCTTGATTGCATCTCAGGGATTTTTATTTTAGTGAGTGCTCTTTGCTCCTAGCTTGCCTATCTTTTCAATTTTTTGAGTCTAATAAAAAATCTATAAAAGTGGCTGATCAAGCGCCTCGTCGATCGAGGAGAATCCGGGGGTTATCTCCCGAGAGTCCAGAGCCTTCTTCAAGAAGGCGTAGGAGCGATCTAGCAGGTGGTTACCACCCTGTGGCATCTGACGCAATGGAGAGAGATCCTCCACAAAGGCCTGAAGGTTTCATAGCTGATTCTGGTGTCGGTTCCGAGAGGAGCGTTCCGCTCACCTCGCGAATTTTATTTCCTCAGGAAGAATATTTTCATATTGAAGACGTACCTGAGCCTCCGGCTACAGGTCCATCTCCTCTTCCTCCTGAATATCCGTTCGTTGTTTAGTACATCGAACCTGAGTCTCAAAGACCAGAAGATCTTCCATATCTTTCCTATCTTTCGATGGCCACGACTGGGAACGCGGCCTCTGCCGTAAGTGCTGCAGGCATTCAGACCCCTGCTTCTGTTGAAGGAGGGGGCACTATCGCTTTATCTTCGATTGCTTCTAGTGCTGCTGTGTTTGGCTCTGGTTTCACCCAAGCACATGCTTCTCATTCTGGTCCCTTCTGTTCAGGGATGCCCTCTAGTGGGAATCCCTCTTTTTCCTTTTCCGCTGCTGCAGCTGGATCTACACCCATGTCTTCTATGGCTAGTGGATCAGCTTCTTTTCAGGGTTTCCCCTTTGGGACTGGGCACATTCCTAGTTCCAATCCTTCTTTAGGGTCGTTTCCGTTTACGTCCCAGACCCAGAGTTTCAACCCTTGGTCTGGGGGGCAGAGTTCGACTACTTTTACAGGATGGAATCCTGTGTTTACTACAGCGGGGGAAGGGAATCAGTTTTACGCAGGTCATCAAGGGAATGCTTCTTTCCCTTCGTCGAGTGCTTACAAGACCTTTTCTCCTCTTTCTAATGCCTGGAACCCCTATCAGGCGCTCTCCTCTTCATTCAATACTTCAGCGGGGGGAACTGGTCTGGGCTTTGGGAGGAGGTTCTTCTCCTTTTTCTACGAGTCCTTTCTGGCAACCTGGTGCCTTATCAAATCCAGGCTATTCTTTTCAGAATGTTGGGAATCCATACCATCAAGGATGGAATCCTCAGGCTCCGCCTCGCTTACCTTTTCTGGCAACGTTAAACTTGCCAGATCTGTCAAAGTTGACTAATGATCCGATTCGTTATAGTCCGGGGTGGCCTCTGGTCCCGACCAAAATTCCTTCAGATATTCCAAAATTTGAAGGTAAGAATGGGGAGGATCTGGCTAACCACATCACCACTTTCCACTTATGGTGTTCTTCGAACTCCCTGATCGATGATTCGATTAGGTTGAGATTATTTCAATGCACCCTAACTGGAAATGCTGCCAAATGGTATATCGAGTTAACTGGGGGCAGTTTTGCCACATTTGGAGAACTGGCTGTCACATTTCTAAACCATTTTCAGTTTCCTGTCAGATATGAGGCTGGGACCGAACTCCTGGCTAATTTTAAGCAGGACGAGGCAACTCACATTTCTGATAACATTCAGGAATGGAGGAGAAGGAAGAGGCTTATCAAAGCTCATATTCCAGGAGAATTCCTTCTCGAATGGTTTCTAAAATCCCTGCAGTCAAATGTATCCCTATCTGGGGTATTTTCTGAGGAGCAGGCCATTTTTAGGGCCCAGCAGCTGGAACTGATCTATTCTCAATTTGGGGTCCTTTATAAATATTTTCCCAATGCTCCTCGCTCCAAATTGGATTTATCGAAAACTAAACCCGGTCTGCATGGTGATGGGCTTGTCAGATCAATCAATAGTGGTGCAGCCAGCCTGCTTTCTCAACTGCAACAGTTGTCTTTACAATCTGCTCCTTCCAGTCAGGCTGTGCCTGCCGAGTCATCGCCTTCCCAGTCTTTGTCCATAAATGTTGTCCAAGCTTCTGATCCCAAAGGAAATCAACAATCCGATGGGAAGAAGAAGGGACGAAATAACAAGAAGAAGGGCAAGAACGGGAAGGGTAATGCAAATAAAACCAACGAGCGTGTTGGTGAGGGTCAAAAGGAGAAAAAGAAAGTGAAGTTTCCATGCAAGCTGTGCGCTGGAGACCATCTCACACACCTTTTCCCTAAAATTCAGGATGCTCGGTGCTTGTTAGCTCAGCAGGGTTCTTCTAGTTTCTCAGGCTGTGTTAACAAACCCTTTTCCCCAAGAGCAGCAATTAGTTGTTGGTGCGAACCAAAATCCTAGGGCTTCTTCTGGGGGCACCCAAGAAGGGGAAATTCCATCGAACATTTTTATGATGAGTGCTCACGCGGATATCGCTACGAGATCCCGTGATTATGGCGGAGAAGAGTCTTCGAAAGCTAAGGAAGTTCGTGATGCTACTGAGCCGCTTCACATTACGAAGCCTACTGTTGAGTCTATGCCTCGGATGCCCAAAGCATCTTCTAAGCGATCAACGATTAATCCAAACGCTAGGGCTGCCCAGAATTACTCGATTGTGGAAGATCTGGCGCAGAGTCCTTGTGCTATGTCAGCTTTAGAGGTACTCCAATCTTGTCCGGCTCAGCGCAGTGCTTTGCTCACTGCCATTGGGGCTATTGATCCAAAAAATTCTCTTCTGATTACTTTTGATATGACTAATTTTAAGAAGAGACTTCCTCATCACATGGCTTTTCATATTAAATCGTCGTATCGGAAGTGAAATATCTTTCGAACAGTTTTTGATGAGGGTGCTTCCACATGTGTGATGTCTCTCGCATGCTGGAAGACACTTGGATCTCCCAAAGCTGTTCCATCCAGCACTGTTCTTACCGCGTTCGATGGTCATTCTCACAGACCCCATGGTATTGTCCCGGCTTTGCCCATCTGTGTTGGGGGAAAAACCGTTAATATAGAGGTTGAGGTAGTAGATGCAGCCTTGGACTACAACCTTCTGTTGGGGAGGAACTGGATTTATGAGATGGATGCCATTGCATCCTCATTATTTCGGATTGTATGTTTCCCCCACGAAGGGAGGATCGTTACAGTGGATCAACTGGACTGTCCTCCTGTAGACCTGAATGCGCCTTCTAACTCATCTGTTCCGAAGTTGGATAATACTAAGGCGCCTGTTGAGAATCTAGGAGTTGGAATGTATTCTTCCCTGATGGGTACTTTCGATCTTCCTCCTCCTACGGTACATATTAATGCTATTTCATCCTCCAAGGCTCCCCTTCGAAGAGAGTTCTTCAGAACTTATTATTTTTCAGACCCTTGGACCTTACCTTCCCCTACTGCCACATTAGCGGAAGGTCAAGTGGGTGGAATGGCATTTCCGATTTCTGCGGCTGAAATTGCATATCAGTCTATTGTTGACACTGCAGAATCTATCCCAGCTCCTCTTTCACTGGAAGAGTTGGATGGTGATGTGGCTCCGGCTTGGACGCTTAGTTCTTCTTCAACCCAGGATTGCCTTGATACCACTCTTCCATCTGAAGAGGCCATCCTGGAAGCCATGACAGGTATAGATAGACCGTGGGATGATTTTCATCATCGGTCTTACTTCCTACCTGATTTGAACGAAGTTGAAACAAGTTTTCCGAGTCCTCCGTCTCCTGGTCCTGTTCACCCAGTCTTGAACCCTTTGGCACCAACACAGGTTTATGCTGAAGGAAACATGGCTGTGATCTCTCCTACTATCCCAGTGAATATTTCCAGGGATCCCAATATTATCGAGAATGTCTTCATTGGAGCTGAGTGTTCCCGTGAAGAGGTTCAAATTTATACCGAGCTCTTCAAAGAGTATAGGGATGTATTTGCTTGGTCTTATGAGGAAATGCCTGGCATAGACCCATCTATTTTCCAGCATGAGATCAAGACGTATGAAAACGCTAAGCCGGTGAGGCAAAAACTTCGTCCGGTCAATCCTAGGAAGGCAGCAGCTATCAAAGCTGAAGTTGAGAAGCTGCTTAAGGCGGGATTCATTTTCCCGGTTCCTTTGACTGAATGGGTTTCAAATCCCGTTCCTGTAGATAAAAGGCAAGGAACGATTCGAGTTGGCATCGATTTCAGAGACCTAAATAAATCGTGTCCTAAAGATAATTACCCCACACCATTTATCAATCAGATCATTGACGAGTGTGCTGGTAATGAGATTTTCTCCTTCATGGACGGTTTCTCTGGATATAATCAAATTACTATCCGTCCTGAAGATCAACATAAGACTGCCTTTATTTGTCCCTGGGGTACGTTTGCATACAAGAAGATGCCTTTTGGTCTTAAAAATGCTGGGGCTACCTTTCAGCAGGCCATGTCTTACGCCTTCCACGACATCAAGAAGATTATCGAGGCATACTTAGATGATCTAGCTGCTCATTCTCGAAAGAGGATGGATCATCCTGGTCACCTCCAGCAAATATTTGAAAGATGTCATTTTTATAAAATTCGATTGAATCCGAACAAGTGCGTTTTCGCGGTTACATCCGGTCGGCTATTGGGATTCATTGTGTCTAGGGAAGGGATAAGGGTAGATCCCTTCAAGGTTGAGGCAATACTTCGGTTGCCTCCCCTGTCTTCAATTCGTCAGCTTCAAAATCTTCAAGGGAAGTCTAATTTTCTTCGGAGATTTATCATCAATTATGCTGAGATTACAAAGGGATATATGAGATTGTTGAAGAAAGGAGTTCCTTTTCTTTGGGACGACTACGCTCAACGCTCATTCGATGCTTTGAAAAAGGCATTGACCTCTGCTCCTTTACTGAGTCCACCTGATTATAGCAGAGATTTTCTTTTGTATCTAGCAACAGCAGAATCTACCATCGGTATGGTTCTGGTTCAAGAAGATGATGCTCTTGCAGAGCATGTTATTTACTACCTTAGTCGAGGACTGGTAGGACCTGAACTTCGATACACTCCGATAGAAAAATTAGCCTTAGCAGCAGTTCATGCTGTGCAGCGACTCCGGCATTACATTATCCTTCGCAAAACTTATGTCTTGGCAGCTGCCAATCCATTTCAGTTTGTCCTCAGCAAGCGAGTGATTGGGGGAAAATATAATAGATGGATTGTGATTTTACAGGAATTTTATCTTGAGTTCATGTCTGCCAAATCCAAGAAGTCATTAGTTTTTGCGGAATTGATCTCCGAGTTGCCCTGTGGAGAGGAGATGATCTATGATGAGTCCTTTCCGGACGAACACTTGTTTCTTATATCTCCACAGGATCCTTGGTACGGGGATATCATTGTGTATCTCCAGACTGTGAAGTTTCCCTCTACCTTTTCGAAAGATGAGCGTCGTAAATTGCGTCACTTGGCCAAGAATTATTTGATTATTGGTGATGCTTTGTACCGTCGAGGGGTTGATTCAATCCTAAGACGCTGCTTAACTTTCGAAGAAGCTGAGGCTGTGCTCAATGATTCTCACAGTGGAGCTTGTGGGGGTCATTTATCTGGGCTTGCTACAGCCCAAAATATTTTGCGTGCTGGATACTTTTGGCCCTCGATTTTCAAAGATTGTATTGAATCGGTCAAAAAGTCTCATTCGTGTCAGGTTTATACTCGAAAAATGCGCGCTCATCTAGCTCCGCTTTTTCCAGTCGTTACTGTTGGACCCTTTACAAAGTGGGGTATTGATTATACTACTTGTAACCCGCCTTCGGCAAAAGGTCACAAGTACATTATCGTAGCAGTAGACTACTTTACGAAGTGGGTCAAGGCTATGCCTACTTTTGGGAATGATGGTGAGACTGCAGCTTTGTTCCTTTTCAATCAAGTTATCACTCGTTTTGGTATTCCTAGAGAGATTGTCACTGACCATGGTAGTCATTTTCAGAATAGTATGATGGCTGAGTTGGCTCTCAAATTGGTTTTCCGGCAGGAGCATTCATCTCCATATTATCCTCAAGCCAATGGACAAGTGGAAGCCGTGAATAAATCCTTGAAGACAATTCTTCAAAGGACAATTGATAAAGCTAGATCCAACTAGCATATTATGCTATATCCTGCACTTTGGGCATACAAGACGTCAGTGAAAATTGCAACTGGCTTTACTCCGTTTCAGTTAGTGCACGGGGTGGAATCCGTATTTCCTATTGAATGCGAGATTCCTTCTCTTAAATTAGCTGTTGAACTTCTTCCTGACACTTCTAGTCTGGTAGAACGGCTTCTTCATCTGGAACATCTCGATGAGCAGCGTCGAGATGCCGCCACGATGAATGAAGCGCATAAAAACCGAGTAAAAGTTCAGTACGATAAGGCGGTCAAACCCAGGGTTTTTTCGGAAGGTGACCTTGTTTTGGTCTATGCCCAAGAAAAAGATGCCCTGGGGGCAGGAAAGTTTAAGTCTATGTGGTATGGCCCCTTCATCGTTAAAAAATTCCTTAAGGAGCGTATACCTTGGTTGATTTTGAAGGGAACAAGTTGCTGGAGCCTCGAAATGGGCTCTATTTGAAGAAGTATTATGCCTAGGTTTCGGCCTGGCATGTTGCTTTTGTATATAGTAGTTTTTTGCTTTGTACATATCTGGTTGATTTTCGATCTTTGATGAGTTGGTGATGTTTTTGATCTGCTTTGGCAGGTTGTGTTGGATGTCATGAGTCATTTTGGTTTCGCCGATGGTGTTAGTAGACACACCCGGAACTTAGCTTCCGCGGCTTGGGTGCTTCATTATCCTTCCGGTCAGCTGTTGGTATCAAGAGGGGTCTGCATTGGTCCTGCTTCCAATAATATAGCAGAATACACTGCAGTTATTCATCTACTCTCGGAGGCAATATCTTTGGGTGTTGATTCGTTGGTAGTTTTCTTGGACTCCCAGCTGGTAGTGTCGCAGTTGAACAACACTTATCGAGTACGAGATCCATTTTTATTACGATTTTTCTTGAGGGTACGTTTGTTACAAAGGTCATTTCAATTTTTAACTTTCATTCATATTCCTCGAGCTGACAATTGGTTTGCTGACTCATTAGCTAATCAAGCATTAGATTGGCATATTAATCATTCCATACAATAAATTTTTAATCATAAAAAACATCATACATTTGATACATTTATCACATCACATCAAATATCGTTGTATATATATCATCGGAGTGTTCAAAAACTTTACAAAATTTGGATCCATAAATGTCGTACAAAAATTGGGCTTATGCCCCATCATGTTCAGTCTCAAAAAGAATATACAGTCATCTAATATATAATATCTGTCTACTCCTAAGGTCCCTGCCCAGAATTCGTGTTCCTATAGAACGTGACTGCGGTGGCAACTCGGCGGAATAATCTAACCCAGTCTCGGGGTACTCCTACCACTCGTCTCTGGATGGCTTCCGGCAGGTCCTCCATGGTAGCCATAGGGATTTGGCGGGTTAATCCCTCCAAGTTTCTCTGCACGTCCTGGAGAGTCCTATCTGAATCCACAGTATCCGCTTTGCCCCTGCGGCACTTATGGCGCGGTAGGCCCTCAGGACGAACTGGTCCAACATCTGAAACATGATCATTTTAATTGTCAGTCATTATGAATCCAATCAAAAACATGTTTGTTTTTCATTTTTCATACATATTTGAAAAAATTCAAAAAAAATTATATAAGTAAAAAAAAATTTGCAAACTTACCGACTGTTCCCCATGCTATGCCTGGTGGAAGAACTAGATCCGGATCTCGACGAAAGTCCATCCCGGCATAGGAATAGTCATCCATTGCGATGATTTGTTCTCCCCACCAAAGGAAGAACTCATCATCCCATGTGGTTCGGGGTACTTCACTACCCCCCAATCTCTTCATCATGTCCGCCCAATGGGCAATTCTTGGGTCCCGCGGGCTACTGATGGTAGAGATGACTCTGGGTCTCAACGCTGGAATCTTCTCAAAGAAGAATGTTGTCAAAATTGTACCGTAGCCAAAGTGTTTGGTCTTCACTTGGCGGATTGAGGTCAACTGTTGTTTCATGTTCAGTAATAGGGCTGTGCACCAATCGTACACATGAGTCAAACATTCTACTGCTATGCTCATTTGCGTCCTGGACGCCTGATGTAGAGAGGCAGATCCTGCCACTCTGCCGATGGTGAAAAGGAGGATTTTCATGTGCAAATCCCGTAAATCTTTAATTGCAATCTGAGTTCCAACCTTTTTGGAACCGTCTACGCAATACACGTGGACATAGTCTTCCACGGTTAACCCTCCCAGGGGTTTCCCATGCAAGTCTACTGGTTCTCCCCTCCGAGAAAGTCCAGTAATAAAGTATATGTCTTCCACTTCAATGCGTAGTGGCATCTGATCTATCACGAAACAGTCTTGATCTGGTTCCCAGTAATTGACGAGCATTTCTAGCAACCGATGATTGCTTTTCATATTTGGCATTTTAAAGAATTTGAACAATCCGCAATTCCGAAGGATATTTTGTGCTGCTCGATCTTGCATGACCTCTTGGTCAATTGCGCTATGCTCACGTTCTCTCCATGAGATTGTCATCCTGTCAAATTTCATCAAATCATGCATTAGCCACGCTTTTTAAGTTTCGGACCTGCGCATACGCGACTTTTTCTTTGCACAGTCGCGTGTATACGCGAGTTGCCTTTACTGAACCCGCGTATGCGCAAGTCCGCATTTTTTAGCAAGGGTTTTCAAGCTAAAATTCACTTAATTTTAATTTCCAAATGGACAAAATGATTTGCAAGGATGATTTAGGAGCCTACCTGAAATTTCGGCGCAATTCGACGGTCGGTTGTTCCTGATTTGACGAAAGATTTTTTTTGCTCCAGAGCACTTTTTTCCAAATCAGCAATGCAATAATGAACCAAATATGGGGTAATTTGTCTATTTATGCCTAAAAAGTTGAAATTTTTTGCAAAAATTCATTATGCTCATTTTTTCGATCTATCTTAAGCTGCATAACTCGAATTGTTGGGTGTGGAGCCTGATTATCTTGTTTACTTTGTATCACAGCATTGGACTCTTGTACCTTAAAAGGGGCGGCAACGCCGCCCGAAATTTAATTGCTGCTGTGGGGGGTTCAGGGGGGGTGGCAGCGCTTTTTGGAGCCCCCCCCTGGCGGGGGTTCAGGGGCAGCGCCCCCGAAGCTAAAAACAGATGTAAAATTGCCTTGTAAAAGTATAGTAATTTCTAGTCAATCTGGGCCGTTCATTAGGCAAATGATCTGACGGTAGAAGTTTTGTTTAGATTAGGGTGTTTTGCCCTAGAAGGCAACCCCTTGTATATATGGGGGCATTGTATTGCGGCTGTGTATTATGAGTGTATTCTCGGAGCGAGAAACAGAGAGGGAGACTGTGAGAGAGAACAGAGGATATTACAGCGGATCTGCTGTAGGTTTTGTCTCTTCGTTTTGTTGGATAATATAAAGGAAGGACTGGCTGTTCGGGGTGGACGTAGCCCAAACTGGGTGAACCACGTATATCTGTGTCTCTCTGGTTTTATGTGTTTTGTGTGCTTGTATTTTTCGCATATTTTATGTGTTGCATTGCTCCATAATATATAATTTTCTAACAACTGGTATCAGAGCCGAAGGTCTATTTGGCTGATAAACTCGCAGGAAAGAAGGGTTCCTGGTTCGAGTGGGAGTAATGGCGGACGATGGTAAGTTTAGGGTCGAGAAATTTAACGGCCAAAACTTTGCGCTGTGGAAGATGCAGATGGAAGATTATCTGTATCAGAAAGATCTGTACCTACCATTGAGCGGAAAAACAAAGAAGCCGGTGACCATGACAGACGCGGAATGGAACATTCTCGATAGAAAGGCACTTGGAACAGTACGGTTGTGTCTTGCGGCGTCAGTCGCCTTCAATATTTCGAAGGAAACAACAACAGAGGGTTTGATGCAGACGTTGGCGAAACTGTATGAAAAGCCCTCGGCCTCAAACAAGGTATTTCTTATGAAATGACTATTTAATATGAAGATGTCTGAAGGTGGATCTGTTGCAAACCATTTAAATGAATTTAACATAGTTACCAGTCAGTTAAGTTCTGTAGAGGTAAACTTTGATGATGAAGTTAGAGCTCTGTTATTCTTGTGCTCATTGCCAGAGAGTTGGAATGGTTTAGTAATGGCCATTAGTAACTCTGTCTCTGGATCTAGTACTTTAAAGTTTGATGATGTTTTTGGTGCTATCCTTAGCGAGGAAATGCGATGGAAAATCTCCAGTGAGACATCAGGTAGTTCTTTGAGTGCATAGTCTAGGGGAAGAAGAATGGAAAGAGGAAAGAGCTTGGGATATCGCAGTAAATCAAGGAAAGGCAGATCCAAGTCTAGATCAGGGATAGTGTGCTGGAATTGTGGAAAGAAAGGACACCTAAAGAAAGATTGTAGATCTCGGAAGGGAAAAGAAGGAGACACACAACAAGAAAACAATCATGAAGCAAATGTGACAGGTGATGTGTTACAAGATGCTTTGATTCTTTCTTTCGAAAATGTTACTGATTCTTGGGTTGTAGATTCAGGGGCTTCATTCCATGCCACACCCGATAAGAAATATTTTCATGACTATGTTCAAGGAGATTTTGGACAAGTTCGTTTGGGTGATGATAAACCCTGTAAAATTGTTGGAATGGGTAAAGTTCTTGTAAAACAACGGAATGGAAACCAATGGCTACTAAAGGAGGTAAGGCATGTTCCAGATCTGAAGAAAAATCTGATTTCAACAGGGCAGTTAGGCGGTGAAGGTTGTGTGACAACTTTCTCAGATAAAACTTGGAAGGTCACCAAAGGAGCCCTGGTAATAGCAAAAGGCGAAAAGGTTGGTACATTGTATTTATGCAATGGTATTTATAACTTTGTTAATGCTTTAACTTCCAAAGGAGCAGATGCAGCATTATGGCATCATAGGCTCGGACACATGAGTGAGAAGGGAATGAAGATTCTTCACTCAAGAAATTTGTTGCCGGGTTTGAAGAATGTTGATTTGGATTTCTGTGAGAATTGCATTTATGGAAAACAAAAGAGAGTCAGATTTCTCAGAGTTGGGAAAGAAAAGAAGAGCGAAAAATTAGAGCTTGTGCATACAGATGTATGGGGACCTGCTCCAGTATCATCTCTTTGTGGCTCGTTATTATGTTACTTTTATTGATGATGCTACTAGAAAAAATTGGATTTATTGTATTCAAAATAAATCTGATGTATTTGATACTTTCAAGAAATGGAAAGCTTTGGTTGAGATTGAGACAGGAAAGAAGTTGAAGTGTCTCGGATCAGACAATGGAGGTGAATATTGCAGCAAAGAGTTTGATAGGTACTGTTCAGAGCATGGAATTCGTAGAGAGAAGACAGTTCCAAGAACACCACAAGAAAATGGTGTGTCGGAAAGGATGAACAGAACAATCATGGAGCGTGCAAGGTGCATGAGATTGCATGCGGGATTGCCTTTACAATTTTGGGGAGATGCTGTAGATACTGTTGTTTATCTAATAAATAGAGGGCCTTCAAGTTCCTTGGATGGTGGTATTCCAGAGGAAGCATGGACAGGTAAAAAGGTAAACTACTCTTTTTTAAAGCCTTTTAGTTGTGAGGCCTTTGTCCATATTAATAAAGAAAACAGAACAAAGCTTGAGGCAAAATCAAAGAAATGTACCTTTATTGGATATGGTGCTAATGATTTTGGTTATCGCTTATATGATTATGAAAATCACAAAATCATTAGGAGCGGAGATGTAATATTCAATGAAAAGGTCTTGTATAAGAATCAGTTGCAGGAAAAGAAACAGGAAAAAGAAAGCAAGGAATACACAGTTCTTGATGAGATAATTGAAAAAGTAAAGGTGCCTGAAAATAATAATAATCAACAACCACAGCAGCAGCAACCACCACAACAGCAACAGGCACCTCAAACACCTGAAAGTGGTGTTAGAATATCTACCAGGATAAGTAGACCCCCTGAACGATACTCTCCTTCATTATATTATTTATTGCTAACTGATTCTAGTGAACCTGAATGTTATGAAGAAGCAATGCAGGTTGAAAGCATGAAGAAGTGGGAGCTAGCCATGAAAGAAGAGATGGACTCCTTAATGCATAACCAGAATTGGGACTTATTCAGGTTTCCTGCAGGTAAAACTACATTGCAGAATAAATGGGTTTACAGGCTGAAGGAAGAAGATGGAGGAAAATAGAGGTACAAAGCTAGACTTGTGGTGAAGGAGTTTGCATAGAAGAAAGGTATTGATTTTGATGAAATATTTTCTCTTGTTGTTAAGATGACTTCAATCATAACTCTCTTAAGTCTTGTAGCAGTGGAAGATTTACATCTTGAACGGTTAGATGTAAAGACAACATTTCTCCATGGAGATTTGGAGGAAGAGATATACATGCAGCAATTAGAAGGATATGAGGTCAAAGGGAAAGAAAAATTGGTGTGCAGATTAAAGAAGAGCTTGTATGGCTTAAAACAGGCTCCAAGGCAGTGGTATCTAAAATTTGACAAGTTTATGTCTGAACAAGGTTATACTAGATGTCACTCTGATCATTGTGTTTATCTAAAAAGGCAAAATGATGGCAGCTATATTATATTGTTATTGTATGTAGATGACATGCTTGTTGCGGGATATAACATGCAGGAAATAAATGTGCTCAAAAGAAAATTGGCAAATTCATTTGCAATGAAGGATTTGGGAGCTGCAAAACAAATCCTTGGTATGAGGATAACTAGAGAGAGGAAAAATCGCAAATTAACACTGTCTCAGAATGAGTACATAGAAAAGGTGTTGAAAAGATTTAATATGCAGAATGCAAAACCAGTTACTACACCTTTTTCTAGCTATTTCAAACTTAGTAAGGAGATGTGCCCAAAGACCCAAGAAGACATGGATTATATGTCTAAAGTTCCATATGCATCAGCAGTTGGAAGTTTAATGTATGCAATGGTCTGCACAAGGCCTGATATTGCAGATGCAGTGGGAGTTGTAAGCAGGTATATGAACAATCCAGGAAAAGAACATTGGATGGCAGTAAAATGGATTCTCAGATATTTGAGAGGTACCACAAATCAAGCATTATGCTTTGGTGGTTCAAACATTGCTCTACAGGGATATGTTGATGCAGATATGGCAGGTGACAGAGATAATAGGAGGAGAACTACAGGATATGTATTTACTGTAGGTGGAACAGCTGTCAGTTGGGTTTCAAAAATCCAAAGTGTTGTTGCACTTTCAACAACAGAAGCAGAGTATGTTGCTGCTACAGAGGCTAGTAAAGAAATGATTTGGTTACAAAGGTTTATAGATGAATTGGGTAAGAAGCATGATATGGGCACGCTATACAGTGATAGCCAAAGTGCCATTCATCTTGCAAAGAACTCAGCATTTCATTCCAGGACTAAACACATACATCTCAAGTACCATTTCATACGGCCAGTATTGGAAGATGGAGAGTTGAAGCTGGAAAAGATACACACTAGCCATAATCCTACAGATATGCTAACAAAAGTTGTAACCAGGGAGAAACTGAGAATGTGCTCAGTTTCAATTGGTCTTCAAGGATGATGATGAAGATGAGAAACATCCAGGTCCAAAGAGGAGTCATTGTCCAGCAAATGAAGTAGCGGTGGAGTTGCTACAATCAGTCTCCAAGTGGGAGATTGTTGGGTGTGGAGCCTGATTATCTTGTTTACTTTGTATCACAGCATTGGACCCCTGTACCTTAAAAGGGGCGGCAACGCCGCCCGAAATTTAATCGCTGCCATGGGGAGTTTAGGGGGGGGCGGAAACGCTTTTCGGAGCCCCCCCTGGCGGGGGTTCGGGGGCAGCGCCCCTGAAGCTAAAAACAAATGTAAAATTGCCTTGTAAAAGTATAGTAATTTCTAGTCAATCTGGGCCATTCATTAGGCAAATGATCTGACGGTAGAAGTTATGTTTAGATTAGGGTTTTTTTGCCCTAGAAGGAAACCCCTTGTATATATGGGGGCATTGTATTGCGGCTGTGTATTATGAGTGTATTCTCGGAGCGAGAAACAGAGAGGGAGACTGTGAGAGAGAACAGAGGATATTACAGCGGATCTGCTGTAGGTTTTGTCTCTTCGTTTTGTTGGATAATATAAAGGAAGGACTGGCTGTTCGGGGTGGACGTAGCCCAAAATGGGTGAACCACGTATATCTGTGTTTCTCTGGTTTTATGTGTTTTGTGTGCTTGTATTTTCCGCATATTTTATGTGTAACATTGCTCTGTAATATTTAATTTTCTAACACGAATGCTTGGAAGTGCCCAGTTTGGTATGTTTTCAGGTACATTTTGATGATTTTGAGATTTTTCCCGGTTTTTGATCCATGATTTCCGACTCGTCACGGCAGGTATATGATCTTCACTGGCATATAGGTTAGGGAAATCACTTTCCGTTGCATCTTGCATACTAGCCTCCATATTGATCACTTGCCTTAGGGTCGATCCCATCAGGTCATGAGTATTACACCCATTTCACTCGCCGATTATTTAATCATGACTTGATGGTAGAGCCTTCCTTTACATGGGCTTCCTAGTTAGTTCCTCGCTATCACTTGTTGCCCATGTTGCGTTTTATGTAGGCTCGGGAGTCCTCTTTAGTCCCGCCATGTCTTATGTGTTGAAGCTTCATTCTTCTTCTTCATCACTATCATTTTTTCTGGATTTTACCCTAGAGGCTCCCTGGTGTCGTTAAGTTGTATTACTGCATTGCATATTGGCTACTTGTTTACCCTGGCCTTTAGCCAGCTTCATTTGGACTCGATGTTTAAGCCAACTTTTGACCTTGACTTTCTGTACAAGTTAACCATTGCATGCACCTAGCTATCACGACTTGACACCTTTTTACCCATGGATGGAACATTCCTCTGAGTATCACTTACCAGTTTTCGCCACCTTGCATTAAGCATAGGATTGTTCCAATCCCAGGAACTAGTGCATCTGATGTTTTGATACTCGTTCTATCCATTGTACCATAGCATTATTTTCTTCTTTTTCAGGCTTATTATATGAAAAAAGACAAAAAAATCAAATATAACAAAAAGAGCGGGAACGAGATGTATCTTCGTTGTTTTGATGGCAGTACAGAGTCAGTTTGTCGCCCTTGAACAAAGCACATTTACTTATATATATCTCCTTCATTTGGGATGGTTTTAGTTTTGAACTAGGTTCAGCCTTTACCATGTTTCACTTGTCAGTTCTCCCCCGGTTAGTTATCTCTTCCAATCATATGGAGAGTTTGTTCTGCCTCCTGCATAACAGACTTATACAGTGTCACTTTTTACTGCCATGGTCATCACGAGTCGTGCTTTTGTTCAAGGGAAGTCTAACCTGAGTCGGCCATTCTGCGGTGTCTCTTGACTCATTATTCAGTCGGCCTTCCCGGTCTTGTCAGTATCATGTTCTATCACATCAGATGTTTTGGTCTTCTGCTCGTGCTGGTTTGAGAAGGTCCCCATTGACTTCTTGCTAGCGGGTTTGTCTCTTATCGACTACGACACATTGCTCTGAGTGCAAACCTAGAGCCACACCCTGGGCCTATTTTCATCATTGATAGGTGACCTTGTGCTCAGCATTTGATCATCATCATGGGTCTTTGACTGAGTGGTTTCCCCTGTGTTCGACGTCAGCACACATTATCACACTTGGGATTTGTGCAGTACCTTGATTTCCATTTGACCCTATCGGTGGATTTCTCACCTCTGTGTCAGCTTTCATTATTGGTTGGTTCGGAGGGTTTCTTCCGTGCACTAGCTTCATCTTGTGCATGTCGGAAACGTACTTCGGTTTTGGTTCCGTCACTCTACTTCATCCGATTTCTTCCAAATCTTGGCCTGCGGGTTACACTCGCGCTGGACTGATGTGGGATGCCTTAATGCCTTCCTTCCAGCAGATATTTTCCCATCGACTCCGACTCATAGCTCTGGGAATAAGGTCTAGAGTCTTTTTTTCAGTACCTTAGGGTTTGCAGTCATCAATGGCAGACTCTTCGCTATCGACAGTGGGGATTCATCATTTCCTCCTGATTAGTAGATTCTTTCAAGTGTTCGACTTCAACTCATTCATTCGCACTTGTTAGATTGTACTGGGGCACCTTGACACTCATTATCATTATCGGTGGGTTGTCTCGCGTTGGTTAATGGTATACATCATTGACCGGTAATCCAACGATTTCTCACATAGTCGACTTCAGCTCATTTATTCCCATTGTGTAGAATTGTGCCATAGTGATCGGTGAAGACCTCGGGTTGCATCAGCATTTTTCGGTTCACTTTTGACAGTCCATTCAGTTTCTGCCAGTGATGTCGTCCACCCTTATATGTTGCAGTTTAGCACAGCAGCATCTTATATGTTGGCTCCCGAGTTGCGTGATTGTACCGTTTGCCACCTCTTATGATTCGGTACTTGGAGATTCAGCTACTTATATGACCAGACATCCAGTTGCACCATCTTTGATCAGATTTCTATATGTGATACTTGGACATTGATTCAGACTTACACTTCCGGGCCATGCTCAGATGATTCATTGTGTACTTTCAGTTCAGCTATACTTGTATACATGTTGGATCTATTCACTAATTTCTATATGTTGTATTTTTGGACTGAGCATGGGTATGCCCGCCTCAGCATGAGTTGACTCTCTGTTTTCTTTCATTGGTTTTTGGCAGGCTGAAATCTGGTGAAGTCCTCTCTTGTCCTTGTGAAGTTCTTTCTATGTGCATAATACATTTCGGCCATCATGTACCCCTTCTGACCTCATATATTAGGGGGCATCTATTATAGCATCATTTCTCACCTTCATATGATCCATGATTGCTTTGATGGTTTTGGGCACCCATTCCTACAGACTTGGACAAATTCACTTAAAAACAGTGTAAAAATCCCCATACGCGACTATGCCCGTACTTTTCCGCGTGTATACGCGAGTCCAGCTGCACTTTTCCGCGTATGACATTAAAATTATGAAAAAATATATAATTATTCCCTATTTTCGGGCTGGGTTGATGGTTACTCAGGTAGTTCAACCACCCCAGCACGTGGCCAGCTGTTTCCAACTGTTGAAACTACTTGGAGGGAGTATAAAAACCCCTCATGTGTATGGCCTAAGGGAGAGAGAGAATTATTGATATTATACTCTATTGGTATTCCCTATCCAAGTCTGATTCCCCGTGCCTCCTGCACTTTCCCAGTTCATTATAGGAAACCCTTGTTTCCTTGAGATTCTCATCTCCCTATATGTCATCTCGTATGCACCAGTTTGGAAGGAGTCTTAGTGAGGCAAGGGCGGGACGAATCCGGATGACGGTCTGCTCGAAGATCGTGGAAGGATTCAGGTGATCTCTCCACTCGTTAATTTTGTACATGCTATTTATAATACAGAAGTGCCATCTTGTTCCTGAAATATACGTGTTAGTGTCTGCTTACATATATGAGAAAAATGTTATTTAAGCATTCATTATGATTTATCTGATGTTTTATATCGATTTCACTAACATTTAGAGTAGATATATGCTGTACAACCAATTCTTCGTGCTTGTTTCTTCTTGTCTTTCAGGTTAAGGAGGAAGGACGGTTGCTGGGGGTTTGGACCCTGCGAGATCTGCTTCAACCGTAGGACCTACGGGTAACTTCCTCATTCTACTCTATTTAGTTTTTCTGAACATTCATGGTTGTGTGAGTCCTTCTTAAGTAGCATGCCCCTGCTCTATGGAGGTTGTAACCCAACGAACCTCTAGGGTGATTTTCCCTGAAACAACAACCGACGGTTGTAATCCTCCTTTTTATAAATCAATAGAACTGTATCTGTTTTGTCCATTATATGCGTTAATAGTGTCATTATTATTCAATCACTTATATAGCATGAGATGAATGGCTTAGATTTGCATAGTTTAAATGTTTATTACATATTGACTTAATTGATAGGAAATGCATGTTGCGATAGAGATTACACGAGTGCTTTGATTGATTGCAGGGTCGAGATTTGGAGCTAGTGAAGGAGAACTCCTACTTCGCTGCCTAGCACTCTCCAAAATACTTCAAGATCATTAAAGAGGTAATGTTCCATCTTATTCCATCAAGTTGTTTTAAGTTAATATGAACATGTATGTGCCATCTTCGTGAACTGTACAGCTAATCTTACTGTCTGCCTCGGGCACCGAAAAGCCCTGAGAGGGATATTCAATAACCAACAACCCAAGCACCATCACATCATCTTTAAGAGAAAATTCGAAGGTTCAGGCAGTGGAACATCACATCAAGCATCAACAAGAAGTTCTCCAACTCTTAAAGGATAACCTGAATTTGGCACAAAATCGAATGAAACAACAAGCATATCAACATCGCAGCGAGAGAAGTTTTGATGTAGGAGACTGGTATTTTTACAGCTACAACCATACAAAAAAATGTCCCTCAAGCAAGCTAAGAAGGATAATAAATTATCGCTAAAGTACTATGGTACTTACAAGGTGTTGCAAAAGATTGGTACTATGGCATACAAATTGGAGCTTCATGCTTCTTCATGAGTGCATCCAGTTTTCCATGTTTCATGCTTAAAGAATGTTATAGGTGAAAATCTTCCAGTTCAAACAATATTGCCAGAACTTTATGAGGAAGGAAAAATAATATTGGAACCTGAGCAGTCACGGAAACAAGAACTCGATAGCTATGGAATCAATCAATTTCAGAGTATCTCATCAAGTGGAAGAACTTACCCACTAAAGATTCTACATGAGAGGATGAGCATTTTATACAGAAGCACCCAGAGCTACTGAAGCGTTGAGGACAACAATTTTTTGAAGGAGAGGGGCATGTTAGGTCCCTATATTACTAGTATAGTCCCTTATTGTTGTTAGTGTAACCCCCTTATTGTTATTATTGTACCCCTGTAACCCCCATATTGTTATTATTATGCCCTTACATTATTATTGTTAGGTCGGCTAGAATTACATTGTGGCCCCACTATGATTACATTGTGGCCCCATGGACTCCTATATATATAAAGGAGGTTTTGTAATTTGTATCATCCAAGAATTGTTCATTAATGTAATGTATTGGAGGTTTCCCCCTCAAAGTGGCTTATTTATAAGGAGTTGATAGCTCTTTTCTTCTATTTTTGGAGCTGGTTTCACAACATTTGAGCTCCCCCCACATACTGCCTGTTACCTATAGTTTAGAGGGTAAACCACACTCTCTAAACTCATGAAATTTTGTACACCCATGTGTCGAATCCACCACAACAATACTTATCAAGATGCTCAGGAAATTTTGCAGCAGGCTGAAGATCTTTGTACAGATGAAAATGATGGAAGACAAGGTATTATTTCAGATCTGATTGTAGCAAAAGACGGTATGCAGGAAAATGAGGTTCCAATCTTAGATTCGGGTAAAGTCAAGCTGGTTGATCCAGATCTAGATTCAAATTGTGATGATGAAGAGTATGTTGTTTTCGATCCCATGAAGGAGAGCTCCAATGTTGAGGTCACTTCGAATGAAGAAAAGATAGTTATAGACCCAAGTGTTCTCATCCCATCAGAACAAATTCTTCACGAGGAGGTAATCCATTCCCTTTATGAAAAACAAGATGATATATTTGTTCAAGTAAGTGAAAAATGTTCTTTGGATGAATCTGTCGTAGATGATAGAAATGTCATTTTTGGGTTTCAAGAACAATATGAAGTTTTCCCTCTTATAACTGATGAGTGTGATAACAAACATGACAATCTGGTTGCCATGTCATATGAATATGATCAACAATATATTCAAATTGCATAGGACTAGAGCAGTGAGGACTATCATTCAGATTTTTCTTCTCATGTCTCATGCTTTGAATTGTTTTTTCAAGAAGAAATATGCTCACCTACTTGTTCAGATTTTTTTGAAGACCAGGAACACACTCTTGTTGAGGTACATTATGAAAAGAGATCAGATTCAAGAGAAAAATCCACCTTTTTTATTCCAGATCAGCGAGAGGTAAATTTTCTTGATTTTCAAGATCCCTTCGACAGTCTTTGCAAGCACTGGAGAAGATGAATGTTGTCTCATTTGTCAACATAATTCTTAGTTTCAGTTTTTATTTTGAGTTGCCTACATGTATATCATTTTTCCTGCTCAAGGAAAGTGAGAGCAGAACTTCAGTAAGTAGCCATCTCCTGGAAGGATCAGTTCACATGATTATATATATGTATTTAGAAGGCCGGTGGTTTTCATCGAGATTTTAAGCCCTCAAGTCTTGGTGATGTACTGCCATCAATAAGTAGTGTGTTATCACTCCAGTAATTCTCTAGTTGTGAGATTTTTGGTTTTTAGTTGAGAAAACTAGAGGTAACCATAGACCAAATTTTAAACTCTAGGATCTAGCCTTCCTAGGGTTCAGAGAGGGCTCTCTCTATAAAATTTAACTTTTTTTTGTTTTATAAAATATTAGGCTAGTTATGATTGTGCAATTTGGTTTTGGTTTGATTGATTTGGTGGGAAAAATCACTGGAAGATATGGATAATGGGAAATCTATTTTTCCATTGGGCTAAGGAGTCAAAGGTTAAGCATACAGAGTTGGGATCAAGGTCAAAAAGTAAAATGTTTTCAAGGCAAGATATATAACCCTTGGAGATCTTAGAAATTTGTTTTGTGAGATGGTATGATCGGGATAAAGAGCAATGAAGGGTTATTTGATCCGGAAAATGGAAGCAGTAGGCAGAGGTCAAACGAGAGAGGGAGAAATTAAGGGTTCCCTACACTGGAAATCAGATGAAAACATATAAATTTGATCTGAAAATGGTTTGGATAACTTGTATGTATTTCAAGAACCTACCACTCAATTTTAATTATAATGATCTAGATTGTACTTGAAATTTTGTGGAATTATTTACTTGAAAGTGGTGTATGAATTTTTACTGTTTATGTGTCTTAAGTTCATTTGTTCTTGCTGCAATTTAACATGTATGACAACAACATAATGCATCAAATAATCATTCAAACACAACAACAATTTTAATCTAGGAGTTCACCCTCTGTGCTACATCTCCTTTAAGCTTGGTCATCTTGACTAAGCTCTTTGGGATTATGGTAAGTTTTTTTTACAAAGTAAATACTTAATTCCAATGAATAAAAAAATGATCCAAAGGACTTAAAATACCATTTAAATCCCTCTAATTTCTGTCCAAACTTTGTAAACAACTTTAGGCTCTTGTTGACACGATTCCTTCTGTCGATGCACTAAGCTACTCTGAGCTTCTAAATGGAAAAAAATCTCTCAGAATTCTATTTCTGTCACTGAAACCACTCCTGATGTATCCAATACACATTATACACCAAATAACAACTGATAAATTTCTCAAATTGAGCACTGCATTCCCCAAATAGCCTATCCTCCACGGTTTGCCCAAGGCTGCCCAGAACTTTACATCATCTTTTCAAGCTCTAGAAGTTCTCAAAATGTTCTAAAACCACTTCCATTGGTTCAAAAATTATTTAAATATTCAATATAGAGTTTTTTTTCATCAAAAATAGCCTCCAGATGCTCTAGTTTCGCCTCAATCACCTATCAGCACCCCCTGGCACTAGGGTCAAGGAAAAATTCTCTGCTGAGTTTTCGACCTCTAAAAGTCTTTAAAAATTGTTGAAACCTCTGTAAATAGATTAAAAATAATTTTTTCAGCCAATAATGACCACTATTTCACTGCATATGGTCTCAAACAACTCTTTCCAAGCCTTGCACTGCTGTTGGCAAAAGCTGGCAATAATGACCCCTGGAACTTTACTGAATCTTTTCGGCCTTAAAACGTTCCCTACAGGCTTTGAAATACATTTAATAATATTTATAACATCTTATTTATCTAATTTACACTAACTCTGTAAAAGGAATCTAACTCCCCTGGTTAGGCCTCAAACTGAATTTGTCTCATGGTGGCCCTGATGGCTCCTCCATCTTCCCTGAAGAAAAATATGTTGAATATCACCTCCATTCGATATAAAACATGTTCCAAAGTCTCCATAAGGTCGAAGAGACCCAAAATTGACTAAAATTTCATCTAATTTGGTTAAATAATGAGAGAGTTATGACCAAAACAACTTTGCCCAATTTCCTCCACTAAATGTGGGGCAACTGCTAGTTAACTCCACTAAAAGTGGAAGTCCGCCTAAATTTGGGAATTCCTCCAGAATCTCCACCATATTAAACTCCACTTAGATGAAGCTTAATTAAATATTAAACCTAATATTAGGCTCCTTACGCGCTCTTAACATTAAGCTCCCACACTAGTCATATGATGAGGTTCCATGGGAGGAGGGCTGGCCTCTCCATGCTCTGCTGGACCCACTCGACATTCAAAGTGCAATAACTTCTTCATATGGTGTCTGTTTTTTTTAACCATTTGTGATGCCATAATAAGGAAGACAAGAAATTTGCAACCATCTTGGTTTCAACCAAATCCTATAACTTTTAATTTTGAGCTAATCCTTAGGTCCTTGATCCAGTTCTGATCACACCTCCCAAATGAGAATCTTTTGGACCCCAAAAGCTCTCTTGGACTAATAAAACTGATCTATATAGAAAATGAGAGTACTTCACCCTCTTCTCTTTAGCCTCCAAACACTTGCCTTGCATGGCTAGTGACTTTTAACCACAACTAGAAAGCAATTCACACTTCCCTTCCTCAATGCGTTGATCCTTGTGTCAAGAGCTATCTTTCTTGCACTCACTCAGAAAATTTCTGGCGAGAAATTTTTAGAAGGAATCTGAACATCGTTGCCTTGATCAATGATCCAAGGTGGCTCAAACATAAGTCATGCAACATGCAACATCAACAACAAGTCGTCATAAAATGTGTTATACAATTGACACAAAATCAATGTAAAAAGTGTGCAACACAATCGACACAAGTAGACAAACATGTGTGACACAATCGACACAAGTCGATAAACAACATGATACATCTTGACAACCACATGTGCATGTATCAATGTACAATGAACCTATTTACAATTTGCTATTTACACATACAACTTCCATGCACATGTACACCTTCAACTCTTCCTTTCAAGTACCAACAAGTACATAATCCCAAAAACATGTGGGTGACTATAAGAGCTGAACTAAAAGATATTGCTACAATATAAGTGAGTATCATACTCATTTTTTACACCTCCATGGCGAAATTTTGCAGCAACAAAGAAATTGCTTCAACTGAACCGCATTTATATGCCATCTTACATTAAACTTTTCAACAGAAATACATGCACACAACCAAAATGTGCATATGTACAAAGAATTATTTCTTACTGTGTTAAGAAGTCCATCCACTTCTTTCCAAGCCACCTCCATTGCAACTTTGATGCTACAACACTTCCTCATGTGAATATTCCATTTTCACATCAATAATGGAATCCACAGTTCCACTTGTGCCAATTTTTCTGTCCTCTTGCTGCATGTGCTTGGGACGACTAGTTGGATGCAAAGTCCAACAATGGGAGACAACATGTCCCCTCTTTTGGAAAAATGTGCAAATATTATGCACCTTCTTTGAAATTTGTCTTCCTGTATGCTTTCTTCCTCATCCAGCATCTCGAAACATCATGGTTAAATCAACCACAATATGTAAAACAAATATTTCTTCCATTTAAGCATACAAAATTATCACGATTTGCAGAAACACAATCAAATTGATCATGAGAAGATTTATACCTCTTGTACTAATTTGAATGTTCATCCTTTTTTCCTTCTTGAGAAGATGAACTAGTAGAGGCTACAGCTTTCATTTGCAAACTAACATCACCGTTTTTGTCTTGAAAACTGTATGAACTTGCGTGCTCACCATAAGCTACATGTCTACCATCTTCTTGCTGCAACAAAGGCTTAAAGCAATGGAAATCATCTTTGAAACAAATTTGACATATTTGCATCTTAGAAATTGGAACAAAATTTCTCTTTGAATCAGCCTCACATGCCTTCAAGGATTTGGAGTATTCGCCATTAAATTGCACATAACCAAGACCAAGATTCTTGGGTCGTTCCTCAACAAGAACAGGTTCAACCATGCCTTGTGCATACTTGCCTAATCCCTTGCCTTCATAGCCCATTTTAATCATTAATTTGGACCCTATACCCCTTGTATGTTTTTTGAAAGAACCAACACATCTTTCTAAAGAGGAAACTGAAGACAAATTAGAATGGATTACCTCTTCCTCACGCATTTTCTTGGACAAAGCCTCTTGGGCTTGATGGAGTTGCCTCTCCATATCATGCAATATTTGAAGAATTTCTTCCTGCTCTTCCTTCATGGAAAACAATTGTTCACGAAGTTTAGTTCTTTCTCGTTTATCCTCAAATAAAATCTACACCATGTCCTTCAATATAATAAAGTCATGCTTCATATCATCATCGAAGAATCTTGTGAAGGAGGAAAATTCACTTGTAGAAGTTGTCATTATGATTTCAATGAACAAATTAACTTCAAAAATGTTCTCAAATATTTTCAAAACAAATGATAAATCTTTTTTAACCAAATGGCTATAAAGACAAACTCTTATTCAAGCAGCTAAACAAAAGACAAACTCCAAGAGCTTCTTAACAAACAATCGTCAAGAGGGTTTGTTCCAAAAGTGACCTTTAGGTCCCTTGGGGTAAGGAAGATGCCTTCATGCCTTCATGCCTTTTCTGCCTTTTTTTCCTCTCCAGGACTTAGCCAATCAGTAGCTATCCCCAAATCTCAAGCAAACTCAAACAAAATCAGTTTGCAAACAGTAAAACAATCAATCTTTTACATTGTTTAAACACCTTTCAAGCTATACAATCAAGCAAGAAACTATGCTATGATACCAACCTGATCTAAAAATGGTCTAGATAACTTGTATGTATTTCAAGAACCTACCACTCAGTTTTAATTATAATGATCTAGCTTGTACTTGACAATTTTGTGGAATTATTTACTTGAAAGAGGTGTATGAATTTTTACTGTTTATGTGTCTTAAGTTCATTTTTTCTTGCTGCAATTTAACATGTATGACAACAAAATAATTCAGCAAATAATCATTCAAACACAACAACAATTTTAATCTAGGAGTTCACCCGAAATCTCGTGGGCTACATCTCCTTTGAGCTTGGTCATCTTGACTCATCTCTTTGGGATTATGGTAAGTTTTTTTTACAAGGTAAATAATTAATCCAATGAATACAACAATGATCCAAAGGACTGAAAATACCATTTAAATCCCTCTAATGGTTTTCCAAACTTTTTAAATAGCTTTAGGCTCTTGTTGACACGATTCCTTCTGTCGGTGCACTAAGCTACTCTGAGCTTTTAAATGGCACAAAATCCCTCAAAATTTTGTTTTTGACATTGAAACCACTCCTGCTATATCCAACACACATCAAACACCAAATACTAACTGATAAATTGCTCAAATTGAGCACTGCATTCCCCAAATAGGCTATCCTCCACGGTTTTCCTAGGGCTGCCCAGAACTTCACATCAGTTTTTCGAGCTCTATAAGTTCTCAAAGTGTTCTAAAACCACTTTCATTGGTTCAAAAATGACTGAAATAGTCAAGATAGATTTTTTTTTTCATCAAAAATATCCTCCGGCTGCTCTGGTTTCGCCTCAATCACCTATCGACACCCTGTGGCACTAAGGTCAAGGAAAACTTCTCTGCTGAGTTTTTGACCTCTAAAAGTATTTAACACTTGCTGAAAATTCTGTAAATAGATTCAAAATGATGTTTTCAGCCAAGAATTACCATTGGTTCATTATATATGGTATCAAACAACTCTTTCTAAGCCTTGCACTGCTGCTGGAAAAAGTTGGCAATAATGACACCTGGAACTTTACTGAAGCTTTTCGGCCTTCAAATGTTCCCTACAGGCTCTGAAAACCATTTCATAAAATTCAAAACATCTGAATTATCCAATTTATACTATTGAAACTCTAGGAAAGGAATCTAACTCCCCTGCTTGGGCCTCAAACTGAATTTGTCTCATGGTGGCCCCGATGGCTCCTTCATCTTCCCTAAAGCAAACTTTGTTGAAGATCACCTCCATTCGACCTCACAACTATTCCAAAGTCTCTAGAAGGTTGACGAGACCCAAAATTGACTAAAATTTCATCCAATTTGGTTAAATAATGAGAGATTTATGACCAAAACAACTTTTCCCCAATTTCCTCCACTAAATGTGGGGCAACTGCCAGTTAACTCCACTAAAAGTGGAAGTCCGCCTAAATTTGGGAGCGCCTCCATAATCTCTGCCATATTAAACTCCAATTAACTGAAGATTAATTAAATATTAAACCTAATATAAGGCTCCTTAAGCGCTCTTAACATTAAGCTCCCACACTGGTCATATGATGAGGTTCCATGGGAGGAGGGTTGGCCCCTCTGTGCTCTCCTGGACCCACTCGGCATTCAAAGTGCAATAACTTCTTCATACGGTGTCCGTTTTTTATACCATTTGTGGCGCCAAATTTAGGAAGATGAGACCTATGCAACCATATTGGTTTCAACCCAATCTTGTAACTTTGAATTTTGAGCTAATCCTTAGGTCCTTGATCCAGTTCTGATCAAAATGACAAATAGTTAAGATAGGGTGCTTTTAAAAACTCTTGAAGTAATCCTCCTATTCATTCATTCAAATTTAGAACACATAATGGATTTCATGTAACAAAGAAAGATAACATTGACAAATTTAGAAAATACTTCACTCCAAATAGCTCATCACATGAATCCTAAAATATGATGCTAGTTGATCTGATCCATTTTGCTACTCGAAATTTGAACACAAAAAGCCTTCAAGTCCACAAAAATGACTATAGAAATCTTCAGCAATTTATTCCTCAATAATACTTCTAAAGATGAAGTATTTATACATAATTGTTTGCAAAATATCCTAGAATGATTCTAGGAATTATCTAAGGGAAATAAAATATCTTTACAACAATAATAGAGATAGTTGCTTAACAAATCAGCAAGTTGTCCTATCTATCCAAAATAAATAGAAACTGATTGAGGACAAGAAGCAACTAGCTACCTTGTTGTCTTTCTAGCTGGCTTTAGATATTTTAATTCTGTTTAGAGATCTGATCTACTTTAACTGATACTCTTTCATTGATTCTCTTTAACCTATGATACTCTTTAACTCTGTAAAATATCTTTACTGCTGTAAAAATCTGTTTGACTACAAATTTCAACAAACTATTTTCATTGTTGCCTTTCTGCCTTTTTACCTTTTTATAGTAAATCTGTTAATGACTGCCAATATTCTTCACTTGGAATTTGTATTTTCTTCATCTTTCTGAAATTTTCATCTTCTTCTGTGTACCTGGAGAAAGTTGGTTTGATGACAAACAAGTGTTTAATTTCATGCTATAAATAGAATAAGTCCTCAAAACTTCTAAGTAGGACTTTGCCTGTTGGAATGCCTTGTCCACTTCCTGATTTTTCAACTTGTTCCTTGGCATATTCTCTGATCTTTTTGTTGTAATCATCCTGAGGCATCAATTTGTCATTGACGACCAAAATATTAGGAAAAATTCTTTGCCTCAAGTTCTCAAATTTGACCATAAACCTGGTTATGGAAATGTTCATGTTCTCACACTTTTCTTCTAACTGCTTCATCAGGTTATTTTTTATTATAACCTTCTTTATCTCAAAAATGGTTTCAGTTCTATCAATAATTTTAAGTTCTTCCAATTCTTGTCTGTTATTGTTGTTGAGGAACTTTATCAGTTCTAGAGCTTGTTCTGGTTTGTAACTTTGTTATCCAGTTCTTCTTTGGTCTTTTGGATCTCTTCTAATGTTGCTTTTAATAAGTCTCTTTGTTCAAAAATCACTTGGATGGAGGGCCATACATCATTGATGGCTTCTATGATTTTGTTCCACAAATGATATTTCACATAGGAAATTTGTTCCTTCAAGGTCAATTCCTTTTGCAATTTATTCAATTCTTCATTTAATTTGATGGCCTTTTGGTCATGTGTTTTTGCATTTATTTGAGGCAATTTGTTTGAATTCTCAAGATTTTCTACCATCTTTTTTAATCTAATGATTTCACTTGTATTAAGAGACATTTCTTCCATGGCCTTTACCAATTTGCTGGCCTCATCTGTAGGATGAATTGCTGTTGTAGATGATTATGTAGTTGAGGTTGTGGATGACGTTACTGGCACTACAGTAGCCAGTGGGACTTTAGGTGCCAACTCTACAACTAGAGTTGATGTCACAGCTTTAGTAGCCATAGGGATGACTGTAGGTGCTTCCTGTGTCTTTGGTGTTTCTTTTTCCTGGACAAGTTTGTCCATATGAATTTCCATTTCCTTGATTTGGGTTGTCAACTGAAAAATAAAATTCATCATGTAATTTTTTTATTTATATCCTTCTATCATTTCCTTGGTTTGAGGATTTTCACTTTGAGGAATTTTAATTTGTTTCCTCAAAGTTGCAATATCCTCATTATTTTTCTTCACTAATAACTCTGCTGCTTTGACATTAGCAGGGTCATATCCCACCTGCAAAACTAGTTCTTCCAAGGATTTTATCCTGAGATATTTAGCATACAAAGATGCTTTATCCATTTTCATCTGATCTTTCATGTTAGAGATGGTGTTCTAGAGTTTCTGAGCACTCATGGCTTTAGTTGTAACAGTAGAGTACAACATTTCTGAAGTCTGTCTATGGATTTCAGTCTGATCAAGAGCATGAATATTTTCTCTTTGGACTTCCAAATCAACCTTCTTATAATCTGCCATTGTCTTTGGGGATTTTACTGTAGGCTACAGTACTGACATAATTAGCTTGTTGTTTGAATAATCAAATGCAGAGAGAATTCTGTTTTTCACACTTGGTGTTTGCTTGAGATATTGAGAATCAATATTGTTTTTGATCTCTTCATTTTTTAACTTGATCTGTTTATACTTTTCTTTGATGTCCAGATCTTTCTCCTCGGCTGCCTGTGAGGATGAAGCTTCCATGCTCTGTTGCTTTTCTATTAACTGTGATTTTCCATTGTCAACTTTTTCTTCATTATGATTCTTAGTAACTGGCTCATTGATGATGACAGTGGCAAATTTTGTGTTGGTATCTATAAGATCTATTTCTTCCACATTAATGTTTACTTTATCTTTTTCTACTGAATCTATTTTGAGCCTTTTATTGTATCTGATTTTGAACCTTGTTTCGGTAGTAGTTTCAGCAGCATAGGTACCTTCTTCCCTTACTCTCTTAGTGGATTTCTCTGTTTGATCAACAATCTCTAAAGTGTGACTAGTATCACTTTTATTCACTGCATCTATTAACGTATTCTCTGTCCACTCAGTCTGATTTGCATATTTTTCTATATCTGGATTTGTTTCATGAATGAAGGGATTTAATTTACATTTAACCCTCAGTTTACTCAGGATCCCTTGTGGATCATAATTCCGAGGAAAGCTTTCTTCAAATCTGAATTCCAATAGCTGCTTAGTTGCTTCTTTATCTGCATCCCTATGATTGCAGATGAGTGGCCCTATCTGATTCGTTAATTTGAACTAAGTTTTCTTCTTTGCTGCCATGAAATTGATAGAATCAGAGTTGAGGATTTGTCTGATATACTCCAAGCCAAAAATCCTCATTAAAACATGTTTGGGTAACTTGTAAGGTAACAAATTTGACCCAAAAACTCTAATCTTAGTATGTTTTTCATATAAGTACCAATCACCAACTTTATTCTGTTCTGACAACTGTAATATCTTTTTCATTTCTTCATTTATCCTTGGCTACTCTATTTTTGTTAACATTTTGATCACTAGATGTATGAATAATTCTGAAAATTATGCATAAGTGAAATCTGTACACTCTTTCCTGAGAAAAGTAGTCCAGAAAATGGCAAAAAGAGGATTTCCCTCTATGTCAAGATTTTGAAGAGTAACTGGAAAATTATCTGATTGAAAATATAAAAACATATGGAAGAGGAAGGATGTGTATCTGAACACTCCTTCAATTGGAAAATTGATCAATTGATAATGGATATTATCTGCAATGTAACCAGCATAATCAAAGATTATAGATGGGGGTTGTCCTGGGGTAAAAGTGGATAAGAAACTCAAGATGGATTCATCTGTGTGTTCATCAGTAAAGTACCCTAGGATGAAGGAAAGCATGGAAATCACATGTCTTGAACATTCTAGGAATTTGGAAGTGGAATATGGGGGATTTATTTGAGGAATTTCTACATGCAAAGGCATAAATGTCTGGAAAATCATGAATCTCTTGGGAAAATCAAGGCCAATATACAACTTGGTGAGGGCCTCTATAGACAAAGGGACTGCTTGAGGATCATGTTGAAGTTCTAACATTTGGTTGATGGATTCAGCAGTAATGGTGAGAAGCACTTCTTTGTTGGCATTTACTATGGCTCTTTCTTCAGGCACATAATACTGTTGACATAACCTAATGACTTATTGGCATGGATGAGTTAATGGAACAACATATTTGGGAAAATAGGATTCCCAAATATGGACTTCTTCTTGATTATCTAAGGACTTCTAATAGCTCCAGTTATGAATATCTAGCAGATTAAACTCAACAATTGGGTCTGCTATTTTATGATCAATATTAGCTAATGGAATGTGTTCATTGTATATGACAGAGGTTTGTAAAGTATTTACAACAATAACAGTCTTAGAAGTCATGGCTGGAGTTTATTTTAGCACTTTGGAACCTTTAGAATTGTTAGAACTCTGATTTTTAGTCATTCTGGTTACTTCTGCAAGTTTAGACAGTTTGCAGAAGTAATTTTACTTTAAAAGAGGTTTCGTGGATTGAAAATGGTCAAAATATGGGCTTCTTTTGGGTTTTTCTCTTTAATTTTGGATTCTCAATAGGATTGATAGGCTTTTACTAGTTTAGATACAAGAAACAGGGGTTTCTTGGGCTTTTAACTGAGTAATTGGGCTAAAAATCACTTAGATATTGGGCACAGAGGCTTTAGGATACCTTCAGACGATTTCTAGCTTAATTTGGAGTTTAAACATTTTATAAAAAACTATAAAAACTCACAATTTCTCTTTAAAACAATGTGCAACAAGAAATAGGGTTTTTGTAGAAAATTTTGACAGGGGTTGGTCTGTCTTTTGGGTTTTTTGATAAAGTTAAGTGGTTGGTTTTTTTAAGCTCTGACTGAAAAAAGGTTTTTTCAAATTGAAACAAGTTTAATTTGGAAGAAAAACATGTTGTTTGCAGGTACAGGGTTTCGAAGTGGTTTCTAAGGTCTTCGAACAGGTTTAACAGCTTCTTTCTGATCTTTGGAGCAATTTCAGAGTTCCTCGGAAATCTTCAATGGTTGCAGGTTGAAATTTGCAGGCTCTTGGCTTGAAAATGGTGTAAAACACTGGTTTTTACAATTGGGGGGCCTTATACAGAGTTTATGCGCAATAAAGAGGAAACATAATGCATTTTTTGTGTTTATTATGCATATTAGGGCAAACAATGCCAACAATTAATGAAGGTCAAGTCAGGCAGGAAAATGGTTTTCGAGATCAAAGGGTAAAAACCATAAGAGGTTTATCGCGTGCAGTTTGGGTGGTAAGCAGTTTTGGAGAAAACCAACGCAATCCAATGAGAAATGACCATGTGGAGGACAAAAGAAATCACAATAGTACCCATTTCGCGCAGAAATGAAACGGGGAAATACGCGCAAGTTTATTTGCGAAAATGGTTTCCGTCGTCAGATCTTGGGGTTCGATTGCGAACGGCCCAGATTAATCGTGTAAGCTGCGTCGGGATTTGGAGTGGGGCCAGGGTCTAATATAAGTGGCAGGGATAGGTTTTAAACTTTAGAAATAAACATTTTAATAAGTTTTAAAACCTTGGGTTTAAATGATATGCGGAGAAGTAAGGTTTATGTGTTAATATAGACATTAGCCAATGTTTAGGTCATTCATATAGGTGCATGTTTAATATTATATAGTTTTTCAACCTTTAACAGTTGTTTAAAAACTATAGGGGCGGGATAAGCTCTTATAGGTAGGTTTAAACCAATGGGATAGGGTGGGGTTTTAATATTGCACACATGGGGTATTAAACATTGGTTTAAAACTTAAAATAGAGGGTTTTTGTGCATTTGTTAAAATAAAAGGGATTTAATAATATATGGGTGGGTGTAACTTAGGGAATTAATATATATAGTTAGTAGTTAATGTGAAAGAAAGGGTGAAGTGTAGGGGATTTGAAAATACATGTTTTAATCTAAGTAAAGTGAAAAATGATAGACAAAATAAAGCATTGTTGTTTCTTTTGTTTTTCACACTTTTAACTTAGGATAAAATGTTTCATGGGTTTTGAGTGTTTTGAAAGGAAAAATGAAATTAGTTACTTAGGGTTTACTTTTACTAAGAAAAAATGGGTTTTTACTTAGGAAAATGGGATTATGATTATGAATGAAGGGTAACTGTTGACGAATGTGGATCTAGTGTGGGAATTCCATATTTTTTAATCAATTAGTCATTGAGCCTTGGGTCCGGTCCCAACAGAAGTTAGAGAAATGCTCTGAGCCTTTTTGACTGATAGTTTAGAATACTGAATATTTGTAGGGAAGGGAAAATTAGTGATTTTTTCCTGATGATGCCTTATTACATGCTTGGACAACTACTTTCTAGCTACCGATCTTTATTTCTAACATTTTTTACTTCATTTTCATGGTTAAGCTTGCAACCCTAAATAAGTTTTTATTTTTAAAGCATAAATCTATCTAGGTCTAACCTTATTTCATCCGAGGGATCAAATTAAATTGTTGAGCTCCTATTTTATTCTCTATCTAAAACATTAAATTCAAAGCATGAAAATTTAAGATTAAATTGTTTAACTAATCATGGATTATGGCATTTATTGACAATCTGCACATAATCATTATTCTTGCAGTAAAAGTAAATTGTAGTGGCATTTTGACTTGCTCACTTTCAGGTCTTATTTTTATCTCTTTTTCTTTTGGGGTCCATTCTTTTTTCTAAGTCTTTTGATCTTTCTTTTAGGAATTTTTACCCTCTTTTCATTTTTTATTATTTTTCATTTTTCAAAATATGGGAAAACAACTTGCAGAAAACAAGGTATGTACATATTTACAAGACTATCAAAGTCAATTCAAAAATTATGAACCCTATTATTATAGGACCCTAACAGTGGCTCCACTTGGGGATGGCATTTCTTGGTGAAATGTCAAGAACTTTTAGACTAGTAGTGATCAGGTGATCATGTCCAAGTGGAAAAAAATGCTCAAAAATGGAACTTCTCAGAATTGGTTGCAACTTGAATGACCGGATAGGCCTTGTCACTGTGATTATAGCACCATGAATGGGACTCAAATTCAATGTTGTATGTGAAATATATTGAAGTTTGAAGTTTCCCAATAGCCTTCAAAACAGGACTTTTGAACAAATTTTTTTTTTGTCATTTTCAGAAAATTCGTGTGCCAAATTTTGTTTTTTAATTAAGGTTTTGAGGACCTATTATAGAGTGCCATGTGGCCTTCTTGGAGGCTGCCACAGGGTCTCAGGCTTACGGTTCAAGTCTTGTTAAAAAAAAAATTGGTGGGCTAACCCAACCCGACCTGAACGGAGTCGGGTCACACTGAACGTATTCGAGTCATCAAATAGCGGGCCCCTGTAAACCGCAATCGGGTCAGATTTGGTGAACGAGTCGGGTCCAAACAGTGGACAAAGGTTGATCTAACCTAAACGCATTTGGGTTAGTTGCAACAAGTGAGTCATTTGAATAAATACACGGAGTTAAGAGATAAGCCCTCAGGGCATAAGGTCGGAAGACCCCATGACCAAATGCAGAATCAAGGGCTAAGCCCCTTTCAAACGGCAGTAAAAAAAATGGTTAAGCCCTTAGGTGCTAGCCCCATAGTCATGCGACCTGTGGGCTATGACCAGGGGCGCGGGTTAACGACCTAACCGCCAGCGGAAACTGTCCGGTTTTTTCGCATGTGAATGCGCCACCACTAGAAGTTAAAATTAGTTCTGCCCCCAAACTTAGTGTGCGGTTCCAACTGTTTTGGCAATTTTTCCATTTCTAGCATGCCTAACTAGAGTTCACCCACATTTGGTGGGGTTTCCAAGGGACATTAGGCATAAAATTGTGGAGGTCATAACTTCTCCAATATTGAACCATTTTGGACGAAAGTTTGGTCAATTTTGGGTATTCTGAGCATTCTGGAGTGTTTGGGATAGGTTGTAGAGCTAACAGAGGTGTTATTCAGCCATTGTTTCTTCAGGGAAGCTTGGAGAGCCATCAGGGCCATGAGGTAAATGGAGTTGCATTGGGCTATACTTCACTGTTTGAGGTGAAATAAAAACCATTCTTAGCTTATTTTTGTATTCTGAATTCTATTTCACAACTGGTTCTACCTGTTTAGGAATATTTCTCACTATATAACCAATTTGAGCACTTAATAGAGCAAGGATAAGCCCATTGGGAGCCTTGGACCCGACAGATGTAGCCCAGGAGGGGTGAACTGCCTCATCATGTTGCTATGTTATCTTATGGTGAAGTTTTTTTGTTGTGTATTTCTAGTTTAAGATGTTAAACAATAATTTTAATTAACATTCCCTCACACATAAACTCAGAAACAGTTACTAAAACACTTTTTTTAAATTGCAATACATGATGAACACTTTGCACACTTAATTAAATGAAAATGGATACTTTGAACAACAGATACAAATAGTTTCATTTTCATATCAGATGGTATCAAAGCTAAGGATTTGAGCCTTAGGATCTAGATTTTTACTCAGCATTTGTTTTGTGCAAAGATATAGTTGATTTTTTTTATGCTTACTAGGCTTAAACTCAGGAGAGGTGAAGGACACTTGGTTAGTGCACAAAGTAATCCTCAACCAAGAAGGGCTAGAGAGCCACCTCCAAGAGCCATAGAAGCAGCTTCAAGCATTTCTTCAAGAGAGGGAGAAGCTCCTGAAGATATTGATCCCAAAGAAGAGGAACAGGTGTTCCGAAAGGATTTCTTGGACATGACGGAGATTGTGAGGATACTCTACCAAGAATGGAATAATAGGCTTATTGTAGAAGGTTCTAAAAACTAGAAAGAAGGAGAGGGTTCTTCAGGAGGAAATAAAAATGATGACTAGTCAAAGAAAGGGCACGGAGGAAAATGGTGATCCACCATCCCCATCTTCATTGTTGACTTGAGGGTCCCGACCTGTGTTCCTGGCTGGTTTGGTTACCTAAACCCCTATACTACTGGCCCTTTCGGCAATGACCTACTTGCATAGGTCAAAGTCTCACCTGATGTAGTATGGGTAGGTGTTGGAACTAGGTTTCCACACCCTGAGAAAGGATAGGTAAGGCAAGCAGAGTTGCGCTAGGCCCTATGATACCTTGTTCTGCGTAGGGTCAATTAGGTATCTATTCATATCCATGTGTGCTAGATCTATAATTATATGCTTTTATGACGATAATACAACATTATATAAACAAAACAGACAGATCCGCATCCGTAATCACACTTACACGTATCTTCGCAGTCTTAAAGACAGAAACTCACAATACAAAGAATTATCGCTAATTGCAGACAAGATTACTCTGGCATTCAGTTCTCTAACAATCTTTCATATTCATTCATTCATAAATTCTTCCTTAAAATTCCCTTCCCAACCTACGCACACAGCAGCAGGGTCCGCACACAGCTAGACTTGGATCTCTGCGCACACAGCCAAGAGGAGTCCTTTCCCCAAAACCCAAACAGACAGCTTAAACCACAAATCGCATCAATAGCTCATCATTTCTTATCCTTTACAATACAAAATGCATCTCTATTTATAAAAATCTAGCCTCGACTTTCCTATGGTCCGCAACCCATGGTTTTCGGACCCCTAGTTTACCCTTTCACCCATTACAATGCTTTCGGGGCTTTGACCCACCCCAAAACCCCTGCGCTAGACTAAATATAATAAAAAATATTCAAAATGGACCAGCCATAGCCTTTTAGGAGACCTTGTTCCAACATTCATCCTCTTCCTCTGCCACATCGGTCATCCTCAATCCTCAAGGAACTAAATCACAAGTCTAAACCACTGTAAAAGTCCATTTTTAAAGCTTGATGTTAAATTTGAGTTGCCTATGTTTACTCTAAGAAGCTAATGCAGAAACTTGATAATTGGATAAGATGTGCTTGGAATTTTACTCGAGGATACGTAACCTTCATACGACGACACCAAGATATAGTTAGCCTGTTTAAGAATGGATGGAGCAGCATTGGTATGGTGGGAAGCCAAGACCAAGGATGAAATTAAAAAAACATGGTAAGATCGCTTTATGACAGGCTAAATTTATTACTGCAATTAAATAGAAATTTTATCCATTAGCTCATTTACAAAAGGCTATCACAAACTGGCAAAACTTTAGACAACTTAAGGGACAAAATGTACAAGACTAAACCCAAGAGTTTAGCAGAAGAGCACTCTTATTAGGGGTAGACTTACAAAGTCAAGATACCTTGCTGAAATATATAGGTGGTTTGCATAGCTACCTTAGACATACTATCCTTATGTTTAATCCTATTAGTCTAGACGAAGTTTATGTACAAGCTACACATTTAGAGGCTAGAGGGAAAAGCACTTTTGATGAGGGTAGAAACAAGCCTTTTAAGGGGAAAAACAAAGATAAAACCACTAAGGGAAAAGGAAAAAAGAATGCATCTGTCAAACAAGAGGGTGAGAAAGTGATATGTAAACATTGTTCAAGAGAAGGCCATGAAGAGAAAAACTGTTGGAAACATCATCCTGAAAAAAGAACTCAGTTTAACAAAAACAAAGGAACGAAGAAAACTGTAGCTACTACAACTACACCATAAGACTTAGGTGATGATTTAGGTGACGAAACCAAAATTGCAGCCATGGGTTTGAAGAGTATGAAGGGAAAGGAAACTAAAACTAAGCCAAGCATTAGTACCTCAAATTGTCATGTACAAGCTCCAAATGAGGAAGAAAGAATTGAATTGTTCCATGTGAGGGTAGTCTCAAAACATACAAAAATTGACACATTGTTTGACAGTGGGTCACAAGCAAATATCATATCAGAAGACTTGGTCAAACAGATTAAACTTGATACCATTCCACATCCCAAGCCATATCCACTTGGATGGATATGCAAGGATTCAAACTTATAATTCTCAAGAAAGTACATATTGTGTTTCGCGATTATTGCACACTTTACTGACATAGTTGAACTTGATGTAGTGCCGCTTGATATATCAGGAATTGTTTTGGGAAGTCCTTACTTATTTGATAGGAAAGTGATCTTCCATCTCCATGAAAATAAGTATCATCTCTTTAAATATGGCAGGGTTTTTATTGTCAAAGCACATCGCAAGAAGACGAATATAGCGATGGTAAATGCGGGACATGTAAAAAGACTAGTGAATTCTAGTAAGAGTTTTGTACTTCTTATGGTTAAGCCCAAGGTTGATGTGAATCATGAGTCATTTGAAAATTGTGATTCCAAGCTTAAATCATATTTATATGATGTAGTTGATGCACATCATGATATGTTTAAGGAACCGACAGGTTTACCTCCCAAAAGGGAGATTCAGCATGAAATCCAGTTACATCAATATTGTCCTCTTCCTAACATAGGCATGTACCGCATGTCTATCATGGAGAATACTGAAATAAAGAGGCAAATTAAGGACTTGTTGGACAAAGGGTTCATAAGACCAAGCACTTCGCCATGTGGGTCACCGATAGTGTTGATTCCAAATAAAGATGGAACTTGGCGCATGTGTGTGGACTTCAGGACATTGAACAAGATAACGGTAAAGAATCATCACCCACTCCCAAGGATAGATGATTTGTTAGATCAGCTGACAGATGCTAAATATTTCACTAAGTTAGACATACGTAGTGGTTATCATCAAGTTAGAATTGCAGAAAGTGACATTTGGAAGACAACATTTAAAACCAAACAGGGACTCTTTGAGTGGCTTGTTATGTTGTTTGGTTTATGCAATGCACCTGCAACTTTCATGCAGATAATGGATGATGTCTTACGTCATTTTCTTGATGATTTCGTTATTGTCTACTTAGATGACATCTTAATTTTTAGCAATAATAGAGAAGAGCATGTCATGCATGTTAAGAAAGTACTTGATATTTTGAAGAAAAATCAGTTATTTCTTAAAATGTCAAAGTGTGAATTTGGGAAGACTTCTTTGGTTTATTTGGGACACATAGTAGGAGGAGGTGCTTTGATTTTTGATCCTTCTAAGGAAGAAGCCATTTTGAATTGGCCTAATCCCAAATCCATTACAGAGGTAAGAAGTTTTTTGGGTGCAGCTCAGTATTGGAGGAAGTTTATTTCTAACTTCTCTACCATAGCAGCTCCTATGCATGTAGTGACAAGTGTGAAGCATGCTTTCCAATGGGGAGGCAAGCAACAGAAAGATTTCTAGTCTTTGAAAGAGATGATAATGTTGGAAAAATACTGAGAGGGGGGGGGTGAATCAGTATTTAGTATTTACTCAGTATCTTTTACTTTTTCATTCTTTAATAACCCATACGCTACTTCACTGAACCAGACTCGCGTATATACGCGGCTACCCTTTACTGAACTCGCATATGTACAGAGATATTAATAAACAATCAATTCTTCACTTAGATCCTTGCATGTATTCATTCATCAGATGTTTATATAGTAGTATACATGTGCAGTAATAATAGAATGAAACATCACACAAAAGCATCACATATGAACACCATGATTTTTTAGGTGGAAACCCAAGTCGGGAGAAAACCACCGCTGCCGTTGTCTCAGCCTTCAATATTTTATTATAGAGAAACTTCACAATCACAAAATCGGTGCGCACTTACACGCACGCAGGCACTGGCAGAAGGTTACAACCTTCTGCTCTTCAGAACCACCGAAGGGAGCTTCAACATTCGCTCTCGCTACTCGCTCCCCACCGGAAGGGAGCTACTACCCCCGGAGCACAGCTCCCGCCGCCGACAGAAAGTTTATTATCGACCGAAGGCTTCAACCTCGATCCATCATAATTGTTGCCTATCAATTAAACTCAAACTGCTCCAACACAACCCTACACTCATCAACAACATACATTTCCCAATGCTTCCAAACCGAACAGTGATAACACTGTAATCAGTATATCAGAGATAACCCAAACTTCAGAATAAGTATGCAGAAACACATTCAACCATGAGCAACCATCAGTTCAGATATCATACGCGCTTTTCTTTAGATGGATCCAAGTATATACGCGCTTTCACTGAAGCCAACCCGCATATACATTTGTGCAACTTTTCAAGAAAACCCTAACAGGTCATACACGCCTTTGTTGAAATATATCCGCGTATATACGCGCCTTCAGTGAGGCAAACCTGCGTATAGATCTATAAAAGACAAACTTTGCAGAACATACCAGATCTATGAACTTACCCAGATTTCTTCAACTTCTTCAACAGATTTGCGCCAGGTCTTCATAACTTCCTTTCAAAGCATCCAAGAATTTCACCATTTCAAGATCTAGAGATCTTGAACCTTCATTATGTTCATAGATACATTATAGAATCAGATGTATCAATTAAGAGCAAAGTTCCACCATGCAGATATACTTCAGAGTGAAGTATTCATTAAATTCCAGACGCCCACACCCCATTTGCACAATGAATTTCTTCTTCTTATATAGGATTACCCTTTATTAATACCATGAGCCAAAACCACATTACTTTTGATGGTATTCCTGGACAGGGTCACATAGACGAATCATTACTTAATACAATGGGCCAATACCATGGTGGTTACCCCTGGTTTTACATATTTAGAGCGCTTTTTCCCATACGCGACTTGGCACGTTGTTTCTCGCGTGCATACACTACTTGGTCTAGACAAATCCGCGTATGCCTTGAGACACACTCTTTTCATCATTGTTTCAACACATACGGAAATTCCTTTCATCATTACATCATATCACATCAGATTTACATCATTACCAAGTCCACCAAGTAAAGAACAACTTCATCAAGTAGGTTGCCATCATCTTCATCAAGTGGGTTTCCATCAAGGACAACACTCAGTATCATATTGCCAACAATCTCCCCCTTTGGACTTGATGGCAACCACGATGGTGTTTGATCACTACAGCAGATAGATACATTGAATAACACCATGATATTCTCCCTTTATTCAAACACCATGTCATTAATAACACCATGATATTCTCCCTTTATTCAAACACCATGTCATTCTCCCCCTTTGACATCAAGGGCAAAGGGCGGATCAAAAGAAGGAAGTGATTTGCAGATCTGATGTGTACTGAAGGTATCATGCTCCCCCTGATACTTAGTACTTGACTCTATGACCTTCCTATCACCAAGGACTCATACTTACATCAAAGATCCAACCAAGTGAAATTACATATGAGACTCAAATACCCAACCAAGTGGGTTTACACATCTCAACTCAACTACCCAACCAAGTGGGTTTACAAATTTTGACAAGTCCTTACATGACTGAATATTACAATGTTACATCATGGGTCTCAACAAGACCTTTTTATCAAATTACAAGTATGACTTTTTATGACTAATACCAGAAATACCTCAAGAGAGAGATCATATTTCAGAATCATCATAATGCCAACAATGCATTATACTCAGCAAGACTAATTCTCCCCCTGAAACTTTGCATCCAATGCCTCCTTTCCAAATGACCAAGGCTCCTCCTTAGCTTGTGCAACAGAGTCAATAATACAATCATTAGTAGTTAGACTGATGCTCCCCCTGAACTAGTACTCCTGATCTTCAGCTGCCATATTAATTCTCTTATCATCAATGCATACGCGAATGTGTCTTCTGTAACTCGCGTGTATACGCTACTTTAGTTCACTAAACCCGCGTATACAATTTAATCTTCTGAATTTAATCAAATCTGATCTTCTGAGAGGCAGAGACAACACCCAACTTCTGTCTGAGATATTTGAATGCTTCCCTGGGCAGAGGTTTGGTAAAGATATCAGCAACTTGTTCTTTGGAGGGAACATACTCCAACTTCACCTTTTGTTCAAGCACTTGTTCACGTAAGAAGTGATACTTGATGGGAATGTGCTTGGTCTTCGAATGCATAACAAGATTCTTTGAGATACTGATGGCACTTGTATTATCACACATAATGGATATAGGAGAAGTACATTTGATTTGAAAATCTCCTAAGGTTTGCATCATCCAAAGGAGTTGAGTGCAACAAGATGCGGCAGCCACATATTCTGCTTCAGCAGTAGATAAGGCAATAGAACTTTGCTTCTTACTGAACCAAGATACCAACCGAGGCCCCATATAGAATGCACCACCACTTGTGCTTTTTCGATCATCAACAGTTCCTGCCCAATCTGCATCAGAGTAAGCATGAAGAGTAAGATCAGCATTCTTTGGATACCATAGTCCAAAGTCTTGAGTTCCTTGCAGATATTTGAATATTCTTTTGACAGCCTGAAGATGAGACTCTTTTGGATTAGCTTGGAATCGTCCAACAATCCCAACATCATGCATAATGTCTGGTCTAGTCTCGGTGAGATAGAGTAGACTTTCTATCATTGATCTGTATTCTGGTTGATTCACCATGGGAGAATCATCATGAGAACTGAGATTGCATCCGGTTATCATTCGTGTACTTACAGGCTTGCATTCTTCCATGCCATACTTCTTCAAAATTTGCTTAAGATATTTTGCCTGTGATAGGAATATACCATCTGTAGTTTGATGCGCTTGCAAGCCAAGAAAGAATGTTAGTTCCCCAAGTAAAGACATCTCAAATTCTTGCTGCATAATAGAAGCAAATTTTTGAGTCAAGGATTCTTCATTACTCCCAAAAATGATATCATCAACATATACAATCACAATCAAAAGTTTATCATGTTCAATTTTTGTGTATAAGTTGCTATCAGCAGACCCCTTTGAAAATCCTTGTTGATGGAGATATTTGTCAAGATGATAGTACCATGCCCTTGGAGCTTGTTTGAGACCATATAGAGCCTTTTTAAGTTTACAAACAAGATTCTTATTATTTCCCAAAATGAATCCCTCTGGTTGTTCTATATAAACTTCTTCTTCAAGATCACCATTGAGGAAAGCAGATTTGACATCCATTTGATAGACTTTGATTTGTTGAGAACTTGAAAAAGCAAGAAACATTCTTATGGCTTCAATTCTAGCTACAGGAGCAAAAGTTTCTTCAAAGTCTATACCTTCTTGTTGAGTGTACCCTTTACAAACCAATCTGGCTTTGTTTCTTATAACATCCCCATTTTCATTTAACTTGTTCTTGAATATCCATTTGGTTCCAATGACATTTTTATCATGTGGTCTTGGTACCAATTCCCAAGTGTGATTCTTTTCAATTTGATCAAGCTCTTCATTCATGGCTTGAATCCAACATTCATCTTTTCTAGCTTGATTGAAATTTTAGGGTTCAATTGTGGATAGGAATGCCAAATAGCTAGAAGATCCCACAAAAGTCCTCCTTGTTTGTACACCTGATTCCTTGTTTCCCAAAATTTGAGATTCAGGATGATTCTTTTGAACATATCTGGATGGAGCTTTCTCTGATAAATCATCTTCAGGTTCTTCATTGGATCCACTGTCTATATCATTTCCATTTGATGTAGAAGGGAAAAAATCACCATCATCTTCTTCTGTTGCTTGTTTTTCTTCTTTAGGAGTTGTAGGAGACTCATCAATGACAACATCAATACATTCAACAATCTTTCGAAGCCTTTTATTGTAACATTTGTATGCTCTGCTTGTAGATGAGTAACCAAGAAGTATCCCTTAATCTGATCTAGGTTCAAACTTGCCAAGCTTTTCATCATTATTTTTGATAAAGCATTTACTTCCAAAAATTCTAAAATGCTTTACAGAGGGAGAATTACCATACCAAAGTTCATATGGAGTTTTGTCACTATTTACCCGAACATGTGCCTTGTTGAGAATATTTGCTGTTGTATGTGCTGCTTCTCCCCAGAACATGTCAGGAGTTCCAGAATCATCAAGCATAGCTCTAGCCATTTTTTGAATTGTTCTATTCATTCTTTCCGCTACGCCATTTTGTTGTGGAGTGCCTGCTACAGAGAACTGTCTCTTTATGCCATGTTGTTCACAAAATTCAAAGAATTCATTTGATGTATATTCTCCTCCTCGATCAGATCTAAGACATTTGATTTTTAGATCCAATTCATTTTCAACTAGTGCTTTGAAGATCTGAAATTTCTCAAATGCTTCATCTTTGTGTTTAAGCAACCCAATCCAACACATTCTAGAGAAATCATCAATAAATAAGATATAGTATTCTTCTCCACGTGGTGACTTTTTCCTCATAGGTCCGCAGATGTCAGTATGAACAAGTTCAAGATGCCTACTTGATGATCCTTCTTTGGCATTAAATTGTACTCTAGTCTGTTTACCAAATTGGCAGGATTTGCATATGATACTTTCTGGTAGAGTAATTTTGGGAAGACCACGAACAGCTTGAAGTCTGCTTGCTTTGTTGATTTGAGAGAAGCTTAGATGCCCCAGCCTTCTATGCCATAGCCAATTTTCTGAAGATTTGCTCAAGTAACATTGATCTTTGCAGTTCTTCAATACATATAGGTTGCTTGGAGTTATTTTCCCTTTTATAATAGTTTTACCTGTATCAAGATCACGAACCACACATTCTTTTGAACTAAAGACAACTTCTGTTCCTTGATCACACATTTGACTTACACTTAACAGGTTATGCCTTAATCCATCCACATACATGACATCATTAGCCTTCACCTTTTCTTTTAGAAACACGGACCCTTTTCCTTTAATTACAGCAGGATTATCATTTCCAAATGTAACTTTCTTTTCCTTTTCTAGAGCATTATATGAAAGAAGTTTGCTTTTGTCAACTTTCATGTGTCTTGAGCACCCACTATCAATGTACCATTGATTTTCTTCGCCTTCTGCAAATAACGCTATCCCGCAATTTTCAACCTGTAATTCCTTCTTTTTCCATACTTTGGAACTTGAAGGAAAATGTTGTTTTGGCTGGACTTTGCTCCTGCATTCAGATTCTTCATGGCCAAAGTTATTGCAATAAGCACATTCAAATTCATTTTGAAGAGGAGAAAAGTTGTTATAGGTGTTCCTTTTTGGTTCAATATCCATCCTTTTCTTTCTTGCTTCTCTTGTCATGATGGTTTTATATGCGACACATTGAACAGCTTTATGACCAAAATTGTGACATGAGAAACATTGTCCATTGAAGTAGAAATTTCTGCGAGCATGAAATCTTCTATTTGAATTTACTTGTTGATTTTTGCTTCTTTGAGATATATCCCTGTTAGTGTTCTTTGTATTGTGATGATCATGCTTTACCTGTGAAGATTCCTTATTCCCTTGTTGAGTGGCTGAATGTAGTAAACCAGTTGTAGCTGCTTTCAGATAATTTGGTGCTGAAGCCTGAGAGGATTCTCCGGTATATCCAAGACCTGTCTTAATCAGAGGAGATCGTTGAACCTTGATAATCTCATCTAAGGTTTCTGATCCTTTAGCAAATCTAAGATTCAGAGTCTTTACTTTCTCAAGTTCTTTTCTTAGACTTACTACTTCACATTCTAATTTTTCATTATGTTTCTTTGCTTCTTCATTCTGCTTTTTCAGAGTCTCTATGATTATTTTACTTTCTTCCAAGCATATTTTGAGTTGATTGTTTTGATCAAGAAAATCATTGTCATCTAGAGCATCCATAAAAGCATCCTTATCATCTCTAGAATTATTTTCAAATGCCATGAGAAGTCTAAGATCTTGTTCACATTCTTCCTCACTGTCAGATAACCCATCACTGTCTTCATTTGTATAGTAGCTTTTCTTAGTGCTAGACCGGTTCTTATTTCTTCTTTCTACTTCTTTCTCTTTAGCAGATGTTTCTTTATAAGGACATTTTGCAGCATAATGACCAACTCTTCCACAATTAAAACATTTAAAAGGAAGCTTACCTTTGAATCTTCCGGTTCCTAGTTGGAGTTTTCTCACAAAGTTTGCCTCATCATCTTCTGAGATATATCCTGACCCTTCCGGTTTTTAACCTTCTTTCCCTCTTGTAGAAGCTTTAAGAACAGCTTATTTGACTTCAGATGGTCCTCCTCTCCTCATTTCATATGCAGTCAATATGCCATGAAGTTGCACCATAGTAAGATTTTGAAGGTCCTGTTTTTCTTCAAGAGCAGAAACTTTTGACTCAAACTTGGTCATTAGTTATCTCAAAATTTTCTCAACCAAAGTGGATTCGGTTATTGTTTCTCCCAGATTTTATCATATGGTTTACAACATCATCAACACGTAAAAAGAAACCAGCAATATTCTCATCACTATGCATTTTTAAATTTTCATACTCAATTCTGAGAGATTGAAGTTTTGCACTTTTTACCTTTGCATCACCTTCATAGCTTAGGATGATTTTGTCCCATATCTCCTTTGCTGTATTTAGCTGCATGAATTTGACAAATTCTGCTTCATTTAGACTTCCAGTTATAGCATTGACCGCTTTTGCATTTGATTCATAATTCTTTCTTTCAGTTGGATCTGTTGGTGTAGCAGTTGGATATTGATATCCTTGTTCAACAATGGCCCATATATCTGCTCCCATAGACTGAAGATAGGATCTCATCCTTATTTTCCATAATATCAAATTGCTTCCGTTGAAGAGCGGAGGTTTGATAGATGTTGTTCCCTCGTGATTGCTCATCCTTCTTGATCTTCCTTCTAGCGATTAAGCCTTTTCAGAAGGACCCGCTCTGATACCAATTGTTGGAAAAATACTGAGAGGGGGGGGGGGGGGGTGAATCAGTATTTAGTATTTACTCAGTATCTTTTACTTTTTCATTCTTTAATAACCCATACGCTACTTCACTGAACCAGACTCGTGTATATACGTGGCTACCCTTTACTGAACTCGCGTATGCACAGAGATATTAATAAACAATCAATTCTTCACTTAGATCCTTGCATGTATTCATTCATCAGATGTTTATATAGCAGTATACATGTGCAGTAATAACAGAATGAAACATCACACAAAAGCATCACATATGAACACCATGATTTTTTAGGTGGAAACCCAAGTCGGGAGAAAACCACCGCTGCCGTTGTCTCAGCCTTCAATATTTTATTATAGAGAAAAACTTCTTACAATCATGTACTAGTGTAGACTTATACCAGCACGCAGGCACCCACCTGCAGAAGGTTACAACCTTCTCTCATTTACCAGCCTCACCTGGAAGGGAGCTTCAACCCCCTGCTCTCGTTTACCAGTCTCACCTGGAAGGGAGCTACTACCCCCTGATATTAGCTCCGGCCTCTTCTGACAGAAAGCTTCTATTATCAGACTGAAGGCTTCAACCCTTAGATCCACTGCAGACCACGTTTCATCAATTTTCAAACTGGATCAAACTGCTCCAACACAACCCTACACTCATCAACAACATACATTGCCGAATGCTTCCAAACCGAACAGTGATACCACTGTAATCAGTATATCAAAGATAACCCAAACTTCAGAATAAGTATGCAGAAACACATTCAACCATGAGCAAACATCATTTCAGATATCATACGCACTTTTCTTTAGATGGATCCGCATATATACGCGCTTTCACTGAAGCCAACCCGCGTATACATTTGTGCAACTTTTCAAGAAAACCCTAACAGGTCATACGCGCCTTTGTTGAAATATATCCGCGTATATACGCGCCTTCAATGAGGCGAACCTGCGTATAGATCTATAAAAGACAAACTTTGCAGAACAGACCAGATCTATGAACTTACCCAGATTTCTTCAACTTCTTCAACAGATTTGCACTAGGTCTTCATAACTTCCTTTCAGAGCATCCAAGAATTTCACCATTTCAAGATCTAGAGATCTTGAACCTTCATTATGTTCATAGATACATTATAGAATTAGATGTATCAATTAAGAGCAAAGTTCCACCATGAGATATACTTCAGAGTGAAGTATTCATTAAAGTCCAGACGCCCGCACCCCATTTGCACAATGAATTTCTTCTCCTTATATAGGATTACCCTTTATCAATACCATGAGCCAAAACCACATTACTTTTGATGGTATTCCTGGACGGGGTCTCATAGACGAATCATTACTTAATACAATGGGCCAATACCATGGTGGTTACCCCTGGTTTTACATATTTAGAGCGCTTTTTCCCATACGCGACTTGGCACGTTGTTTCCCGCGTGCATACGCTACTTGGTCTAGACAAATCCGCGTATGCAATCGCAAAGTAAATTACATCAGTCACGACATTTCAGATGGATAGGTTTCCTACAACAATTTCACTTGGTAATAAGGTACAAGAAAGGTATTCTCAATAATGTTGATGATATGCTTTCAAGGCCTATTATTAGTGCTAATAATTTTCTTAAGAATGCTTCTATTGTACATGAGAGCTACATAGAACAGTATGCATCAGATGTTGATTTTAAGGATGTGTATGCTAACTTGAGTGAAGGGAATCATGTTGAGGAGAATGATTATCATTTGCATAATAATTTTCTGTTTCATATGGGCAAGTTATGTATACCACAGGGGGAGAGACTAAGAATCATGAGAGAAGCTCATTCTTCTCTTATTTCTGGACATTTCGGGGTAAGAAAAACAGTGGCACATTTATATAGGTATTGTTATTGGCCTCGCATGGTAGATAGTGTTTCACGTTTCATTAGAGGTTGTTCATTATGTGCTACAAGCAATCCTAGCAATAGGAAGCTTGGTTTATATAGGCCATAGCCGGTACCTTCTAGACCATGGGAAAGTGTTTCTGTGGATTTTGTGGGAGATCTACCATTATCAAGAAAGCAGCATGATTATCTTAATGTAGTAGTTGATAGCTTCAGCAAGATGTGTATTCTTATGCCCTATAAGAAATCTATAACTACTGAAAAAACTATTGATTTATATTTTCAACATGTATGGGTTCATTATGGCTTGCCTACTTCTATTGTTAGTGACAGGGATTCCAGATTTGTTGGGAATTTTTGGTCCAATCTATGGAAGATGATAGACACCAAGTTGAAGAAGAGTACTGCTTTCCATCTGAAAATAGATGGCCAAACAGAAGTAGTGAACATAACCAATGTACATCTCTTGAGAGGTTATTGCAGCAAGCATCCCAAGCTATAGGATGAGCACTTGCATTATATTCAGCATGCTTACAACCAAGCCAAGCAATCTTCTACAAATACTTCACCTTTTGAAGCTTGTTTTGGGTATTTGCCTAAGTCACCTTTAGATTTCATTCTTGAGAAGGATGTTGCCATTGATGGGCATAGTGACATTGACAAATCTTGCATGTTCATTGAAATAATTCAGCTCATACATCAGCAGGTTCAAGAACAACTTGAAATAAGTCAAGGCAAGTACAAGGAGATGCATGACAAACACAGAGTTGATCATAAGTTTCAAGAAGGAGATGAGGTATGGCTGCATATTAGTAAGGAAAGAATGCAAGGAAAAGGTAAAAAGTTGAAGCCTATTTGTTATGGTCCATTCAAGATCCTTAAAAAAGTTGGAAATAATGCTTTTCAACTAGATTTGCCTTCATATATGCAAATGTATTCCATTGTGAATGTGGAAAATTTACGTTTGTATGAATTCCTTTAATTGTTGATTATTAAAGTGACATTCAGCTGCCATCCATAGAGGATTTCTCGCCATAATTTTTGGATGAGCTGAAAGAGGATGCTATCCTTGACAGAAGGACTTGCACTTTGAGGAGGGGAAATGTTGATTATGTTCGGGTTGGTCTAAAAGGCAGCAAACCGAGTAAGGAAAAATGGATGGAGGTGGAAAAGGTGAGGGATATGTACCCTCATATTCTTAACAGGTGATTGAAGGCTTTTAGGGTCCAAAAGCTTCTCAATGGGGAGGTGTGATCAGGTGATCATGTCCAAGTGGAAAACAATGCTCAAAATGGAACTACTCAAAATTGGTTGCAACCTAAACGAACGAATAGGCTTCATCGCTGCGATTCTAGCACAGTGAATGGGACTCAAATCCGATGTCGTATGTGAAAGTTATTGAAGTTTGAAGTTGCCCAATAACCTTCAAAACAAGACTTTTGAACACACAAAAAATTGTCATTTTCAGAAAATTGGTGTGGAAAATTTCATTTTTTAATTAAGGTTTTGAGGTCCTATTACAAGGTGCCATGTGGCCTGCCCAGAGGCTGCTACGTGGCCCCAGGCCTATGGTTCAAGTCTTGTTAAAAAAAATAATTGGTGGGTTGACCCGACCCGACCTGAACGCAATCGGGTCACACTGAACGTATTCGGGTCATCAAATAGCGAGCTCCTATAAACCGCATTCAGGTTGATGTTGGTGAATGAGTCAGGTCGAAACAGTAGGCAGAGGTCGACCCGACCTGAACGCATTTGGGTTAGTTGCAACGGGCGAGTCGTTTGAATAAATGGGCAGAGTTAAGAGATAAGCCCTCGGGGCTTAAGGTCGGAAGACCCCATGACTAGATGCAGAACCAAGGGCTAAGCCCCTTTCAAACGATGGTAAAAAAATGGTTAAGCCCTCGGCTGCTAGCCCCATAGTCATGCGACCTGCAGGCTACGACCAAGGGCGCGGGTTAACGACCTAACCACCAGCAGAAACCATCCGGTTTTCTCGCATGTGAACGCGCCACCACTGGAAGCTAAAATTAATGTTGCCCCCAAAATTAGCACGTGATTCTGACTGTTTTGGAAATTTCGCCATTTCTAGCGCACCTAACTGGAGTTCACCCACATTTGGTGGGGTTTCCAAGGGACATTGGGCAGAAAATTGTGGAGGTCATAACTTCTCCAATATTGAACAATTTTGCACAAAATTTCGGTCAATTTTGGGTATTCTGAGTGTTCTGAAGTGTTTGGGACAGGTTGCAGAGCTAACAGAGGTGTTATTCAGCCATTTTTGTTTCAGGGAAGCCTGGAGAGCCATTAGGGCTAGGAGGGAAATGGAGCTGCATTGGGCTATACTTCACTGTTTGAGGTGAAATAAAAGCCATTCTTAGCTTATTTCTATATTCTAAATTCAATTTCACAGTTGGTTCTGCCTGTTTAGGAATATTTCTAACTCTATAACCAATTTGAGCACTTAATATAGCAAGGACATGCCCATTGGGAGCCTTGGACCCGGCAGATGTAGCCCAGGAGGGGTGAACTGTCTCATCATGTTGTTGTGTTATCTTATGGTGAAGTTTTGCTGCTGTGTATTTCTGATTTAAGATGTTAAACAATAATTTTAATTAATATTCCCTGACACATAAACTCAGAAACAGTTGCTAAAAACACTTTGTTTAAATTGCAAGACATGATGAACACTTTTCACACTTAATTAAATGAAAATGGATACTTTGAACAACATATACAAATAGTTTCATTTTCAGATCAAGTAGCCTCTGAATTTTGACTATGATGACCCTGTAAATGTCTTCTGATATCTTCAATTATTCATACTTATGATTTTTACCTCTCAAAGATTAGGGCCTTCTTTTCGAGCTTCAACTTTGTTAGGAAAACATCTAATCAAATCTAAACATCTTCAATGTATATGTACAATGATAAAAATAAATGGAACTAACTATTTGTTAACTTAGGAGAGTAGTAGTGCTTCAACAGTCTGCCATTTACTACTCCTTCTGAAATCTCTGATCCATCTATTTCTTTTAGAAAGAAAGCATTATTACCTCTGTAACCATAAATGACATAAGGTCCTTTCCATAGAAAATCTAATTTTCCATGTTTTCCTTTGTCTTCCCTTCTTGAATCCCGTTTTAATACTTTATCTCCAATGTAGAAATCATCTTCTTTACTCTTTTTATCAAAAAATTTCTTGATCTTATCCTGGATGACTTTAGACTTGATATAAACTTCTTCCCTTGTTTTTTTGAAGTGAATAGTTTGATTAATCCTTCTTTGAATGTCATTTTTTTCAACTTGTAATTCTTGGATAATATTCATCACTGGTACACCTAGGGAGGACGGAAAAACAACATCCATTCCATAGACAAGTTGGTAATGGGAGGTTCCAATGGATTTTTTGGTAGTAAGTCTATCTGCCCATAAGGCATTGACTAACTTCCTATTCCAAGTCTTTTTATTATCTTCAAGTAACTTTTTGATGATGTTTACAAGGCTCTTGTTTGAGGATTTAGCTATACCATTACCTTGAGGGTAATATGCAGTAGAAAGGCCTAGGGTAATATGGTATTTGTGGCAAAAGTCAATCATTTTCTTGGATTTGAATGCTGATGCATTGTCAGTAATTATCTTTTGGGGACATCCAAATATTTAAATAATGTTACTTTCTAGGAAAGAGATAATGACAGTGTATGTGGGTTGCCTTGAGGGTATGGATTCAATCCACTTGGTAAAATAGTTAGTGACTGTCAGAATCCACTTATGTTGGGTTGATGATGGGGGGTGAATTTCTCCAATGAAGTCAAGACCCCATTGTTGAAATGGCATTTCAGTAGAGATGGGTTTTAAGGGTAAGGGTAATAGCTTTTTCTTACCCTCAAATATTTGGCACTTATGACAGGAGGTCGCATATCTTTTTACATCAGCAAACAAGGTAGGCCAGTAAAAACGAGCTCTCAGAATCTTGTCTACAGTAGTCTTCCATTAAATATGTCCTCCACAATCACCTGCATGAAATTCTTCTAGTATTTTGTCAGCTTCTTCTTTTAACAATCAATTTAATAAAATCCCACTATGATCTCTCCAAAAAAGTACATTGTCTAGAATACAAAATCTTACTGCCTTAAGCTTTAGAAATATTGCTTTTGTTCTTGATAAACCAAGAGGAGCTTGTAAGTTTAGTAATACAAATATAATATCTGCATATCATGGTGAGTTTAAAAAGGTTGCACTGATCTCTAGAGTTTCCATTTCTTCCTGATCATCTACTTGGGCAATAAAATTTATGTCTAGGGCATTATAATTTGATTTAGCCATTAGTCTGGCTAAACCTTGACCTTTTACTAACTTGGTGGGTTTTATCTCTATGTAATATTCTAAGATAGTGGCAATCCACTTACCTCTTCTTCCATCAGGACCATCCTGAGTAAGAATGTCTTTTACTACAACATTTGGGACATAGGCAATGATGTGAGAATAGAGAATGTAAACTCTGAAGTATTTAATGGCCTTTACCAAAGCTAAGGCTTGTTTCTCCATAATATTATACTTCAAATATGCATCTCTAAGTGTTATGCTAAAGAAATCTATGGGCTATTCATAACCCTGGTCATTTTTCTGCAGTAAAACTGCAACAATGGTGTGTTCTGAAGCAAATGAAAAAATGATGAAATCCTTTTTAAATTCAGGACTTATAAGGACTGGAGTTTTAGTTAAGGCCTGTTTGATAGATTCAAATGAATTTTTGGCCTCAATAGTCCATTTAAGAACTGAATCTTTTTTGAGCATGTTATTTAATTCTCTGATTATCTCAGCTAATTTGGATATAAATCTTCTTAAAAAGTTAATCTTACCTAGGAAGGCTTGTAACTATTTTATGTTTCTTGGTGGACTGATGTTAAGAATTGCTTCTATCCTAGCAGGATCTATTCTGATTCATTCTTTAATATTATGTGTCCTAGTAACTTGCCTTCTTCTAATCCAAATAAGGTTTTCTTAGGATTTAATGAGATGCCAAACTTTCTGCATTTTATCAAAAATTGTTTGAGATGATCCAAGTGTTCATAATCAGTTTTAGAAAATACAATTATGTCATCTAAGTAAATTAATAAGAATTCACGAATTTCATTTTCAAAGGCTATATCCATAGCTCTTTGAAAGGTGGCCCCTGCATTCATTAAACCAAAAGGAATTTTTATATACATAAAAGTTCCCCAAGGAGTACTAAAAGATGTTTTGGGTTGATCCTTTGGTTGGACTAAGATCTGGTTGTATCCTGAAAAACCATCTAACAATGAAATCCTAGAAGAACCAACTACCCTTTGTAGGATGTGATCCATTTTTGGTAAAGGGAAATTATATTTTAAGGATACTTTGTTTAGATTCGTAAAGTCGACACATAATCTAATTTCTCCTGTTTTCTTTCTTGTTGGAACTAGCTTAGAAACCCAATCAGAATATCTAATTGGTGCAATGATATGTGCATCATACATTCTTTTCACTTCTTTTTCTATTAAGGGCATCAAAACAGGGTTGATTCTCCTTAACTTTTTTAAAGGGTTTTTGATCTTCTTTTACAGGAATTTGGTGTTGAATTATGCTGGTGTCATAGGATTTAAGGTCCTCATAACTCTAAGCAAAAACATCTTGGAATTCCTTAAAAATGCAATATATTTTTCCTTTTCTTGTTGAGGTAAAGCTTTTGAAATTTTGATCATTTTGGGTTTTAGTTCTGTACCAATATTGCATTCCTCAATATCAGATCTAACTGGCTCCATTTTGGGTTTTCTAGCAACATCATTGGAGCCAAATAGATCTTTTAAAGGAGTTAAACCTTTTGGCAAGAAATAGTCTTTGAGATTTAATATTTCAGATTCTTCATCAATTATCTCATCAATTTCTACTTTTTCTAATTTATCTATATCTGATTGACTAAATCTAGTGGGTTTAGAAAACTTTAATTTATTTACATGTACATTATTTAAATCAATTTCAACATCAAAATCTTGATCTATGGTACAATCGGTGTCTATCTTACAGTTATGAAATTCTCCTTCATTATTCAAAAAATGATAAATTTGTTGGTCTTGTGAGAAAATTTGCCAATATTTGAGGTTGTCTAGAATTATTGGCCTGTGTTTTACTTCTACAGTATCCATATGATTGGGTTGAAAGGTAAATTGCAAGTACTAGCAAAGGTTGCTAAAGAATGTGCTTGTAAGTTTTGCCTTCTTGGTATTGCAGAGAAATTACATTCTAGTAAATCATTAATCAAATCTAACATAGTCTTTCTATATCGGCCAAGTCTAGGGTTGTAAACAGAATAATCACCTTTAATTTGTTTAACAATCAATTCTGAATCTCCCATTATTTCTATTCTTTTTCCTCCTAAATTTATGATTATTTGAAGTCCTAGAATGAGGGCTTCATACTCAGCCATATTGTTTGTGCATTTGAAATTCAGTCTAAAAGCATGGCCTTCTGCATGATTTTTCTCTATATTAGTTATCCATACTCCTTCTCCTACTCCTAATTTACTTACTGAACCATCAAAGTCTAAATTCCATAAAGATTCATGAGAAATATTATCATTGTCCGGTGTTTTCTTTTCTTCTCTCAGTTTAGTCTTGATTTCATTATCAGTTTCAGCATTACATAGGATGAAAGAGTCTAGATCAGTAGGTGTGGTATAAATTGGGTAATTTATTGACCTTTCAACACTACTTACCATATATTTCATTAGTGTTTCCCTATATAACTTCTTAGGTTGACCAAAAACTGATATAGTAGCATAAGACATGTCCAATTGTAGAGATCTCTGTAACTTTTCTCCCCATGAGCGAGATAGTAACATTCCATATTTAGGTGGGATATCAGCTACCCAATTTCCATTAATATACTATTACCAGGATATTGAACTAAAGTTACACACAAATATTTGATTAAACCTAGGAATTTTACTTTACTTGAGTCAAATGAAAATAAATCTTTATAGGGCCTTTTGATGTCTAAGTTCAGGGTTTCCATTATAGCTTTGAGCATTAAGTTATGTGAAGCTCCTCAATCTAGCATTGCATTGTGTAGGATTTGATCATGAATAGTTAAACTAATGTAAAATGGAGGAATTGCTCCATCTACATGCTTTCCATTCACATCTGGGCCAAAAATCAACTCTAGTTGATCATCATTGAGATTTATGGAATCTTCTCCATCATTTATGTTTAATGTTTTAGTTATAGTTGATTTATACAAGTCAAGTTTTACCAATTCTGTTAAATGAATTGGTATTTTTAGCTTAACAATTTCAAATTGTATGTTGAATGAAGGTTGGGATTTACTTATTTGAATCAATTCTTCTTTGGTAACTGTAGTTTGTGTTGGCTTATCTTGTCTTTCTACAACTATCTTTCCAGTTTTAGTTTGAGTATATTGAGTCTTACTACTTTTTATTTTCTTAGGAGTGGTTAGTGAAGTAGTAGATGTTTGTTTAGATTTGGAGTTGTCAAAAGCTATTTTTGCAGTGGCAACTTTTGGATCTATTGATTTAGGATCAACATTAAGCATTTTAATTTCTAAGGTTGATGTTTTATCAGAATTAGATGCTTTAGGAGCAGCAGATTTTTTTGAATCTTTTGCAGCTTGAGCAACTTCATCAATTATGTCCACAATCTTAGGGCTTGGTGAAATATTTGGGCTAGAAACCTTTTGGGAAGAACCAGAGTTTTGCTTATTTTCCCTAGGGAGAATTTGCAAAACTTTTGTTTTGGGAGCTTCTACTATTTTCTTATTTGGTGTTTGAGAAGTTTTCTTAGTAGAAGACTCATTATTTTTCTTACTTCTTAGGTTATACTGACTATGTACTTCGTTAATGGCAAAGTCATAACCTTGTTTGTAATCAAAGGATTCCCCTGAATCTAATTGGAGTTGTTGGAGTTCAAATAACTCTTAATCTTCCTCTGTGATAAAGATAGTGTTATTATCACATATTCCCATTAAATTAATGGTATCCTCATCATCATCATTGTTTTGAGAACTCTCAGCATAGTTCTCCTAAAAGGGAGGCCTTATTGTTTGGTCTGGGGCTGAGTCTTTTGATTTTCCTGAATTTGTGTTTTTTCTAAAATTGGGATTTCTGATTTGTTGTTGATTATCCCATTGAGGTCTTCTTTCTATGTTATCTAACCTATCCATCATCATTTCTAAGTTTTTATCTAACATATCTATTTTTTGTCTGAACTAAAGGCTTCTTCTTTCATAATCACTCTCCTCTCATTTCTTAATCTTTCTTTTTTAGCCAGAATGTTTACTTCTACACTTATAGCATATGTTTTCATTCTTTCTAATGTTTCTGCATTTCTTTCTCTTAACTGATATGCCATGCCAGTGTTAAATCCATCTGGGAATTTGAGTAGGACAGAGTCAAGAGTGGACTTTATATTTGCAAGAATTGAATTGTAAACATTGTTATATCTAGTGCAGTAGTCTTGTACATATTCATTTGGAGCTCTTTTATTTGCATCAAATTCAAACAATATCTGTAAGGGGTTTTTCTTCTTTTCCCATTTATTTAAAAATAATCTATGGAAAACAGCTAAATCAGCTATACTACCTGTAGTAAGACCTTTCAACCATTTCTTTACTTCACCTGTTAAATTTTGTGCAAACAACCTCATTTGTACATCTAATTCATCTATCTCATGGAGTTCAAAGAAATCTGTCATTTTGCTTATGTGCTGTTGTGAAGTATAATGTGTAGTAGCATCAAACTGTGGTATTCTACTTTGGTAATCTTGGGGCATGTCTTGAAGTTTTCCTGGAAGAACAAGGGGAGCATACCTAGTAGCCATAGCTTGAATTCTAGCTTGGCTAGGAGGTAAAGTAGAGGTACTTGGAATTGAACTAGAAGTAGTGGCTGATGAAACTGGATTATAAGGTGATGAACTAGAAAAAGCAGTTGAAGAACTAAAGGCTGAAGCTGAGGTACTGGGAAGTGAAACTGGAATATATATGGAACTACTAAGAAATGAAAATGATGTGTTTGAAAAAGCAGTGGTGAAGTTAGTGGATGAAGTGGATGTAGGGGATGAAGGAAATAAATTTCTAGGCTGTAAGGGTAATCTAGGACTAAATGGATCTATGGATTGAATGGTAGTAGAAAATATAGATGGAGTAGTGGTTTATGAATGGGGAATAGAAGGTTTATATGTATAAGCTAACAATTGAGCTAATTCTATGGCTTCATCAATTTCTTTAAGAATAGTAACATTAATTTCTTCAAGTCTGTTTTGATTTTTAACTTTCTTTAATTAAAAATTTGCTGCAATACTTTTCTGTTTTGATTCCAAAAAAGAAATAAAAACAGGGTTTAAAAAAACAGTACTTAAGTTACTTTCATATTTGGTCCTGAATAAAGAATGTTCAAATTCTAAATCAAACTCTATATCTTTCAAACTTACTAATTCTTGGGGCATTGAATTGACTCTTATTAATGAAACTTTAGCATCAAAATCTTCTCTCTGTTTTTTCTTTTTTCCTATTCCGTCTGGATTGTCTACTATGACAACAGGTTTAGGTTCCGGATTAGACATGGTATAATAAACTTTCCTAGAAGCCGGAATTACAAATTTTTATACTCACAACTAGTTAAACAATCTTTAAAGGTAAAAATATGACAAGAAATTATTTCCTTTAAGGTTTATTTAACAACTAAGGATTGGTTAGATCCCCAGTGGAGTCGCCAATATGTTATCATTTCAGTAATTCTCTAGTTGTGAGATTTTAGTTTTTAGTTGAGAAAAATAGAGGTAACCACAGACCAACTTTTAAACTATAAGATCTAGCCTTCCTAGGGTTCAGAAAGGGCTCTCTCTATAAAATATAACTTTGTTTTGTTTTATAAAATATTAGGCTAGTTATGATTGTGAAATTTGGTTTTGGTTTGATTGATTTGGTGGGAAAAATCACTGGAAGAGATGGATAGTGGGAAATATATTTGTCCATTGGGCTAAGGAGTTAAAAGTCAAGCATACAGAGCTGGGATCAAGGTTAAAAAGTCAAATGTTTTCAGGGCAAGAAAGATAACCCTTGGAGATCTTGGAAAGTTGTTTTGTGAGATGGTATGATCGGGATAAAGAGAAATGAAGGGTTCTTTGATTCGGAAAATGGAAGCAGGAGATAGAGGTCAAACGAAAGAGGGAGCAACTAAGGGTTCCCTGCATTGGAAATTAGATGAAAACATAGAAATGAAAAATAGTTAAGACAGGGTGCTTTTAACAAATCCTGAAGTAATCCTCCTATTCATTCATTCAAATTTAGAACACATAATGTATTGCATGTAACAAAGAAAGATAACAATGACAAATTTAGAAAATACTTCACTCCAAATAGCTCATCACATGAATCCTGAAATATGATGCTAGTTGATCTGATCCAATCTGCTACTCAAAATTTGAACACAAAAAGCCTTCAAGTCCACAAAAATGACTATAGAAATCTTCAGCAATTTATTCCACAATAATACTTCTAAAGATGAAGTATTTATACATAATTGTTTACAAAATATCCTAGAATTCTTCTAGGAATTATCTAAGGGAAATAAAATATCTTTACAACAATAATAGAGACAATTTCTTAACAAATCAACAAGTTGTCCTATCTATCCAAAAGAAATATAAACCAATTGAGGATAAGAATCAGCTGGCTGCCTTGTTGTCTTTCTAGCTGGCTTTAGATATTTCAAGTCTATTTAGAAATCTAATATGCTTTAACTAATACTCTGTCAATGATTCTCTTTAACCTCTGATACTCTTTAAACTCTGTAAAAGATTTTTACTGCTCTAAAAATTTGTTTGACTGCAAATTTCAGAAAAATGTTTTGACTGTTACCTTTCTGCCTTTTTACCTTTTTACAGTAAATCTGTTAATGACTACCAATCTTCTTCACTTGGAATTTGTATTTTCTTCAGCTTTTTGAAATTTTCATCTACTTCTGTGTACCTGGAGAAATTTGGTTTGATGAAAAACAAGTGTTTAATTTCATGTTGTAAATAGAATAAGTCCTCAAAACTTCAAAGTGGGACTTTGCCTATTGGAATGCCTTGTCCACTTCCTGATTTTTCAACTTGTTCCTTGGCATATTCTCTGATATTTTTGTTGTAATCATCTGAGGCATCAATTTGTCATTGATGACCAAAATATTAGGAAAACTTATTTGCCTCAAGCTCTCAAATTTGACCATAAACCTGGTTATGGAAATGTTCATGTTCTCACACTTTTCTTCTAACTTCTTCATCAAGTTCTTTTTGGTTATAACCTTCTTTATCTCAAGGATGGTTTCAGTTCTATCAGTAAATTCAAGTTCTTTGAATTCTTGCATGTTCTTGTTGTTGAGGAACTTTATCAGTTCTAGAGCTTGTTCTGGTTTGCTATCCAGTTCTTCTTTGGTCTTTTGGATCTCTTCTAATGCTGCTTTTAATAAGTCTCTTTGTTCAAAAATCACTTGGATGGAGGGCCATACATCATTGATGGCTTCTATGATTTTGTTCCGCAAATGATTTTTCACATAGGAAATCTGCTCCTTCAAGGTCAATTCCTTTTGCAATTTCTTCAATTCTTCATTTAATCTAAAGGCCTTTTTCTCATGAGTTTTTGCATTTATTTGAGCCAATTTGTTTGAATTCTCAAGATTTTCTACCATCTGTTTTAATCTGCTGATTTCACTTGTCTTAAGAGACATTTCTTCCATGGCCTTTACCAATTTGTTGGCCTCATCTATAGGATGAACTGCTGGTGTAGATGATTATATAACTGAGGTTGTGGATGAAGTTACTAGCACTGCAGTAGCCAGTGGGACTTTAGGTGTCAACTCTGCAGCCAGAGTTGATGGCACAATTGTAGTAGCCATAGGGATGACTGTAGGTGCTTCCTGTGTCTTTGGTGTTTCTTTTTCCTGGACAAGTTTGTCCATCTGAATCTCCATTTCCTTGATTTGGGTTGTCAACTGAAAAATAAAATTCATCATGTCATCTTTTTCTTTCTGTCTTTCTATTATTTCCTTGGTTTGAGGATGTTCACTTTGAGGAAGTTTAATTTGTTTCCTCAAAGCTGCAATATCCTCATTCTTTTTCTTCACTAATAACTCTACTGCTTTGAAATTAGTAGGGTCATATCCCACCTGCAAAACTAGTTCTTCCAAGGATTTTATCCTGAGATATTTAGCATAAAAAGATTCTTTGTCCATTTTCATCTGATCTTTCATGTTAGAGATGATGTTCTAGAGTTTCTGAGCACTCATGGATTTAGTTGTAACAGTAGAGTACAACATTTCTAAAGTCTGTCTATGGAATTCAATCTGATCAAGAGCATGAATCTTTTCTGGTTGGACTTCCAAATCAACCTTCTTATAATTTGCCACTGTCTTTGGGGATTTGACTATAGGCTACAGTACTGACATAATTAGCTTGTTTTTTTAATAATCAAATGTAGACAGAAGTTTGTTTTTCACACTTGTTTTTTACTTGAGATATTGAGAATAAATATTGTTTTTGATCTCTTCATTTTTTAACTTGATCTGTTTATACTTTTCTTTGATATCTAGATCTTTCTCCTCAGCTTCCTGTGAGGATGAAGCTTCCATGCTCTGTTGCTTTTATATTAACTATGCTTTTCCATTTTCAACTTGTTCTTCATTCTAATTCTTAGTAACTGGCTCATTGATGATGACAGTGGAAACATCTGTGTTGGTATCTATAAGATCTGTTTCTTCCACATTAATGTTTACTTTATCTTTTTCTGTTGAATCTGTTTTGAGCCTTTTATTTTATCTGATTTTGAACCTTGTTTCAGTAGTAGTTTTAGCAACATACGTATCTTCTTCCCTTACTCTCTTAGTTGATTTCTCTGTTTGATCAACAGTCTCTAAAGTGTGACTAGTGTTGGAACAGGGTCTCCTAACAAGCTGTGAAACTGGTCCATTTCGGATATTTTTTATTAGATTTAATCTAGCGTAGGGGTTTTGGGGTGGATCAAAGCCCCAAAAGTGTTGTAATGGGTAAAAGGGTAAACTAGGGGTCTGAAAACCATGGTTTTCGGACCATAGGAAAGTCTAGGCTAGATTGTTATAAATAGAGGAGCATTTTGTATTGTAAAGAACAAGAATGATGAGCTATTGATGCGAATTGTTGTTTAAAATATCTGCTTGGGTTTTGGGGAAAGGAATCCTGCTGGTTGTGTGCACAGAGATCCAAGTCCAGCTATGTGTGGACCTTGCTGCTGTGTGTGCAGGTTGGGAAGGGAATTATAAGGAAGAATTGATGAATGAATGAATAACAAGGATTGATAGAGAACTGAATCTGTGAGTAATCTTGTGCAAATTGTTGGTAATTGTTGTATGGTGCATTTTCTGTCTTTAAGCTGCAAATATCTGTGTAAGTGTGTTTCTGGATCTGGATCTATTATGTTCTGTTTATATAATGTTGTGTTATTGTCATAAAAGCATATAACTATAGATATAGCGCACGTGGATGTGAACAGATACCTAATTTACCCTATGTAGAACAAGGTAATCTGGGATTACAGGAGCTAGTGCAGCTCTATTTTCCTTACCCATCCTTCCTCAGGGTGCAGAAACCTGGTTCCAGCACCCACCCATACTACTTTGGGTGAGACTTTGACCTGCGCAAGTAGGTCACTCCCAAAAGGGCTAGTAGTATAGGGGTTTGTTGGCAAACCTTGCACACCGAACCTGGGTCAAGACCCCTCAAGCCAACAAATGGTTCCGTTGCCGGGACCGGAAGAAGTCTGAGAGAGGGATCGAGTAATGACAAGAGAATCTGGAAGCCTGAAAGAAAGGATATTGAAGACTGGTTCGAAAGGCAGATCTAGGAGTTCGCGGTAAAAGAAAATCACAGTAAGGAGTTAACAGCGGAAAGGTGGAAAAATAGCTATATTCTTACAAAGAGCTACGAAATATTCTTTGTGACATTTGCGATTGAGCTCTAGGATTTGCTGGCTAGACTTGTAGAATTCCAGAAGTGCTGGAAGGACGAACGAGTCACCCAGTGGACCTCGGAGCTGATCTAGCAGCTGGAAAAGATTGATAATACTATCACGCGTACGGTAGATCACTGGGTGGATAGCGTGCTAGGAGGATTTGTGATGGAATTTTCCATTGATCAGTTTGTCTCATATTCTGAAGCAGAGCGACGATTATTTAAAGGGTTCCGGGGAAAATTCCTGAGGACATTACCGTTATTGATCAAGATATTACTGTGTGAAAAGAGCATTCTGTGTAGTCATACCGAATGACCTCGGATCTAGACGGTAGTGCGACGCGCAGTGGTAAATACTATCAGACCAACCTTGACAGAGGAAGAACCGCCTATACTCTGTCGCAAGAACCATTTGTGCAAGACCCCCCAAATACATCACCACCTAGGCTGCACAAAGGTAAGAATTCACCCATACCACCACCTCCCCCAAACAGTGATATGGGTGTGCACTTGAAACTACCTACCTTCAAGGGGGTAGGAGATGAGGATGTGGATCAGTTTTGGTTCGTTGCAGACTCCGTCTAGACTGCGCAGAATGTAATGAGTGATATGGTGAAGAGGGCACAGCCGTCGTTGGCATTCAAGGACAGGGCCTTGGACTGGTATATGCGATACATTGCCCAGAATGGGAGCGCATCCATTCAATATATCAAAGACGCTCTGAAGCAATAGTTCCAAAAGCCGAAATCTTACTCCCAGCTAGTGGCGGAAGTAAAGGACTTCAAACAAGGTGCGTCTGAGTTAGTATGGGAGGCTGACCAACGATTGAAGAAGGCAATTAGGGAAGGAGGGTTCGAGTATGATGATAGATAGCATAGGGAATGGTTCATCGCTATGTTGTTACCTCACCTGCGCACGCCAATGAGTCATCAGACCTTTGAATCGCAGGAGAAAGTTGTGGAGGTTGCTATGAAACTAGAAGTTGCACCCTACGAGGATATTTCGGTAGGAGTACAACAAATTCAGGAATAGCTTGGGGCTATGCATATGGAAATAAATAACCTACGGAAGGAGCGAGGAAAGGACGGATGCACAGATCTTTGGTGCATATGATGTCGGGTGTCTGGCCACATGAAGGATCAGTGCCCTATACTAACGGATTACATGCAAGTGGGAGGACCTAGTATGGTACACCCAGGAGCAAGTAGGGAAGCTATTCTGTTGCGACCAAGGTCAAGCAGACCTGCACTATGGTGTGATGACTATCAGGTAGCAGGACTGCATGATACGAACCATTGCCCTCGGCTAGGTGCGTATGTCCTAGAACTGAAGCAACAATGGTGCAGATTCTGCCGATCAATGGGACACGATGAGTAGAACTATCGTATTTATGATTTAATGATGGATCGTGGGAGCTTATATAGGGTACAATCAGACCCTGCGTCACCAAGAATTTTTGCGCACTTTGGAGGATCACCGACCAGAAGCAGAGGAGGTTGGTGAGGAAGCACCAGACGAGGACGTGGGCATCTAATTTGTTATAACTGTGGGGAAATAGGACACTTTTCCATAGAATTCCAAAACCCCACCAGACCATCGTGCAAGTATTGTAGTAGTTGGACCATGTGGTGGACAATTGCCCAATTTTAATAGCCAAGATACAGGGAAAAAAACCCACCCCTACGCAGAACGTAAAAAGAGTTAAAACCGAGCTACGGAATCTAAATCCAAGTGTAAAAGTCATGACATGTAGCGGGATGGTCACCCAGGGAGAAAAGGAGGAGCTTGCCCCTCGGAAAGGAGTGAATCTCAAGGAACAAGCATCATTGGTAGGCCCCACGCAGCAGCCGACGAATCTCCAGATAGAAGAAGGAGTTGAGCCCTTTTTTAAGGCATGTCTGAAGTTGCTACGAAACCCGCAGGCTGTAGGAAATATCCAAGCACTACTGAACACCTGTGCAATGTGACCCAATTTGATCACTGGGACCAAGGATGTACATAAAATATACAGCTATAAGAAACACACTGGAAGAGAAATGCAGTTGACTGCGCAGATTGGTGACTACGAAATGGATCAGGTCATCTTAGATCTTGGATCGAATGCGAATGTATTACCAAAGCAGACATGGCAACGAATGGGAGAGCCTAAATTAGAATGGTCCACCATCCAGCTGCGCATGGAAAATAAACAAAAAATCATCCCTCAAGAAGGCTACCAAAATTCATGGTTGACATCGCAGGGGTAAGGGTCCTAGCTGACTTTGAAGTAATAGAAATTGTGGAAGATGCAGATCCCTATCTAGTGCTCCTCAGATTGGACTGGGCTATAGACATGGGGGGTGTCATCAATCCCAAGAAGTGTAGCATGGTGTTTGAAAACAAAGGTACGTGCGTCAGAGTGCCACTAGACCCGGCAGACGGTGCGCGGTATACAGAGCCAGCCTATAAGGAGGAGGAGATAGATCACATTTATAAATTGACTACGCGGGATGAAGATCAGGTTAACCCCACGGATGAAGGAGTGCTCTGCTGGGAAAAGGACATCGAATTTTTTTCTGACTCTGATGAGGAGCTGGAAAATTGGCAAGGTCGGTTGCACGAGGTTTCGGCGCTACAATGTCTTCGGACCACCAGGATTTTCCGGCGCATCTCTACCAAGGAAAGTGACCTGCCTTTCCATGATGACGTAGGAGATAGTACGAATATTGTTGAACCTAAGATTCCCATGGAACGTAGGCGAGGAGCACTGCCACTAACACTGCGCGGAGCACCTGTGCAAGGGCCGATATTCTTCACTCAGGAGAAGTATTGGAATAGGGTGATCCTGTGCTTAGGGACCCCAATTGCCAAATGGGCTTCATGGTTGGTTGACCTACGCAGATTCTTGCTGACATACAATACTCAAGGGTGCGATCAAACCTTGCCCAAACAGGCTCATCTGGTTACCGCTGCCCTAAGTGTGCATTCAAGTATGGCCCCACCTCAACCCACATGCAATTGGGAGAATTGACGCTCATTTCAAGTAACAGATAGCCTGAAGACGCTTGATGCAGCTCTACCAGACCAGGATGTCCCGCCCGAGGATGATGAGCATGGCTCGAGAAGATTGGTGGCCCAATTGTAGATTTGGTACCTGAACCTTGTTATGGAACACCTCACATCAACCTTAATTCAGGGTACGCAAATGACATGCATGCATTATTCAGAATTTGACATTCTGTGGAAGAGACATCAGGTATGAATAACGACCATTAGTACACCCCATTTTGATAAGAAAGGAACCTTACAGTTACGCAACAGAGGTAGCGGACCATTAATGCAGCCATTTATGGTAAGTTTAATCTGAATTGCCGATGGTAAGTTTCCCGTACGAGCTACTCCCCCATTAAATAGCTCCGGATGATGTGTGGTTGATAGAATAACATTGCACCAGTCTATTTCTTGGTTCTGTAATATGCTCCTGTTATCGGCCTACTGGTTTTCTGCGATCATTGACGTTCTCTGGAACGCCCATTCTCTTGTTGCTACGACGGACCCTAACCCACCGACTAATTCATTCCTGGGCTGCGCAGCACCCACAGATACCATCTTGAGAGGGCCTGGGAATGACGAGTGTGATCAATTGATTAAGCACTGGCCTCTTGTTGAAATAATTACCTGCGACCCATGCACAGAGCAGCACTGTTGCGGTGCAATAGGAATAGCCGACCTTCGCACCCTGGGGACGACCGCGGGACCCAGCCAGATGGCCTCAGACGATATATCAGAGGAGGATACACAGTCCCTCACCTGTAGTGTCACAGTCAGGCCATGACTGGTTCTGCGCCAGGCCGAAACAATGAGATATAGGGACATATTACGATTTCTCCACAACACCAAAATACCGCCTAGCAGAAGCAATGTTTGTTCATTCCCTCGCACTACCCTAGCTCACAATCATGATCCAACCACTAGGGACATCCACATCGATTTGGCACAGCTATCTTGCACAGCCCTACGAGGACTACACACCATAGTGTTGCAAGAGGTTTACCACCGTGCCTAGACTACACGACAGCAGTATGACATATCCCCGGTAGTATGGGCCCAGCGGATTGCATTGATCACAGATGCAACGCATATTATTCAGGAGTAGCTTATGTAGGGAACGCAGTTGGTCGAAACAGCTACGCAACTATGGACAGCAGTCTGACACCATGCTATTCTTCATCATATCCAGAAGGAATTACAGCAGGGAGAAGCTGCTCTAGATCAGGTCAGAACTTCCTCACCCTCCCACGTCTCCACATAGCATCTAGCCGTCATGGACACGCTTAAGAACCTTCGCCGCACCAAGCATGTTATCCAAAAATGTTTGAAACCATGGGCCGACACCACACTCCAGCTCGCCCAAGTTGCTCAGTCTACCATTACGCACCTCCTCCGGCTGCTAGAACGAGTTACCGTGGCTCCAAATGGTCCTACCTCCCTGACACTTGTCAACATTGCACAGCAAGCTGCGACCCAGAGTCAGGAAGTGCTCCCTCTGCTTGTCCGCGCTCTTGCTACCTTATGCGTGCAAATAGAAGCCGCACCACCGCAGTGACTCGGGACGAGTCACAAGATTTTGTTGGGGGACTGTTGGAATAGGGTCTCCTAACAAGCTGTGAGACTAGTCCATTTCAGATATTTTTTATTAGATTTAATCTAGCGGATGGGTTTTGGGGCGGTTCAAAGCCCCAAAAGCGTTGTAATGGGTAAAAGGGTAAACCATGGGTCCGAAAACCACAGTTTGCGGACCATAGGAAATTCTAGGCTATATTTTTATAAATAAAGGAGCATTTTGTATTGTAAAGAACAAGAATTATGAGCTATTGATGTGAATTGTTGTTTAAACTATCTGTTTGGGTTTTGGGGAAAGGATTCCTGCTGGCTGTGTGCACAGAGATCCAAGTACAACTGTGTGCGGACCCTGCTGCTGTGTGCGCAAGTTGGGAAGGGAATTGTAAGGAAGAATTGATGAATTAATGAATAAGAATGATTGATAGAGAACTGAATCTGCGAGTAATCTTGTGCGAATTTTTGGTAATTGTTGTATGATGTATTTTCTATCTTTAAGCTGCGAAGATCTGTGTAAGTGTGTTTCTGGATCTGGATATATTCTATTATGTTTATATAATGTTGTGTTATTGTCATAAAAGCATATAATTATAGATCTAGCGCACATGGATGTGAACTGAGACCTAATTAACCCTACTCAGAACAAGGTAATATGGGATTACGGGACCTAGTGCAACTCTGCTTGCCTTACCCATCCTTTCTTAGGGTGCGGAAACCTGGTTCCAGCACCCACCCATACTAATTCGAGTGAGACTTTGACCTGCGCAAGCAGGTCACTGCCGAAAGGGCCAGTAGTATAGGGGTTTGTTGGCAAACCTTGCACGCTGAACCTGGGTCAGGACCCCTCAAACCAACAACTAGTATCACTTTTATTCACTGCATCTATTAAGGTATTCTCTGTCCACTCAGTCTGATTTGCATATTTTTCTATCTCTGGATTTTTTTCATGAATGAAGGGAGTTAATTTACATTTAACCCTCAGTTTACTCATGATCCCTTGTGGATCATAATTCCAAGGAAAGATTTCTCCAAATTTGAATTCCAATAGCTGCTTAGCTGCTTCTTTCTCTGCATCCCTATGATTGCAGATGAATGGCCCTATCTGATTCTTTAATTTGAACTGAGTTTTCTTCTTTTTTGCCATGAAATTTATAGAATCAGATTTGAGGATTTGTCTGATATACTCCAAAGCAAAAATCCTCATTGAAACATGTTTGGGTAACTTGTAAGGTAACAAATTTGACCCAAAAACTCTAATCTCAATATGTTTCTCATATAAGTACCAATCACCAACTTTATTTTGTTCTGACAACTGTAACATCTTCTTCATTTCTTCATTTATCCTTGGATGCTCTATTTTTGTTAACATTTTTATCACTGGATGTATGAATAATTCTGAAAATTCTGCATAAGTGAAATCTGTACACTCTTTCTTAAGTAAAGTAGTCCAAAAAATGACAGAAAGAGGATTTCCCTCTATGTCAAGCTTTTGAAGAGTAACTAGAAAATTATCTGATTGAAAATATAAAAAAATGTGGAAGAGGAAGGATGTGTATCTGAACACTCCTTCAATTGGAAAATTGATCAATTGATAATGGATATTATCTGCAATGTAACCAACATAATCAAAGATTATAGATGGGGGTTTTCCTAGGGTAAAAGTGAATAAGAAACCCAAGATGGATTCATCTGTGTGTTCATCAGTAAAGTACCCTAGGATGAAGGAAAGCATGGAAATCACATGTCTTGAACATTCTGGGAATCTAGAAGTGGAATATGGGGGATTTATTTGAGGAATTTCTACATGAAAAGGCATAAATGTCTAGAAAATCATGAATCTCTTGGGAAAATCAAGGCCAATATACAGCTTGGTGAGGGCCTCTATAGACAAAGGGTCTGCTTCAGGATCAACTTGAAGTTGTAGCATTTGGTTGATGGATTCAGTAGTAATGGTGAGAAGCACTTCTTTGTTGGCATTTACTATGGCTCTCTGTTCAGGCACATAATACTATTGACATAACCTAATCACTTCTTGGCATGGATGAGTTGATGGAACAACATATTTGGGCAAATGGGATTCCCAAATATGGACTTCTTCTTGATTATCTAAGGACTTCTCATAGCTCCAGTTATGAATATCTAGCAGATTAAACTCAACAATTGGGTCTGCTATTTTATGATCAATATCAGCTAATGGAATGTGTTCAATGTCTATGACAAGGGGCTGTAAATTATTTACAACAATAGCAGTCTTAGAAGTCATGGTTGGAGTTGATTTTGGCACTTTGGAACCTTCAGGATTGTTAGAACTCTACTTTTTAGTCATTCTGGTTACTTCTGCAAGTTTATACAGTTTGCAGAAGTAATCTTACTTTAGTAGAGGTTTCTTGGATTGAAAATGGTCAAAATATGGGCTTTTTTTGGGTTTTTCTCTTTAATTTTGGATTCTCAATAGGATTTATAGGCTTTTACTGGTTTAAACACAAGAAACAGGGGTTTCTTGGGCTTTTCACTGAGTAATTGGGCTAAAAATCACTTAGAGATTGGGCACAGAGGCTTTACGATACCTTCAGAGGATTTATGGCTTAATTTGGAGTTTAAACAGTTTATAAAAACTATAAAAACTCATAATTTCTCTTTAAAACAATGCACACCAAGAAACAGGGTTTTTGTAGAAAATTCGACAGGGTTTGGCATGTTTTTTGGGTTTTTTTATAAAGTTGAGTGGTTGGTTTTTTTAAGCTCTGACTGAAAAAAGGTTTTCTCAATTTGAAACAGGTTTAATTTGGAAGAAAAACTTGTTATTCACAGGTACAAGGTTTTGAAGTGGTTTCTGAGGTCTTGGAACAGGTTTAACAGCTTCTGTCTGATCTTTGGAGCAATTTCAGAGTTCCTCGGCAATCTTCAATGGTTGCAGGTTGAAATTTGCAGGCTCTTGGCTTGAAAACGGTGTAAAACGCTGGTTTTTACAGTCGGGGGGCTTTATACAGAGTTTATGCATAGTAAAGAGGAAATGTAATGCATTTCCTATGCTTATTATGCATATTAGGGCAACAACGCCAGCAATTAATGAAGGTCAATTCAGGCGAGAAAATGGTTTTCGAGATCAAAGGGTAAAAACCACAAGCGGTTTATCGCGTACAGTTTGGGTGGTAAGCAGTTTTGGAGCAAACCAACGCAATCCAACAAGAAACGACCACGTGGAGAGAGGAAATCACAATACTGCCCATTTCGCGCAGAAATGAAACGGGGAAATACGTGCAAGTTTATTTGCGAAAATGTGTTTCTGTCGTTGGATCTTGGGGTTCGATTGCGAACGTACCAGATTAATCGTAGAAGCCGCGCCGAGATTTGGAGTGGGGTTGGGGTCTAATATAAATGGCGAGGATGGGTTTTAAACTTTAGAAATAAATGTGTTAATAAGTTTTAAAACCTTGGGTTTAAATGATATGCAGAGAAGGAAGTTTTATGTGTTAATTTAAACATTAGTCAATGTTTAGATCATTCATATAGGCGCAGGTTTAATATTATATAGTTTTTCAACCTTTAACAGTTGTTTAAAAACTATAGGGGCGGGATAAGCTCTTATAGGTAGGTTTAAACCAATGGGATAGGGTGAGGTTTTAATATTGCACACATGGGGTATTAAACATTGGTTTAAAACTTAAAATAGAGGGTTTTTGTGGATTTATTAAAATAAAATTGATTTAATAATATATGGGTGGGTGTAACTTACAGAATTAATATATATAGTTAGTAGTTAATATGAAATAAAGGGTGAAGTGTAGGGGATATGAAAATATATGTTTTAAATCTAAGTAAAGTGAAAAATGATAGACAAAATAAAGCATTGTTGTTTCTTTTGTTTTTCACACTTTTAACTTGGGAGAAAATTTATTTCATGGGTTTTTAGTGTTTTGAAAGGAAAAATGTTATTAGTTACTTAGGGTTTACTTTTACTATAAAAAAATGGGTTTTTACTTAGGAAAAGGTGATTATGATTATGAATGAAGGGTAAACATTGATGAATGTGGATCTAGTGTGGGAATTCCATATTTTTTAATCAATCAATAATTGAGCCTTGGGTTCAGTCCCAACAGAAGTCAGAGAAATGCTCTGAGCCTTTTTGACTGATAGTTTAGAATACTGAATATTTGTAGGGAAGGGGAAATTAGTGATTTTTTCCTGTTGATGCCTTATTACATGCTTGAAAAACTGCTTTCTACCTACCCATCTTTATTTCTAACATTTTTTACTTCATTTTCATAGGTGCATTTAAGCTTGCAACTCTAAATTAGTTTTTCTTTTTAAAGCATAAATCTATCTAAGTCTAACCTTATTTCATCCGAGGGCTCAGATTAAACTGTTGAGCTCCTCTTTTATTCTCTATCTAAAACATTAAATTCAAAGCATGAAAAGTTAAGATTAAACTGTTTAACTAATCATGGATTATGGCATTTATTGACAATCTTCACATAATCATTATTCTTGCAGTAAAAGTAAATTGTAGTGACATTTTGACTTGCTCACTTTCAGGTCTTATTTTTATCTCTTTTTCTTTTGGGGTCCATTCTTTTTTTCTAAGTCCTTTAAAGGATCTTTCTTTTAGGACTTTTTACCCTCTTTTCATTTTTTATTATTTTTCATTTTTCAAAATATGGGAAAACAACTTGCAGAAAGCAAGGTATGTACATATTTACAAGACTATCAAAGTCAATTAAAAAATTATGAACCCTATTATTATAGGACCCTAACATAGGGTAAGTTCAATTTTTAAGCTTTGTTTTAGTCAGCCTTGAGTCGGTTTTGAGTCAGTTTATTGTGTCATGTTTCTTTTAGTATTCAGTTTTCTTTTTAACTATTGATTCCATTGCCCAATGAAATAGGCACTTGGTCTACGGTGTTCTTGGCACCTCCAAGGAGCTACCATCCCCAGATGGAGCCAATGTTAGTGTTATTATTTTCATACTTCCACCAGGGATTAAAGCAAATTTGCATGTGCATCTTAGGTGTCCCATTCTGCATAAATTTTTTATCATTCCATTAGGTCATGATATAAAATTATTCCACTCGTGGTTGTCCCGGTAAAATAAGCTTCCTTCTCCCTCAGAAGATCATATTGGCTAACTCATTCTCATGTCTCCTTGAGCATAGTAACACCTATGTAAATTATCTGTTCAGTTGGAAGTCTTTAAATTCAATGGTCAAAGTCTCATTCAAAAGCCAGGTCAAAAAGCAGTCACATTAAGTCATAGGGTCAAAATCATGAAAATTGGTCATTTCACCATCAAATTCATCTTTTGGAGTAGTAATAGTGAAATGTATTCAAAAATTTTAGGTTCTAAACTATAATTTTCAGGTAAGTGGCTTTGTGTTTACCATATTTTTCTCTTAGTTGTGCTTGGAAAGCTCATTTCCCTCTCCTAGGGTTTTGAGGGCATTTTTCTTGGTCTCATGACTTCCATGGTTAAATAATCAACAAGAATTGTATCTCGATGCTCTTACACTTTCCCCTATCATTAATATACCTTCCTAAACACTTCCCATCACTCCTATCCCTCAAAATCATCATTTTTCCACAAACCCTAGCCTATTTCTACAATTTGACGCTTTTCGAGACTAGGCTTGTGTTTTTCCCTTTTTGACACCTTCCCCTCACTCAATCCTTGAAATTCCACTTTCCCATACTCTCTAACATCTATCCCTATCCCCCAAAATTTCCCCAAGAATTTAGACAACCCTTAACCCCTTCATTCCCCTCCCTCTACAAGGCAGTCCTAAATCCCTTGTTTTGCCTACAACAAACCCTAATTTCCTCTTTCACTGAGCAAGGGTTTACTATGGAATCAGAGACATCAGAGAATAGGAGGAATAAGGGAGGTCATTTCAGCAAGTATGAAGCTATAAAAAATCATAAACATCATGCCTCCATCATTTTCCAAGAAGTCATTCCAAGGGACAAATCATTTGCCACACACAAGGCCAATTTTGCTTCAAAATATGTTTCTGACCAGACAAAGATTAATTTGACAAAATTGAGAGAGGTTTTTGTTCATAATAGTACAAGGAATAAAAAAATCCTTCTGGTTTTACACAGGTATCATTTTTTTTTAGAAATGTTAAAAATACAGGTGCTACACAAGGTTTGATGCATTTCTGGAGTGACCTTGGTAAAATCAAGTTTTCTCCTAGATGGAGTGCCCAAATGACTTGATTGATGCATCAAATGATAACTATATAGAGAGAGCCTTGCACTAAGCTATCATGAGATCAATTTGGAGTTGAGGAAGGCCTTCAAAAGTTTCCTGCACCAGCACTCTACATTTCTACACCCTCATTCAACACGTTTTGACCAGTCTTGGGAAAATCAACTTTCGACAAGGAAAATGAACTTAAAACAGAAAGAAAAAAAAAAGGTATATTTAGAAATTGGAGAGGATAAGAATTCCCACGAGCTATCCTGAACCCAATTTTGACACCTGGAAGGCCTCCAAATGTGGTCTACAAAAAGGTGTTGCAATGGCATTGTGCATTTAGAAGATGTTGCCTCCTTTTTCACCTTGGTGCTGCGCGTTTGAATCAGTGTTGCATGCCTGTACAATGGCACTGCACCCTTTCCAAGAGGAGACATTTTTATTTGTGAAGACATTGTGTGCGTAAATAGTAAACTTTGCTGAGTGTTCAATCCATTCAAACAGTTCAAATCTACTTCAAATTTCTCCTATAATCCTCCAAGCACTTCTAAGCAGGTAATGGATGAATTTCATAGGAGAGACTTTGGATGTCATTTGTTTTGGAAAACAACAGCTAAAAGAGTGTTGAGAGAAGGATATTATTGGCCAAAATTCTTTTCTGATTTATACAAAACAGTCACAAACTGTCATGAATGTCAGGCTTTTTAGGGAAAAAGGAAACTCCTTCCTCTTTCGCTGAAACCTATTATAGTAAATGATCCTTTTCAATAGTGGGGACTTGATTTCATTGGGTAAATTCATCCCACATCATCGACACAACAAAAATGGATCCTAATAGCTATCGACTACTTCACCAAGTGATCGAGGCTATTCCTACAAGACAAGCTACAAACACGATAATCATTCAATTTTTAGAATCCAATATTCTGTCTTGTTTTGGTTGTCCTCGCAAGATTATTATAGATAATGCTATAGAATTTAAGTAAAAGAACATGGTTGAGTTTGTTCACAAGTATAATATCATATTTGGTCATTCCACTTCATATTATCCACAGGGAAATGTATTAGTTGAGTCCTCTAATAAATCTTTAGTTAATATCATCAAGAAAATGTTAGAGAAGAACAAGAAAAATTAGCACAGGAAGCTTACCAATGCTTTGTGGGTGGACTGAGTGAGCACAAAGAAGTCAAAAGGTATGTCACCTTTTGAACTAGTTTATGGTACAGATATAGTATTTCCTACATCACTTTCATTCCCAGTTATGAGATTATTGCAGGAGGCAGATAGTGAAGAAGATGATATGCAATGTCGAATCAATCAAATGATTCACCTTCAACAAACAAGAGAGGAAATTTCTCAGACTACTTCTAAACTTTAGGAGAGAATTAACAAAATTTATGATCGTAAAACCAAAGAGGATAAATTTCAGCTGGAGGATGTAGTGCTTAGATGGGATGCAAGAAATGAAGATAAAGATAGGCACGAGAAGTTTGAAAATATTTGGAAGGGACCCTACAAGATCTTCGCTTATCGAGGACAGAATGCCTATTTTCTAGAAGAGTTGAATGGAGAAGAATGTTCAGGAGGACTAGTCAATGGTAGGCTCTTGAAACATTATTATTTCTGATACAGTTTCTGAGAAAATGTTTCACTTTCATTGTATATACCAATTTATATTTTCTGAAAAGTTTGGGGGAGAAGACCATCTAAGCTTGGGGCCCGAAGTGAAGGCTATAAAGCTTTTTGATCTTCTGTTGTTTTTAGAGTTTTAGAGTCAGTTTTGAGTTAGTGTCAGAGTTAGTTATTGAGTCATTTTCCGGTATTTTTAAACAGTTTTTGAGTTAGTTTAAGTAATCTGTAGTCTTTTGGATTGTTTGACCATATTTACCCAATGGTTAGGCACTTGGTCTACGGTGTTCTTGACACCTCCAAGGAGCTGCCATCCCTAATAAGGCCAATGTTAGTGTCAGTATTGGTATACTTCCACCAGGGATCAAAACACATTTGCATGTGCATCTTAGGTGTCCCATATGGAATACATTTTTTATCATTCCGTTAGGTCATGACATAAATTTTCTCCGCTAGTTGTTGTCCTTGTCAAAATAAAAAATCTCTCCCTCCAAGATGCATATTTCTGACTCATTCCCATGTCCCTTTGAGCATAATAACACCTATGAAATGCTCTAATTTACTTGAAAATCTTTTAAGTCAAAATCTTATTCAAAATTAGGTCAAAAAAGTGGTTTCATTATGTCATTAGGGTTTTGCATATTTCAAAGTCACTCTTTCATTCCAATGAGGTCAACACATATATGAGAGGGATTGAAACAAGATCATCATGATGTTTTCATTATACTTCAAAGGTTGTATTTTCAAGTTTGAAAACTTTTTTATCAAAATTCCATTTTTATAGAAAGGTCACTTGTGTAATTTATTTTATCTTTTCAAATGTAATTTTATGCTACTATATGTAATATTTTAATCCCAACCTGTCAAAGTGAACATGTCAAGCCTCAGTGAGCAAAAGAGAAGCCAAATCCATGACTTCAACAACCTGCAATGCAAAAAGTGTCAAAGAGTATCAGTGATAAAGAAAAAGACTTCAAAACATTAGAAAGTGGGTTTTTCAAGTTAAATCAAATCCACATGCTATAAAAGCCCATGCAACATTTCAAATGAGCCATTTTTTCCTTTCAAAACATCAAGAGCATTTAGTAAAGAAGAAATTTGTGATTTTTTAAGAGAAATTGTGCTAAGTTTCTCAGCGTTGCACGTTTGCATCGGCGTTGCGCGCCTATACCTTGGTGTTGCACCCTTTCTAGGAGTTTCCAACGCAATTTGTGAAGGCACACCTGTAGACTGGCGCTACGCATTTGCAAAATCATTGCACGCTCACCAGTGGCACTGCATGCTTAGACAGGAAAGGTTGCTGAGTGATCTAGCAACCCAAATGACTTCAAAACTTCTTCAAATTTTTCCAAAAGTCCTCCAAGAAATTTTAAGAAGTAAGTACATGTCATAAACCCTATTTATAATCTATTTGGTGATTCTTAAATGAATTTAAATGGAAACCCTAATTACAATCTTGTATTAATACACTTGTTTCATCCTCCTAAAAGAAATATCAGTAATAAATAGAGTAATTTAATTTATTTAGGTTTTTTATTGATTTAGTTTGCCCATTCACTCATTCCCTACATCCATTTCCTTTCACTCATTTCCTACACTCATTCCTTCACCTTTCAAGCTAGTCATCTCATTCCCTTCCCCTCATCTCATTTCACTTACACCCTAGAGTTTCACAAATCAGAATTTGAAAATGTTTGAAGAAGAGGATAATGGCATTGTTGGTGAGGCAAAAATTCCAAAAAGAAATGACCATAAGGGAGGAAAAATAAACAGATTTGAATCCATCACCACAAGAGAACTTATATCCTCTCTTCTCACTGTCTTTTGCTTTAAACATGTGCACTACTTTGAGTTCTGTGAGAGAGTGCAGCAAGTCCAAAATCACTCGGAGTTAACAAGATTATTCATTATCAATCTACATGACAAGCAGGTCAATCTTGTTGGGGTTACTGTTAGTATGAATATTTCGTCGTAAAAGATCACTTTAGCTACACATAAAAAATAGCCCTAACATCGATTATGGTTGCCAAATATCTTTAAATCTGCAATTAGATGATCCAAATAATGCTGCACAAATCCAAATCTAAGCATAAAAGACATTAAGCAAATAAAGTAAAATGTGGCTCCATGCATCCAATAGACAAGACAAGAACAATGTATTTGAAAGAATTTTTATATTATATTAAAAAGGGGGCACCTGAGAGGAAAACAAGAAATGTGTTTTCCAGTTCTCCTCAATGGGATGGGTTCTTGAAAGTCCTCAGCATTTTAGATCTAAAATCTCTCTCTCTTGCTGGTGTAGAAAACCCAGACAAACATGGAACTCAAAGGGAGCTCACAAGACAAAAATGGAGAATGTGACCAAGTATAGATCCAGAGTGATCTAATGCAATGGAAGGTGACTAATGAATGGGAAAACCCTTCTATTTATAACAAAATATTAGGGTGGTCTAGAACTTGGTGCATGAATAAAATATTATTAATCAAATTCTAGAACCACCCTTTAGGAATATTTTATTATATTTGTTGGAGGGAAAAGGATTTTTGACTTGGGTCAATTTCTTTATTTATAAATAATAAATAAATAAATGATTTATTTACTATTTTAAGGAAATGGTGGGAATATAATTAAATAAATAATGATTTATTTAATTATTTATAAATGATTTAGTCAAATTTAAATAGGAATATTATTTAAATAGGATTTAAATAACTTATTCCTAGGAAATAATCAAATAAATAAGGATTTATTTAATTGATTTCCTTGTTTTGGGTTAAATATGACCATGAAATATAAACAAATATAGATTTGTTTATTATTTCCTTTTGGGGTTTCCTGTTTAGACCATAAACAACTTAATAAAGGTGTTTTACTAAGTTATTTCACATAGTGAACGCAATTTTACTTAGGGTAAAATTGGTCTTACATGGTGTACTTGGGTTCATCTAATGATAATAGGTTAGATGACCAAAAAATGGTGTAACAGTTACTTTTGAAATGTCCACCAATGCCATTGTAGCTGCTAAAAGGATACCTAGTGTGGGAGAGAGGTGGTTTAAACAAGAAAATCTGGATATGAGTTATTTTGAACCATACCTCAAACCTAGGTACAAAGATCAAAATAAGTCCATTTTTCCTTTTTCTCATCTCCTTGACTGGTATGTGCCCATGATGAGGATAATAATGAAATACTTCACTTGTGAGGGAAGGTTTTCCCGCCTCCACTCATACCATATCCGTCTTCTTATGCATTTCACTAAAGTTAGAATGCTACATTTGCCTTATTATATTTTCCGTAGCATTGACAAGATGGCTTACATTGTTCAAAAGAGGGATTAAAATTAGAAAATGCAGATTCTATTTCATTATTCACTCATCAAAATGGTGGTCATGCATCAGCTTCAGGAGAAAAACATTTCATGGGATACATTCATTGCAAATGAGGTTTTCACTACCGCACCTTTTCATCATGAGCAGGATATTCTTTCATCATATCATCCTCCCATATCTACTCCTCCATCACATCGCACTGGTCATACATCACCATCTACTCACATCCATTCACCTCATGTTGATCCTACCTCATCACCTTTCTACAACCCTTGACCATCACATCATGATACCAGAGCATCAAGCAGTGAGAGGGACATTGAAGCAGCTTGCACTAGGTTGACTGATATTGAGCCATTTTCCTTGACATATCAGAGAGGTCACAGGAATGTGTTTGCTTCACAAGGTGTGAAAGGGGCCATGCCTTCTTCATCAGCAAAACAAGTAGACAAGGGCAAGGAAAAGGCTATAGAGCATATCATTATTGAGGAGGAGAACAAACATGAAACTGAGCAGGAGTTTCAGTTGATTGACCTTAATGATGAGGATGAGGTTAGAATCACCAATGCATTGATCAGAGGCAAGGATGCCAAGATTAGTGAGCTTCAAGCTAATCTTGATAGAGCATAGTACGTGATTGACTTTCTTGAGCTAGAAAATCAGCAGCTAAAGACTAAGCAAACCATCAGTGAACTCAAGACAATCAAAGCTCAAAGAGATGCAGGAAAGAACAAGGCCTTGCTAGAGGAGACCTTGGGTAGATTTGATGAGATTGGTAATGAGGAAGATTAGCTTCCGAGACATATATTGAGGACAATTGGGCTAAAGAGGGCTTTAGCTTGGGAAAGGCAGAAAGAGGCTGAATTGACAAAGCAGCTTACTCCAAGTGAGCTACTTGTCGTAGAGATTAGTAGCGACAGAGAGTACTGGATTGAGAGAGCCAATTTTCATCTGGAGGGCCTACTAGAGAGGGCAAAGAAAGACATTGAAATGCAAAGGAAGATGGTGAAACACTATGCCATGAGAAACATGATTGCAAGGCCCAAGCTCAAACGAGCCCATGCAAAGATTCAGGCTTTGACCGAGTCAAAGGAGAAGGAGAAGGTGAAAATTATTGCTAAGGTGTCTCTCCATGCCTACAACCCTTGATCAGCAAGAAAATTCACAATTTTGGCACATTTTGGAAACTTTTGTGCAAATTTTGATTTTTGGGACAGTTTAGCATGAAGAAAATGTGTTAAATGTGCAGCGCCACTAGCGTTGCGCTCTTTTTTGGGCCATCCAAATGGAAAATGGTCAGCATATTCATGTTCCTAGTGATGAGTACATCAACCTCATAAAGTTTCAGGAGATTTGGCGCAGAACTGATCCCTCAAAAAGGCCAAAAATCATCCAAAAATCATGTTTCTTCCCTCTTTTTGACCTTGGCACTGCACGTTTACCAGTCTTTGGAAAACGGGTTTTTGACAGGGCATATGGGCACAATTTTGGAAAGTGAAAGCATATAGAGAAACTAGACTCAGAGACATTTCAAATGAGCTATCATGGAGCTGATTTGGACAAGGGGATGACCTCAAAAAGTATCTTAAACAACAGGTCAAATGTTTTGTCATGGCGCTGCGTGTTTACCAAGGAATTTACAGTTTTACCAGTTTACTCAAATTTTGAATTTCACCTCTGATTTAATTTTCACTTGGGTAAATGAGAAGTTACCATTGTAAATATCATGTTTTACCTTTCATCAAAGGTAGATACATTAGGTAAATCATTAGTTTGAAGTCAAATGTATATGTTCTAAAAGATAGGGATGAGTCACTTTCCTCATCCTAGGCTTTAGCATTTAGTTCAGCTTTTGGTGTAACAGCTCCCTCACCTCATGGATTCGACCCCTGAGGATGGGAGAAAGTTTGTTTGAGGTCTATAAGGTGTATTTTTTCATTCTTTTTAATGGTTGGCATCAAATGGAAAGATTGTATTGCTCAAGTATCATTCTGGCTTGGACATTAATGGAAATTTACAGCTATTTTTCTTGGGATCCCTGTGGTATGAGTTTTAAACATTGTTTCTTCTCTGTGATTGATTTGTTAGAATGTATTTTTAATTCATAAACCATTCCACATCTATAATATACTTGATTTCAAGTTTGAAAGACAAAATTCATATTTAGTTATGCTCTATTTTGGGAAATTCAGTATAGTGTGTTCATTTTCTTCAGTTTAGGGAAAATACATTTCAGATGCTTTCCTTAGCTCCTCACCAGTATTTCCATCTCATTTAATTATCTTCGAATTTTTAAACCTTTTACCTATCTTGCCCCATCAAGAAGACTACAATTTCATCCTTTTGGCCCTGATCTATTCCCTTGACCTAATCCTTGTTCAGTGAGCCTAACCCTAAAATCAAAATCAAAACCCTCAGCTACTATACCTAGCCTAAAATCTTCTTTCCTTAGTCACCTTGACTGTGTTCTATATGGAGAGAGCCCTCTCCTAGCCTAGTAGGGCTAGCTATTTGCCTAAACGTGGTTTGAGGTTACCTCAAGATTGTCGTCTTCAGCCTGAGGATCAATCCGAGTGATAACACATCCTTTGATATTTCTGGCTATAAGGATTTAAGAAACCATTAGAGAAGGAATTCATTAGGAATTTGGGCTTTTATGAGGCTCTTCCTTCTCCGCCATTCCTGAATATGATCATAAATGTGTTTTTCCTTATCCTACTAAAAATTGGCTAGGAGATTAGTCCCAACACCATAATGAAAAGTCAATTGGAAATGGTTCATAAACATGGTATCCAACTCGCCAAATGAAATATTCTCAACCTAATCGAATCATCGATAAGGGAGTTCAAGGAGCACCATAAATGGAAAGTGGTAACATGGTCAACCAGATCCTCACAAGTCTTCCCTTCAAATTTTGGAATATATGAGGGAAGTTTAGTAGGGACCGAAGGCCAACCTGGGCTATATCGAGTTGGACCATTCACCATTTTTGATAAATCTAGAAAATTCAATGTTGACAGGAACGGTAAGCGTGAAGGATATTTAAAATTCCATCCACCAACGGAAGGATTTCCAACATTTTAAAAATAATACCCTGGATTTGCAGAGGCACTAGGTTTCCATGGATTTTTCGTAGAAAAAGCTGAGCCGTAAGAGAAACCTTGTGGCCCAGAAGCATTCAGAGTAGGACCCCTTCCCATCGTAGGATTACCATAAACAGGGATTGTTACATGTTATTTTGTCACCATGACATTTGACTATCTATATTGGTTCATCACTACTTATATTGTGCTCCCTTAGAGGTCAAAAACCCTATTGTTCCTAAACTAAGTCTTGGAATTGGAGAAAAGCTCATTAAGACCCTAAAAATTCTAACTCCGCACTTTTCCTAACTATTTCCTGCCGATCCACAGATATTTTTTCTATAGCCTACGGCACATCTCACACGTTTTGCTTATAAAACCTGCGGACCATCGTAAATAGTGAAATAAAGGAAAAAGTAAGATCTAGAAGTCCAGCTGGACAAATATTCTCCCAACTGGAAGCTTCTAGAGGAGCAATCAGTTCGAGCTTTATCCCTCCACTCATGGAGCTCTATCCCTTAACTCATGGAGTTTATCCCTTGGTATATGGAGATCAAATCCCTTCATGAGAGGAATCCATCCCCCTCTTCATGGAACTGAAACTACCTCCATTTCCCTTTAAATTGAGCTCATGTTTTAGTCTCAATTGTAGATTATACAGAGATTGTAGACATGCATATTAGTTGCTGAAGAAATTATCAAGAGAACATACTCTCTATACTAGTTATTATTGATATGAGAATGATCACACACTAATGTCCATAAATTCATGTTAGTTCAGAGAGAGGAAGGCTTGTCAATCTAAAGGAGGAACGATCGTTCAGGACCACGGGAGGAACTTGTACGACATCAAGGCATCAGGTTGTAAAATTACTCTTGTCATTCAAGATAATACATATGGATCTCCTTTTCTCATTGAGTTGTTCTTGTATCTATTTGAATAATTCAATACTTGGATTTCTTGATCACTAAGTTAGATTAGCTATTCTCAATTATTATATGTTGCAGGTGCTTTTAATTCTTTTGTCTGTCTTTGATTGTAGGTTCTACTTACTGAAGAGGCCTCTTTGGAGTGACTGGATAAAAGACTTCACCGAATGTCGGATTTCAAGGTAGAGGCTTGTCCTCTTTCTTTGTTTATAATAATTATGAATCGCATATAATCTAGAGAAAATGATTTACAAATGGATGTTTGTTTCTAGCTATCCATAAGATACTAGGGGGGTCGCTCTTGTCCATAAGAGGGATTAATCCGCATAACAAAATTGTGACTCCATTGGGGAATAGAACTTAGTTTCCTTTCTTTTTATTTTTTAGTTTGAATTTTAGAGTCTTATGATTTTGACTTATCTAATATTAGGTTGGGTAGATAAATTTAAGAATCCCTGAAAAGAAAAGTTGAATATTTATTTTTTCTGTACTTTTCCTTGCCTCCGCAGTTTTTATTTGAAAACAGTGTGGTAGCCTCCACAGCTTTTAGTTCAGAACAATGCGGTTTCGCTCTGTTCTCCATTAGAACCTGCGGACTTGTGGAAATTTTTTGAAAAAAAAAATTATATTTTTAGGAGCCAGATCACATGATTCTTTGTGTTTGTCCTAGTCTATCTTAGCTATCAAATCTTATGTGTGAATTTATTTACAGTCTCATCAATCTCAGTTAAGTTAATTGGGTGTTTTGAATATTCTTTTTTGAAAAATTATTAATTTGATTTCCTTTGGTCATTACTTCGAGGTTTGTCTCAGTCTCTTAACAGTTTTGAATCTTTTTGCTTTTGTTTTTGCTAAATTGTGTCTGAGTGTTAATCGCCTTTGAGTGTTTTTTACTTTTGACTTTTGGAATTCTCACCTAATTTTCTATACTTACACTTGATTGGTTCTTTAGATTACATTGGAATCATCTTGTGTCTGATAATTCTCTTGCATAAGATCACATTTGCATAATTAGAATTCTCATTTTCAGAATAAGAATGAAAAATGTGCATAGATTACATTTGCATAGTTTTCAAGTGAATTGTGCATAGATTACAACTGCGTAGTTTACATTCTGGAAAAATCAATTGTAGATTTAGATCAGTTTCTTTGATTTTAATTTACATGTTTTTATGCGTCTTTTAAAAACATAAAAATAAAAAATTGGAATTGATTATCATTAGTTTTTCTTGATGAAATTAGTGCATTAGAGAATTTGTTATATTTTCTCTTATTTATCAATTCTTGCATTGTTGGAAGTGAATGGAACCTCTCTCCTTACTTTAGTTAGGATTCATTGAATTGAAAAGATTAAATTATCATATTCGATTTCATTCAGTTTTGGGTCAGGTCATAAAACCATTGGTTTCATATCCATTTACCCTTTGAGTAATAACATCCCAAATAAAACAGTGCTAAATAAAATTCATCTAGATATTTTACATTTTCTAGGGCTCTTTTACACCAACAACGCTTAGGCTAGTGCCTTGGAATAGGTTGTAATTAACATTCCAAGACAGTTCAAACAAACAGTAGTATCTTGTGGTAAGGAAAAAATTCAATTGTTGCAATTGTGCTCTGGGAAGCTCTTCTTAAAGTAGTCAAGCACAAGATCATGTTGGAACCAGTGAGGTAATCGTACCTATCTCATTGGGAAATATAGCATATGTGAACGTACTAAAAAGGTAAACCTCGTATAGGCCATTTTCGAGGAGCCTAGGGTCACTTGTTGGCAAACCTTGGATTTACCATATTAAGGAACCTTCAAGGCGATTGAGCTTGTTACTTTGCCCTTGCTTGTATATCGAATTGTAGAATATTCCCCCAGGTGAAATTATCTTAGTTGGTAACCTTAGTGGCCATAATATTTAGGATTTTTCCCAAGGTGATGGTGGAGGGAAGGTCCCATTGTACCTGGAGTAGACGTTTACTAGACTCACTTGGACTTTCTGGATGCACTTCACTTCGAGATGGCATAGTGGAGGTACTTGCACCAGTCTGCTTCATTAATCAGGTTGTCAGGGTAACTGTTCTGACCGCCAGTTTTTCACATTGATCTCTGTGATGTTGGATTTCATCACCAACAAGTGATTTCGTTGTGAAAACAAACTGTTTGTGTGTGGTTTTACTTCTAGATTTGATAACATGTGTTCATTTGTTTGTTTTTACTTTTTAGAGACCTTAGGTGTGGATTTTGAATTTTAAATTATTAATATTTTAAATAAAATTCACTAAAGTTTAATCTAATGGCAACAATTCCAAAATTTACCAAAAAAGGAACCCCTCTTAACGAGAATCCTAGTACTTTTCCTTGCTTTGGAAATGTTGGTCCTCCTTATATGGCTACATTGTCATTACTTAGATTTACCATAGGTTTACCGGTATGGTTATTTTCAACTTTGTTGGCCTCGAATACTCCAATTGTTCCATCTCAACCGGATGCTTCACCTCAACAGAGTTCACCATCTCAACATCACCAACCTCCTCATTGACCCTTTACCTTCTTCGCCCAATATGTCTTCCTCCCTTTCTTCTTCTTCGCTTGGTAAAAACCTTGATGCTAGTAACCAAGTGGTTAAGAATAAGAAGAAAGGGAAGAAGAAGAAGAAGCAAGATAAGAAATAAGTCATCTAACCAATCATGGATGTAAGTGTTAGTATTGTTGAGGAAGCCTCCAACATGCATCGTAAACCCAAATACCCTTGCAAGATTTGTAAGGGTTACCACTTCCTTATCAATTTTCCTGGTATTCCAAAGTTCTTGGAAGTATGGTCAGAAAATTATCATAAACTTCCTATTGATCCATCAAACAATGATAGTCAGATTCCTGGGAAAAAGGTTAAAATTAGGTTTCCTTATTGGTTATGCAAAGGGAGTCATCAAACCCACATTTTCCCTCACATGGATGAAGCCTCAAAATTTTTGGAAAACATTACTGTTCCAAAGCAACAACTTCCAACTGGTTACCGTCAACTTTCTCCCAACCTATCATCAACTGATGAAGTGATTGATCTAATTCCAAGTACAATCAATCCCACTCTTCCATTGGAGAGTGAAACTCATGTCACTCAGGTTGATGATCCATTAGTTGATCAAGCAATTGACTTGATTTCACATCTAGTTGATCCAACTCTCCCTGTAGAGAGTGAAATTCATACCACTCAGGTTCTTCTACGCTAGGGAGAATTTCACATGTTTCTATAGAACCCCCTCCAAGTATTGAGGTCTTTTCCTTTGATTGGAATAGACTGAAAGAACCTCGTCTTCCTTCTTCCATCCCTTTCCAAATCATTGTGAAAGCTTGTGGTAAGAATGTGCGTCGCACAAATATAGATTAAGGTGCTTCTGTTAGTATTTTATTCTCAAATGCTTGGCAAGCTTTGGGTTCCCCCCAGCTTGAGCCTGTTACACAGAATCTTTCAACTTTTAATAGAACCATTAGTGAACCTTTATGGATCCTTCCTAAGTTTCCTATTACCTTGGAAGGTAAAATTGTCTGTATTGATCTTATGGTAGTCCGAGGCCCCTTAGATTTCAATCTGCTCCTTGGGCGAGACTATGTCTATGCAATGAAAGCTATTGTATCAACACTCTTTTGGGTGATGTCTTTCCCTCACAATGGAAACATTATGACTGTTTACCAGCTTTCATTCATTAGTCTTGATTTGACTACCAATAATCCGACATCCCCGAATTTTCCTTATACGGAAGTGGTATTTACCCCACTATGGGTTAATTATGTGGCAACCAGTCCCATGTTTTCAGTTACCGATGCAAGCAAGCCTCTCAATATTTTCTCAACTTCCTTTGACTTAGATCCGGTAATTGACATGGAAAACTCTATGGGATTATTTGAACACGATGTTTTTATCTCTATTGACTCCCTTGACATGTGTTCCTTACAGAGAATTGTTCTTCCGTCTGATGAAGACCTCTTGGAAGCCATGATCAAGGAGTGTCCCTTGACATGTGTTTCTTCTAGTTGGAATCCATGAAATTTTCCCATGAGGATAGTTATTTTATTGTGTCAAACTCATTAAAAAATGAAACAAATTCCATGAGGAGAGTTCCTTTTCATGTGTCAATCTCGTTAAAAAATGAATCAGGTCATGAGGATAGTTATTTTACTGTGTTAACCTCATTAAAAAATGAAACAGATACCATGAGGATAGTTCTTTTACTGTGTCAACCTCATTAAAAAATGAAACAGATACCACAAGGATAGTTCTTTTCCTGTGTCAACCTCATTAAAAAATGAATCAGGCAACGAGGATAGTTCTTTTCTTGTGTCAACCTCGTTAAAAAAAAAATCAGACAACAAGGATAGTTCTTTTCCTGTTTCAACCTCATTAAAAAATGAAATAGGTCACCATGAGGAGAGTTCCTTTTACTATTTCAACCTCATTAAAAAATGAAACAAGTTCCCATGAGGAGAGTTCCTGTTACTGTGTCAACCTCCTTAAAAAATGAAACGAGTTTCCATGAGGAGAGTCATTTTATTGTGTCAACCTCGTTAAAAAATGAAATAGGTTTCCATGATGAGAGTTCCTTTTACTGTGTCAACCTCATTAAAAAATGAAACAGGTTCCCATGAGGAGAGTTCATGTTACTATGTCAACCTCGTTAAAAAATGAAATGGGTTTCCATGAGGAGAGTTCTTTTACTGTGTCAACCTTGTTAAAAAATGAAACAGGTTTCCATGAGCATGGTTCCTTTTCTTGTGTCAAGCTCGTTAAAAAATGAAATAAGGTTCCATGAGGATAGTTCCTTTTACTGTGTCAACCTCGTTAAAAAATGAATCAGGCAATGAGCATAGTTCTTTTCCTGTGTCAAGCTCATTAAAAAATGAAACAAATCCTCTCCTGATTGAGTCAAGTCTTTGATTAGATCTTGTAAGTGTCATGTCGAGTCTTTCATCTGATCTCATAAATGAACCTTCATTCCATCCACCTATTAGTAACTAGTAGTCCACTTAGGGGAATGAAATGAAGCTTGGGGGGCATATGCTCTTGCAGGTTACGCTTGGGAGGCATTGAAACTTATCTCAAGCATGATTTTTTCCTTTGTTTCAAGCTTTTGTAAAAATGAAACCACTCTCAAGCATAATTTTTCCTATGTTTCAAACTTGTATAAAAATGAAACCTATATTGAGTCCATTTCGGTTATTACTTTCAAGGCTCATTAAACTCATGAAAATCCGAAGATTATTTTGCTATCTTTCATTCTCGTAAAACACATGAAAATGTCGAATTCTTTATGTCTTTTCCTAATCATAAATTAAATTGATAGTCATCCAACTAAGTATACTTTTATCACTTTTTTGGGCTCTTTAAAATTACGAAAAAACGAAACCCGAGAGTTCTCTTTTAAGCCCTTTTCAGACTCTCTAAATATAAAAATATTACTAAGTACTTGACTATTCGAACTCGTTAAAGGAAATGAACAATCGTACCTTTAGTATAATTTTACCCCTTTTTCGGACTGAAATGGACTATTTAAGAAAAATTTATATGTTGACTAATCATGGTCAATAGAGTTGTAATGTTCCTTTTCAGAAACATTGTCAATTGACAAAGAAAATCTATTCCAAAGATAGACTGCAAGGGCATTTACAAGATTTGTCACCTTTGAACAAAGGATGGGCTCCAAAGGCTACCTGGCCCACTAGCAAACTCTGTCTATAGATTGATTTTCAAGGGACAATATCTCCAAGAGGGAAACACAACAAGATTGGGAATCTCTTAAGATAACCCCAACATTGCAGCTACAGCAATAAAAAATACATCAAATGGAAATAGCAGTGACTCATGAACACATAAAATGTTGGAGAATCCAATGGCCATCATATTAATACATAGCAGAAAATAAGTATACAAATCCTTGAGGGAATGATCACTCAAGATAGGCACTAGAAGCCTCAAGAAACCTGTACCTGAAAATGTGAAATACACTATTGCATAAATTAAGCCCTAGGCCATGACTGTGTAGTTATATGAGGAACTGCTACATAAATGATGGAAATAAAAATATATAACAATTATAGGCTCAAATAAAGTGGGGGAGCAAGATCTCAACCCCTGAAAATACAATACAACAATCCTTTAAGAGGATTGGCTGAAAAATATACAAAAATGTTGAATATACAAAATGCCGGAGTTGCAGTAGGTGTTGTAACTCAAGAGCTAGAAATGAATGGAGAAGGCTGAAATAGCTGCTACAGGTGATGAACCCTTCTCCAATGAAAATCTGAAGTGAAAGGTTGATCCTTTCACCCAAGACTTCCCCTCCAAAATCTGCTAATCCCCCATAGCAAATATTCACCAAGAAGAATGTTGTCTAAGAGAGGGACTGTGCTGCCAATGATGGAATTTGGTTGGCCTGATGCCAAATATGATGAGATATGCTCAAGAACCACATTTTCTGATCTCCAAAGGGATGGAACCTTCCTCCTCTGAAAGCTAGCTCCGAATGGTGTATGGAAACCTCCCCAGCAACACCCAACAACACTGCACAATATCTGCTGCAGAAACTGCGCTGATGTAGATGGCTGAAGCTATGTCCTGAATGCATGAATATGGGGAATGGAGTGCAATCCTTCATCAGCTCCTCAAGAAGGAGAGGAAATCCTCAACAGGACTCCCTCGTGCCCGAAGGCACTGCAGCTCTGCTGAACAGCAAGAGGCAGCAACAAGTCTCCAAGACTTGGATGTAAAATGATCAAATATGTCCACAATGGTTGCTTTGCTCCTCTTTTAAACAAGTGAGCCTTCCCTCCATGGGTCGTACTTCAAATTAGGGTTTCCTTCCTCTAGAAGCTTCCCTCCTACGTTGTCCCACTTAGTGCTTTCCAACTCATGCCAACCCAGTTTTACTTGGTCAACCTTGGCCAAACCTTTATGCAAAAACCTCCTTTCACACATGGAGGTGTGAAATCCAGCTCTAACATGATCCTCTTTCATACTTAGAGAATTTTTATTCTCTAACCATGCAAAGAATGGGTCCCCTACTCGTTTTATTCATCTCTTTAACAAAAATTAATGTTCCATAAAATTTGGAACATTACAGTCCTCCCCTCTCAAAATATTGCTTGCCCTCACGCAATTGTAAGGATGAACTGAGTTTATTTTGTTAGAAATACTGAGAGGGGGGGTGAATCATTATTTCTTTCAATTAGAGCATTATTTAATCTTCAATTATTATCATTGTTTGTACAATGATAGCAGAAAACAAGAGGAACACAAATGCACACAATTTTTAAGGTGGAAACCCACTCCGGGACAAAAAACCACCTAATGCTTTTCTAATAATTATTTTCAACTCCAATTGAAAATAAAGCTCCAACTTCCTAGAATCTAGAAAAACATTCTTCTCCAGCTCCCACTGGATGGACGCTCCAACGCCCGAGATTCTTCAGTAGTCACTGAATGGATGCACCAACACCCAATGAGCTACAACTCACCCTAGCACCACCCTACCACCCTATAGAAGAATAAAAGAAGAATGGACTCTCGTACTAGATAAAATGGTCCACTTTACAATGATATAGAATGATGTAGAAGAAGAAGATATACTAGACCATAACCCCAACTTTGACACAACCACTGCCTCTTCAACCCTTGGCAGATAGACACTAGTACAATTTGTACAATAATGTATTTACAATGACTAAGCACAATGATACCTTTACAATGATTGTATGCAGTGATGCCCACTTGAAGACTTCATATGATGAACTTATTGCTGCTGTTATGCACCTTGGTTGCTGCTATTGTCATGCTACCCTCTACTACACCTTGTTTTGCTTTTATGCCGTAGAAAGTCTAGTCCTTTGCAATCCTTGACAACACATGATCTAGCTTTTTCTTGCCTTCTAGGAGCTCGATATTGAATCTGGTGTATCTCTGTTATTTTAGATCCTCAATATCTGATTTTCGGTCCTGTAGTATTCCTCTAAGTATTCTTTCCAATGTCATAGGTCTGACCCAATTTGGATTCTTCAAGAGAGAGTTATACCCAATTTCTCACACTGCCCTAATTATGGACTGTTTCAGCAGAGCGCACTTGTATGGCGTGCCACGTGTTACTGTTTATTCATTTGTTTTTGAAATTGATAGAGAAACAATTACAGACTGTGCAATATCCGTCACTTTTTACGGCATTCCAATCTGATACTCAGAGAGATATTTATGACGAATTTACCAAGGTCACTTCTTTGAGATGAATTTCATGAGCCTGAAAAAACCCTTACTTCCACAGATCATATCTCCAAAAATGTTGCGTAACTTGATCTGAAATTTTTATTGCAGCTTCCTCAAGATTTTGGCTTCACCTCATAAAAATTTCAGCTTCTGAGCCTTCGTAGAATAAAAGTTAGAGTGAAAATTCCACGATGACCTGTTTCAGATGGCCGAATCCCTTGCCTAAGGAGGAAATGAAGATCACAATATATATGAATGCTTAAGTTGAGAGGGGCTTCAACAAGTGAACGTGGGAGGGAATTTAGGAGAATAAAAAATATTAATTATGACTTTTCAATGACCCATGCCCCAACCCCATGGGGTTTTAGCCCACTAACTAGGGTACAAACATCAAACATGAATATCTCTCAAACCATGAATAATTACATGGCATGCCATATATCAACGGAAACATCTCAACAAGAAGAAACCATAAAAAGCATTATTGACCCAGAATATATTAATTTGGTAGGTCAAACTTCTCATTCAATATTGGGTTAGCCCCTGGTGTTGCCAAACATCAAACATGAATATCTCTCAAACCGTGAAGAATTACATGGCGTGCCATATATCAATGGAAACATCTCGACAAGTAGAAACCATCAAAAGCATTATTGACCTAGAATATATTAATTTAGTAGGTCAAACTTCTCATTCAATATTGGGTTAGCCCCTGGTGCTGCTTGGGTTGACATCAATGACAACCGCTGATCAACATCTTTCTACCCTTCCTCCTGTAGCATCCTTATGTGATGATCTCCTCAAGAAAAGGATGCCATATCAGTAATCAAGTCTCCAAATTGTCCTTCCAACATATGCAATCTAGCCTTTGGGTGAACATTCCCAAATAGCTATCATGTAGAAATAAATGTCCATGAAGGAAACAAGAGCTGTCTAAGGGCCTCCTTGAGGCATGAGATATGATATATAATTGGACTTGTCATCCCCATATTAATCTCCCATCCTCAAGCCATCAATCATGAAAAATAAGCTACCTCCCAACAAGGCAACTCATGGAAGATCTCCCTCTACCTTGAGCTCCAGAAATGAAGGTGGGCTAAAACTCTGATCATGGAAAGCATTATAACTTGCCCCATTCTGTCCTCTCCCCCACTTATGACAAGTGTGGAGTGTATGCTGATCCTGGGATGCAAATTTATTGCCCTCAAATGGAAAAATGAAGAGTAATCCCCCAAGAATCTCCCCTCCATCAATGATAATCCAGCTGGCCCAAGACATGTCATCTATGATGAATAGGACAAGATCACCATAGAATTCCCCCATGACATGTTTTCTGTAGGTTATACCATGTGTAGCAATATGCAAACAATGCCTCATAGGGTCACAATGCAACCTCATCCATTGCAGCTGTAGAAAATAACATGGCAAGTATTGCACAACAACTACCACATCTACTACTAAATAGTAAATAGATGATTGAATCAGCAACATAAGGTCAAATACCTGCCCATATACAATAAAATGGATGGATAACATTACCAATCCCATGGCTCATCTCACAAGTAAGCAAATATATGGCTGTAGCCATGCCTCCTCTCATGTTCCCCTTAGAACATGTACTGTAGAAAAATATGGGAGTTCTTCCTTTTCAATGACACATTCATCCCATGTGTCTATCCTCTAATCATGTCCTCCATTAAGATAACAGAAATATTAGCCAAGGAGACCATACTCAAAAATAAAATGAGGCAAGCACTGAAGGTTTCATGTTGTACAAAGATGTACCAATAGTCTCCCAAGTAGTCACAGTGTAGTTTCTCAAACTGCTTCTTTGAGAAATGATATGGCAAGTTGTTTTTCATTTCATGAATATCAATGTATGTTCTTACATATGATAATGCATGGTAGGTGGCTAAACATAAATTATGAACATACATGGAAGGTAACACTTTCCCAAGGCCATATAAAATATGGCTGTCTTCATCACATAGTTTGGCCCAATTTTTCTCATGGACCAACATGAAAAATCTTCCCCTTTGAAAAGCCCTGCACTGCATCATAATGATAAGAGTATGTAAATCATCAAAGGTACACACAAGTCTCTTACCATACGCTAGAAGTGAGATGATAGATGGATCTATGCATGTGATCCTCCTCCCAAATGACAGCGCTGTGAGCTCATGCAAAAAGGCTCCAACCCATGCCAATCTTTGTTCCTTGACATGCTCCTTGTCAAGAACAACTCTGGTGATGCTGCTACAAATATGAAGCTTCTCCCAAGAGGGAAATTCCTCCCAATAAATCCCAGCTAAGGAGTGATCCCCTTGCACTATGAGATTTCCCTCCTCTACTCCTGCAACACCATCAATCATATGAGAGAAAATCTACTTGTGCTCTCTCCCATCAATCCCAAGCAACTCAAGTGCTTGCTGCCTCCTCATGCTCACATCATGTACCTCAAATGATGAAGGTATCATGACTGATATATATATCATATCAGAAATATGTACCCCTTATCCTTGCTACCCAATGATGTAAACATCCTGCCATCTCTCCTCTTCTTTGGTACTCCTCCCATGAGGGCTACCATTCTCCCAAACCAATTCTTTCTTTTTTCATTTCATGAGAATTTGAAATGCAGCTCCTTGGAGACCTCTTAGGAAAGGCCTCTCTCCCATGACCATGTTGGATCTATTAGGATCCAAATGTGATGGAGGTGATGTCTCCTCTCCACCCATGTTCAATAGCGCTACTGATTCCTTCAATGATGTAGCAGCTATCGCTTCCTTCGATTTTACAATTTTCTTCTTGATTCTCCATGGAGGTGTCATGGTTTACTTCATCCTCCAAAATTTTACACTCCCACCTTGAAGGCTAAATGCAAATCATCGAAGATATATGAGGATGAGGGTTCTTCTCCTCCTTGAACCCTTTGCACAGCGCAGTGCAAACATGAGGCCCTAAAGTGGCCATGTGGTTTGATCCTTGGACCTCTTCATATGAAATTCCACCATCCTTAAGATTATTTGTTGAAATATAAAGTGGAACTTTACTCATACCTTGGTGGATCTTGGTACCTTCTTGTGTGGCTGCAATGGATTTTCCTCCAATTTCTTCTTCATCCATAGATATTGAAGGCTGCTCCTTAACATCTGTAGTAGCGTTGGTGCAATCCTCCTCCCATGGTGGTGTGAGCTTCTCTTCCTTTGTTCTTTCTCCATCAAAGGTTTGGATCAACCTTTGAGCAAAGACTGCAAAATAACTCACCCTTTAATGGACCAAGGGTTTGAACCACCAAACAGAGGTTTCCTCCTCCATGTACAGTGCTTCCATCTCCACTGCTTCTTTCTCTACCACTGGATGCAGCAATAAAAATGCCTCCAGCTTCTTCTCCCAAGCTCTAGCTGAAGTAACCCCATCAAATGTAGACAATAGAAACCTATTGCCTCTGATTTCTCCTCTTCCACAGGGCCTTCTCTCCTCCATCTGCTGAATAGACTGTGGTAACACTGTAGCTCCCCTGAATGCTGTAGAATGGGGTTTATAGTCACCCAGGTACTTGCTTAAGATCTAAAAATCCAAGCATCTCCCATGCTGGTCTTCAAGAGAATGGGAAGTGCATGGACCTTCCTCTTCTCCCCTTTTCTTCTCCTCCTCCTCAGGGAGGCTCTTCTTTATTCCAAAAATAGATGAGATCAGTATCATCTTCTTCATCATTCTCCTCTGAAATTGAACTCACAGGTTGTGCCAGTTCGATGCTCTGATACCACTGTAATGTTCCTTTTCAGAAACATTGTCAATTGACAAAGCAAATCTATTCCAGAGATAGACTGCAGGGGCATTTACTGGATTTTTCACCTTTGAACAAAGGATGAGCTCCAGAGGCTACCTGGCCCACTAGCAGACTCTGTCTATAGAGTGATTGTCAAGGGACAATATCCCCAAGAGGGAAACACAACAAGATTGGGAATCTCTTAAGATAACCCCAACATTGCAGCTACAGCAATAACAAATACATCAAATGGAAATAGCAGTGACTCATGAACACATAAAATGCTGGAGAATCCAATGGCCATCATATTAAGACATAGCAGCAAATAAGTATACAAATCCTTGAGGGAATGATCACTCAAGATAGGCACTAGAAGCCTCAAGAAACCTGTACCTGAAAATGTGAAATACACTACTGCATAAATTAAGCCCTATGCCATGACTGCGCAGTTATATGAGGAACTGCTGCATAAATGATGGAAATACAAATATATAACAATGATAGGCTCAAATAAAGTCGGGGAGCAAGATCTCAACCCCTAAAAATACAATACAACAATCCTTTAAGAGGATTGGCTGAAATCTATACAAAAATACTGAATATACAAAATGTCGGAGTTGCAGTAGCTGTTGCAACTCAAGAGCTGGAAATGAATGGAGAAGGCTGAAATAGTTGCTACAGGTGATGAACCATTCTCCAATGAAAATCTAAAGTGAAAGGTTGATCCTTTCACCCAAGACTTCCCCTCCAAAATCTTCTAATCCCTCACAGCGAATATTCACCAAGAAGAATGTTGTCTAAGAGAGAGACTGCGCTGCCAATGATGGAATTTGGTTGGCCTGATGCCAAAGATGATGGGATATGCTCAAGAACCACCTTTTTTTATCTCCAAAGGGATGGAACCTTCCTCCTCTGAAAGCTAGCTCCGGATGGTCTATGGAAACTTCCCTAGTAACACCCAGCAGCACTGCACAATATCTGCTACAGAAACTGCGCTGATGTAGATGGCTAAAGATATGGCCTGAATGCCTGAATATGGGGAATGGAGTGCAATCCTTCATGAGCTCCTCAAGAAGGAGAGGAAATCCTCAACAGGACTCCCTCGTGCTCGAAGGCACTGTAGCTCTGTTGAACAGCAAGAGGCAGCAACAAGTCTCCAAGACTTGGATGTAAAATGATCAAAGATGTCCACAATGGCTGCCTTTCTCCTCTTTTAAACAAGTGAGCCTTCCCTCCATGGGCCCTAATTCGAATTAGGGTTTCCTTCCTCTAGAAGCTTCCCTCCTATGTTGTCCCGCTTAGTGCTTTCCAACTCATGCAAACGCAGTTTGACTTGGTCAACCTTGGCCAAACCTTTATGCAAAAACCTCCTTTCACACATGGAGGTGTGAAATCCAACTCCAACATGATCCTCTTTCATACTTAGAGGATTTTTATTCTCTAATCATGCAAAGAATGGGTCCCCTACCCATTTTATTCATCTCCTTAACAAATATTAATGTTCCATAAAATTTGGAACATTACAAGAGTTCTCTCCTACATTATTTTATCCTTTTTCGGGCCTGAGAGACTAAATTTACGAAAAAGAGAGTTTTCTTATGTTTTTCTTCTGACTCCCTGAAATTGGAAAACTCTTTGAGTTTCTCCTATACAGGACTCATTAAAATTTAACAGTAAAGGACCTGTCGATTACAAACAAGAACGAACCACTCCTTCTTAGGGTTTGATTTTAATACTAAGATGGACTCATCTGAAGGATGAGCTTACACAACAAGAAAATGTTATCCTCCTCAAGCTTGTCAAAAATAAAGAGGTACTTGCCAGTAATGGTGGGGAAAAGGGAGAAAAGGAATCTAGTTGTCACCCTTGTTTTAAAAGCAGTATACCACTCTTGAACACGACACTTTTGTCACACTTGTACCTGGGTTGGGAAAATCCTTTGTCTAACAGTTAATCAAACAACATTGAAATTCTTCAACTGGTTTCTGGGTATTAGCTTTAGGTCAATTTTTACCAAGCCATCTGCAGTGTCGTTATGTGTTCAAGAGACAATTCAAATAAACCATTCATTGCAAACATTTGTCTCCATTCACGTTGACCATCCCTGAGTCAGTCCTTGAAAATATTTCTTCAAAACTTGATCTAATGGTTTTGTGTCGTGGGCTTTCCTACGACGGATCACTTTCTATCGACGCAAACTCATCATCTAGAAATTTGATCTAGAATCCTATCAATACCTTGGGATCTACATTCCCTAATGGCAGGTTTCTCGCCTTCGACAACAGGTTGCATCATTGACCTTCGATCGAATGATTCCGTGAAGTGTTCGATTGCAAATCATTCATTCACACTTCATGGTTTGTGCTGAGTACTTTGAGAACAACTATCATTATTGGTGGTTTCTCTCACACTTGTTAACAATTCACATCATTGACTGGTAATAAAGTGGTTTCTACCATGTTTGACTTCAACAAAATCAATCGCATGGATAAAATCGTACTAGTTCGGGAAGCGGAAATCAAGACCCTGGATCTAGTTTCCACCATCCAGGTTGTGAGGAGTTTTATTATTCATGATACAGTAGACTACTTATGATAGATGGTTGCATCCATAATGTGTCTACTATTGATGTAATTTTAAAATCATTTATGTACCAGAACATGTAGTTAGTTTTGATCTGAGTATGGGAATTCCTACCTCAGTGATGATATACATATATATGTTTGCATTGAATTTTTTTATAGGTTTTCGACCGGTGTGTTCACAATCCAATCCTCAGAATGATAAAGCACTTCACTCTTCAGAACTACCTCAGACTTCTCACTTTAGGGGGCAATCTATTACACGTTATTTAGTCACCATGACATTTGAATTTCTATATAGGTTCATCACTACTTATATTGTGCCCCTTTAGATGTAAAAAACCCTAATGTTCCTAAGCCAAGTCTTGGAATTCGAGAAAATCTCATTAAACCCTAAAAAGTCTAACTATGCACTTTTCCTAACTCTTTCTTGCAGATCCGCAGATATTTGTTCTATAGCCTGTGGCACATCCCGCACGTTCTACTTATAAAAGCTGCGGACCTCCGTAAATAGTCAAATAAAGGAAAAAGTAAGTTCTAGAAGTCCATCTGGATGAATATTCTCCCAACTGGAAGCTTCTAGAGGCATGATCAATTCGAGCTTTATCCCTCCACTCATGGATCTCTTTCCCTTCACTCATGGAGTTTATCCCTTGGTATATGAAGCTAAAATCCCTTCATGAGAGGAATCCATCCCCCTCTTCATGGAACTGAAACTACCTCCATTTCCATATAAATTGAGCTAATGTTTCAGTCTCAAGGGTAGATTATACAGAGATTGTAGACACACATATTAATTGCTGAAGAAATTCTCAAGAGAGCATACTCTCTATACTAGTTATTATTGATATAAGAATGATCACACACTCATTTCCATAACTTCATGCTAGTTCAGAGAGAGGAAGGATTGTCAATCTAAAGGAGGAACGATTGTTCAGGACCCCGAGAGGAACTTGTACGACATAAAGGCATCATGTTGTAAAGTTACTATTTTCATTCAAGATAATACATATGGATCTCCTTTTCTCATTGAGTTGTTCTTGTATCTATTTGAATAATTCAATACTTGGATTCCTTGATCACTGAGTTAGATTAGATATTCTTAATTATTATATATTGTAGGTTCTTTTAATTATTTTGTCTGTCTTTGATTGCAAGTTCTACTTACTTGTTGTAGCCACTACAACACCACCCAAAATTTTGGGTATATTTAAAATTTCGGGTCCCCCTATGCTCGCTTAGTTGTCAAGGTCTTTCACCGACCCCACAAATCAACTTCATCCCAATGACCTATCCCCAACCCCTCATGATTTGTCTCGCCCTCATGATCAAATGTCGTTGGGGCAATCACGCCATATGTGGGAAGGATCATCCATCGTACGCCCGAACACTCTTGTCGCAGTCGCGCCATGTGTAATGAGATTTCCATGCATACGTTTGAATGGAAACCTTTGTATGTTGATAAATAAAAGCCTTCCCACTGTAGGTCATTAAGCTTTTGTTTGAATACTTCTCTCAGGCTTGTTGGTTTCATATGTTTTATCTGTCTTCATCATTATCAAGAGTAATTATGATGTCGTTATGTTCCGCACAGGTCGACCCCACAGGTGACAAACTCCTCAGTCATATCAGGACATCAGGGGTAATAAAATTGGGCTCAACGACGAGGCCAAAGTGGCGGAACAGGGGAGGATCAGGAGCAAGTGATTAGTACTGTTAAAAGGAGGATGGTGTGATGCACATCGATCAGAAAAGAACCTTTTACGACACTGATGCAAAGGCCTCCTTCACTAATGCGCACCAGATGCTTAAAGTGTTCCGTTTGGGAATGTCTATATCCTACACCATATCATCTTAATGTCGAGGGGTGCATGCAAAGGAACATATTTCTCCACTTCGATGAATCTAGCCTGAAGTTTAGCCTGGGGAACAAAGCGAACTCAGAATATTTCTCTAGACAATGACAATCTCATTCGAGGCATTCTCGCGCCGGGCAGCAGTGCGAAAACATACAGGGTGGTGTGGCAAGCCAACGACAGAGTTTCAAATATGAGAACACTCCTTTCAAAAACAAAATGTATGAATCCTAAGCTACATGGTGTGAAATTATTTATGCTGCAAGGAGTACAATGTGGAGCAAGGAAATGACATTAAAACCCTAGTCTCCTTGTTCTTTCATATCCATAAAGTTTGTCTATGCGGGATCACAAGAGATGGGGAACCTCAATTTGAAACTAAAAGGTTATGTTTAAATGCATACACATTTTAATAGCTAGGCACGTTGGTGCATATGCAAATAAAGTCTTTGGAACCACGAAATAGGAAGGGTAAATGTTAAAAGAGCCATCAATGTGGCTTGAGAAACACCTTTCAAAACAAACATCCTTCGTATTATGAGGTAAAGAAAATATTCAAACTAAAACAAAGCTCGTAATCATATGGTTTCGAAAACCATAAAAATTATGAAGCGCGCACATTCAATTGGAAAGGGTGATGTTGTTATGTAATAAAATCAAAGTGCAAACCCATGTCATTTCCAAGTCATATAAAATGTCAAACATTCGATGGCACGTACATGGGGTGGTCAAAGTTACGTTTGAAATGGCGGATCACAACTATATGTAGTCCAACGTTTCACGGCGCCAACGTGCATGGACACGTTGCATGGAGCCCGAGCCCAACGTTCGTTAGCTTGGAACAAGATATACGATAAGTGGTCAAGCCTGCGTTTTATAACAGATTTACGATGAAAATATCGTAACAACTGTTGGCGGGTTTAATCAAGAGGAATGCCGAACTATACGCAGATAAACGTTTGGAGAATATACATATATAACAGTCATCATAACTATAGTGCATGCAACTAAGGCGCGAAGGGAGTGAAGCCATACGTTTCAAACCATGAGAGAGGGTGCAACACGTGGCATTCGGTGGCAAGTTTTCCAATTCAGCAAATGTATTGAGCATATATAATGGTCGAAGGTTTTTAAAACATGGAGCGGGCGCGAAGATTCGATAGTGGAGTTATTTTTTATAAGTGTTGATGACCATTATGCTGAAACTACAAGATATGATGGTGGTGAAATTACTATGTGTGGCGTCCAACATTGTTGGCAGGTAAGTGCGTGGAGCAGATATATGTTTGATGATCCAACGTTCGATATTCACGTTGCAGGGAGCGGTCAACCCTACGTTCGAAGCCCAACACCAAACATCCATGGACACGTTGCACAAATTTAAATGTTCAATGGCACGATTGATGGCACGTTTCAACTTATGATAGAACATTTGAGCAGGTATATTATACGACAGTCAAAGCGAAACATTTTAAACAAACCTATAGTGGCCAGCATCGTAACGACTATCAAACAGTCTGGCCAGAAGAATTGCAGGATTATATGGAAACATCAGCGCGATTTTCACCCTGTTTTAAAAGTTTAGAGCCGATATACATACGTTCGATAGTCCAAAGGCGTGGCCACATGGAATAGAACCCAACGTTCGTTGGCAGATGTTTCAACCAGAATGAAACGTCCGAGCAAGGTATATACGTAGTAGTCAAAGGCTGGTTTGAACAGGGAGCAAGATATTAACCATGGCGCATTGATAATCAAACTGCATGGATGAAATCTTTCACGTGTCCGGCCCAAGTCTGCATGGAAACCATTGTATAATTCATGCACTGCAACCAAAGGCACGGACCGAAAATCCAGCACCACAAAAGGCATGCTGCGCTACTTTCAGAAGAATGGATAAAATCTGATTTTTGCAGCCCTGACGGCGGTTTTCTAAGAGAGAATATTTCTGCAAAGGACCTGCGCTAGCCCCATTTAGAAAGATGCTATCAATATGGCCGTTACTGACCACATCGAGCTGTCTCCACTCTATCCCAAAAGCGCTGGAAAAAACTGGATCATCACATCACACGCAGATTCATTCAATACGTTTTCTATTGCAGGCTCACGAAGGAATGAGCTGCTTGCCACGAGAACAGATTGTCTATAATCCAGCGTTGTACTAGCAAGAGCCACAGTAAAAGAGATGGGTCGACACGTATGTCTGCATAGAGGTGGTGTTGCAACTGTAATGCATCTCTGAGTAGAGAAATGAAGATGGAACACTTAGACGTGCAGCTGATTTCCATGACAGGAGCCGAAAGTATGGCATGCAATGATAACACTCGCCCTGGCTAACATTCAGTGCCAGAAAAGGGTCGAATCCCTTCGCTTCTGGTTGCATTAGCATGGCAAACAAAACTTCTAAGAAAATATGCGCCCTCTACAGTGCGCTGCGCCCAGCACAACCTCCATGACCTGTAAGTCCGAAATGCCTTCAACTATGTCTCCAAGGCGCCCACGAGGTTACGAATACAGCCCGTTTATGCTGAAGGTCAGAGCTGGGTTACAGTTACACGTAATTTGCAGGCCTTACCAGCAGCCCAAGGAATTATTTCTAGTGAAGGCGTTGCCTTAAAGCGAGTTTCTGTGCATGGCTAATCTTTGCAACTATTCCGAATTCATGGCTACGTTTGGGTTTTCCGCAGCCTCATCCCAAGAGTATCGTGAGCGCGCCTCAAGGATTGGAAAATGTATTGTTAGTGCATATCATAATGCATGTCCAGGCAGGCATGCAGGGCATGTTGCCCAAACCGACACTGCCCATCAATTGAGTCTGCATTTCAAGCTCGGTCTACAACCATACTAAGATGCATTTGCAGCAGTCGAAGAGGCGCAGGAAGAGCCTACACCATTCACTCCGATGACATAGTGACACAGTGCCTGACCACACAGGGGTCCAACTGATTCTAGCTGTGATAGATTATTGCATTTCTTATATTGATTCCCTGACATTCGTGTATAGTTATATATGTACAGGGCTAGTATAAATTCATTTATCTGCAAGTTGTATGAGAAGAAAAAGGGACTATGTTGATTGATTCTGTTTTCTTGCAGGTAATATATCATTTCATGCAAATTCCCTTAATGCAGAAATAACACCGCTGGCAGATAGAGGATGCTGTCTCACATGGAGAAGGCTAAGCCAAGCCTTCGGAGAACAAGGTTATGATATCTTTGAAAGACAAATGCAAAAGGATAAAACCCCAGGTCGCACATTGCCCCAGGTCGCAAATCCCAACAGGTCGCATATCTTCGATTTTTTGCCTTTTGCGACCCTGCGACCCAGCGACCTAGTCACAAGGTCGCAAGGTCGCATACCTTCGATTTTTTTTCATTTTACGACCCTGCGACCCAGCGACCTAGTCGCAAGGTCGCAAGGTCGCATACCTTTGGTTTCCGGCCTTTTGCGACCCTGCGACCCAGCGACCTAGTCGCAAGGTCGCAAGGTCGCATATCTTCAGTTTTCGGCCTTTTGCGACCTTGCGACCCAGCGACCTAGTCGCAAGGCCGCAAGGTCGCAAGGTCGCATACCTTCTGTTTTTTTACCTTTGCGACCTCGCGACCTAGCGACCTAGTTGCAAGGTCGCAAGGTCGCATGCTCTCATTTTTATTATAACTTGCGACCCTGCAACAGCAGCCAGATCGCAGGTCGCCACGGCAACCAGGTCGCAAGTCGCAACAGCGGCTCAGGTCGCAGGTCGCAAAGGGACTGGGTCGCAAGGCAGCCCAATGGTCAGGAAGATGAAAGGTCCAGGAAGCCCAAAGGGCAGGTTTTGTTTTATAAATACTCCTTCGGGAGCTTGTGCAAAAGGCTTTTATTTTGGAAACTCAAGAGCTACATGACATTGTATTGAAAGATTATTCTCTTGTGCATATGAATATAGATTCTTGCTAAAACACCCTATGGTTATGAAGTGTTTTGCTGTGCGAACACTGTGTGTATTCCTTGTACAGTTTCAGAACATCCTATGATTAATGAAGCTGCACTCTTCATGTCATCATTTATGCGTCACGGCTATATGTGTTGTATTAATGATGTTCATTTTATCATCTGCTCTATTAATGAATGTTAATGAACTATTTTGTTAGCATTTCGTTTTATCTTTCAGAAAGAAAAGGGATATCTCATCATAAAGAACTATTTCTTTTGTGGTCAGACTACCATATAAGCATTACCCCCAAAGATGTGTTGCTAATGACATCTCTTGAGGTGTACATGCTTTATTTATAATCTTGCTACGCATAGTGTTTGATTCATGTTTAACGCATCAATCCTGTAATATGTATCATGTGAATAAGTGTATGTCCGCAGGTTCAATCAGTTCCTTTTGAGACCTAAGGGAAGGCGTCTTAAGCGGTAGCCGAACCCACACCCCAGACGGGATCCCTACTCCAAACGGTTCAAGGTCTAATTGGGACTTTCTACCGGGGAGATCCCCTACTGTTGGCCGGACAAATTTTCCCGTCAACAGATTTGGCACTAGAAGGAGGGCTTGAACCTCCGACCAGATGTTTAACAAAAAGGGGGGGGCCAGATGACAAGCTGAGCCCTTAGAGCCTGCAGTTAATATCATATCTATAATGGCTCGTCCCCAAATCATTCTCCCGAGATGTTTGTCGGAGTTTTATGAACCTGGATACTTCTTCCCCGATAAACTTATGTATCACTTGTCCCAGTTAAAATTTGATGGTGAAAATGGGGTGTCCATAACCCAACACTTTTCAGATTTTTGTGACTTTGGTGAGTGTTATGAAATTGACGATGAGGGTTTGTTTTGTTTGCTTTTCTTCCTCACCCTCGAAGGTCGCGCTAAGCAATGGTGCTGCACTTTTCCGGAATCTTCCATCCATTCATTTGAACAACTCGCCAGTGAATTACAATGAACTTTTCACAGGTATGATTTTCATAACGTTTTACTAAAGATAAATGACATCAGAATGGAACCTCATGAATCTTTAGATGAGTTCTCTATTAGATTCACTCATTATTGTTTCGAGTTCTCTGAAAAGGATGTCGATTGGAGGTTGTTAAGAGAACAGTTCGCGTATGCGATTCTCGTTTCCCTTGAACCATTTCAGTTAGCAACCCGACCTGAGCCTAGTGTTCCCTATGACAACTCGCCAGTCAACGGTTGTTCTGACTTTGAGTCTTTCACGTACCATGTCAAATCTGAACACCCCAGTGGCTCATTATCTCTTTTGACTCATGAAACCTACCCCGAGCCCACTCGATGTCTCCATGGACTTAGTCCTAAATCTGGTTCACATTCGGATTATGAATCTGGTTCACAGTCGGATTATGAATCTGGTTCATATTCGGATTATGAATCTGGTTCACATTCGGATTATGAATCTGGTGCATATTTGGATTATTAATCTGGTTCATATTTGGATGGTGAATCTAGTTCACATTCGAACTATGAATCTGGTTCACATACGTATTATGAATCGACTCCTACCTCGCATAAAGTTTATTCCCTTACAAGGCCTGTCAAATCATTGTGTCCTCTGAACGACACGGATGTGCGTGTTGAAAAGCCTCGTATGGTTAACACCCCTGCGATTCAATCTTTTCGTTCATTATTTCCTAGTTTGTTTCTCGATCCCGCCACACCAGTAATTTCTTCGAGACATTCAAAATTTCCTTATACTGGTATTGGCGACAATCATAAGCACGCAGATGGTGTTTCACAATCACAATCCAAAATCGATGAATCTTTTAAATCTGATTTTTCTCACTTGGGATCTTTAGACAGCCATAGGAGCGATTCCCCGTTTGAACAACTTCAAGATGTTCCCTCTATTGATCCATCCCAGTCGGTAACTCTCGGGGAGTCTGACATCTCAGGTATCCAATTCGATCAAATCAATGATTACAGTGATCCCTGCTTATCTGAAAACATGTTCAATCGTACCACAAAGGACTATCACTCGGATCTCTTGGCCGACCCTATGAAGACACCTGAATTCGATGATTCACTTTCGGAAGATTCAAGTACCCGCCAGAAAATCGAAACGCTTCAGCTTCCGCTGACCGTTTCTGAAATGAAAATTCCCCAGTACCATGCTCCTTCCAGCATAAACGCATTGAATTCACCCCATCCTGGAAAATCTAGAGAATCCGACATTTTGGATTATCAACCTGTCAGTGCGAAAACATTTGACCAAATTGATACAAAGCCCACTGACATTTTGCAACTCACCACAATCCATGGTCACATCCAGTCGCTTGTTGATCTTGCCCAACCATCAAAGTTGGGAAGCCCTCCGCTCGAAAGTCCGGAGTTTGTTCAAGGCAGTGAGGAATTGTAGCCTACATTGAAAGTGGATTCGAATCCTCATACCCTTGACCAAACCCAAGAGCAACCTCGAGCTAGGATTTTCCAAACTAGGGTTTCCACGCTTGGATGCGCATGCATCTATAATTCGCCTGGCACTTGCTTATTATTTCCATTCCATAAAACTGATGATCCTCACTACCATAATGAGCATGCTGGTTCATTCGACCAACCCCATCCGGTGAATGTGCTTGCCAATAGCAACTGGCTTGCCCATCACCCCTCAGATCCAGGATCGTGCACGAATGATTTTGTGTCATTTATCAATAATGTTGAGTTTCAAGAACATATTACTGGTTATCAAGATGAGAATGGGATTCAGCTTGCGCAATCTGTTTTGGCATGTTCTTTCGTAGGTATCTATGATCATTTTTCCGTTGCACCTGCTCCTCGGGTAAGTTGCGCTGCTGTTACACTTTTTTGGATATTAGCTCTAATCCTGATCATTGTTGTTCTTGCAGGTCAGGGACTAATGCGGTGGCTGCACTGGAAAGCTGATTTTACATAACCCGACCGCATCATTGGTTAAACTAGGGTTTAGGTGTAGGCTAGCTAGGACCTGCAATAAAATTTTTAGTTCAAAGTTAATTAGGTTTACTTGCCAAATTTTTTACTTCATAGGTTAAAAGTTTGTTTTGTTGTTTTGTTTACGATTAATATCTTAGGCAACATCATGTTACAAGTATCTTCTTTCATTTCCTTTTCAGTTGCTTGTTGCTGCATAAATAATCATTGCTTGTATTACGCCTCTTTGCCACCTACAACTGGTTGATCGTTCTCACACATGGCGTTGCATTGCATCTTAAGCCTCGCCTATTTCATTGCATCGTACTCTTTCTTCCTCACATCGTTTCTGTCATGTCGCCTACCGCTGCATAAGCCCTCATTGCAACCCTATCACCTTGCAGTCTTGTTTTGCCCTGATTGTTGAAGCAGTAACCCCATTTTTTTTGCGTGAGGTTGTGGTGGCTATCTCAAGAGGCAGCTTTCTCTTAGGACCAGCCATCAAATTCGCATTCTCAACAAGATGCCTGTGAGTCTAAACTCATTTAGCCAGGGAGATACGAGCCGGTTGCTTGTAGGAGACCTTATGAGTTTGAAATGGCCCATACCCGTAAGCCTAAGCCTTGGACCCAGCATAGTCTTGGACGTTTTAATGATCTGTTTTGCGCACTTCGCCTATTGTGGTAAATGGGATGTGAAGGTTTGGCACAAGGGCAAACCCAAATCAAGATATCTTTCAGTTTTGGTAAAACAAGAAACAACCTCTCTTGCTCATAAAATAAGTCGGGATCCCTCATCCGCCCATGAAAATAAGTGCCACAAGCACATGAAAATAAGTGTTGCAAGCACATGAAACAAATAAGGGTAAAGGATCGAGAAAGGCTTCCTGCGCAGAGAGGTAATGCAACGACTCCGCCGGGGTACTAACCAGGCTCGCTGGCAGCAGAGCAACGTCTGTGATTTCTTGAAGTGACTCCGCCGAGGTACTGTCCAGGCCTGCTGGCAGCGGAGCAACACCAGAAGCTTACTTTAAAAATCCTGAGAATAATAAACCCAATGCCTTGCTCTTCACATCATCAACAAGCTACTGGCATCTGTGAGCCATCTCTTTGATGTGTTTCTGATTAGCGGGACTTAGTTGAGGCACAAGGATTGGGCATACCTGTAAAGGGCCAAAGTAATACAAAGGGTACCCACGGAACTTGTTCAATATTCCCTTGCATCATTATCCGGACTCAGACTATTGTGGTGATATTGATAGAGATGCTGGATTCTACCAGTGGTTCGCCATTTGTTGTAGCCGCTACAACACCACCCAAAATTTTGGGTATATTTAAAATTTTGGGTCCCCCTATGCTCGCTTAGTTGTCAAGGTCTTTCACCGACCCCACAAATCAACTTCATCCTAGCGACCTATCCCCAACCCCTCATGAGTTGTCTCGCCCTCATGATCAAATGTCGCTGGGGCAATCACGCCATATGTGGGAAGGATCATCCATCGTACGCCCGAACACTCTTGTCGCAGTCGCGCCATGTGTAATGAGATTTCCATGCATACGTTTGAATGGAAACCTTTGTATGTTGATGAATAAAAGCCTTCCCACTGTAGGTCATTAAGCTTTTGTTTGAATACTTCTCTCTGGCTTGTTGGTTTCATATGTTTTATCTGTCGTCATCATTATCAAGAGTAATTATGATGTCGTTATGTTCCGCACAGGTCGACCCCACAGGTGACAAACTCCTCAGTCGTGTCAGGACATCAGGGGTAATAAAATTGGGCTCAACGATGAGGCCAAAGTGGCGGAACAGGGGAGGATAAGGAGCAAGTGATCAGTACTATTAAAAGGAGGATGGTGTGATGCACATCGATCAGAAAAGAACCTTTTACGACACTGATGCAAAGGCCTCCTTCACTAATGCGCACCAGATGCTTAAAGTGTTCCGTTTGGGAATGTCTAGATCCTACACCATATCATCTTAATGTCGAGGGGTGCATGCAAAGGAACATATTTCTCCACTTCGATGAATCTAGCCTGAAGTTTAGCCCGGGGAACAAAGCGAACTCAGAATATTTCTCTAGACAATGACAATCTCATTCGAGGCATTCTCGCACCGGGCAGCAGTGCGAAAACATACAGGGTGGTGTGGCAAGCCAACGACAGAGTTTCAAATATGAGAACGCTCCTTTCAAAAACAACATGTATGAATCCTAAGCTACATGGTGTGAAATTATTTACGCTGCAAGGAGTACAATGTGGAGCAAGGAAATGACATTAAAACCCTAGTCGCCTTGTTCTTTCATATCCATAAAGTTGTCTATGCGGGATCACAAGAGATGGGGAACCTCAATTTGAAACTAAAAGGTTATGTTTAAATGCATACACATTTTAATAGCTAGGCACGTTGGTGCATATGCAAATAAAGTCTTTGGAACCACGAAATAGGAAGGGTAAATGTTAAAAGAGCCATCAATGTGGCTTGAGAAACACCTTTCAAAACAAACATCCTTCGTATTATGAGGTAAAGCAAATATTAAAAATAAAACAAAGCTCGTAAGCATATGGTTTCGAAAACCATAAAAATTATGAAGGGCGCACATTCAATTAGAAAGGGTGATGTTGTTATGTAATAAAATCAAAGTGCAAACCCATGTCATTTCCAAGTCATATAAAATGTTAAACATTCGATGGCACGTACATGGGGTGGTCAAAGTTACGTTTGAAATGGCGGATCACAACTATATGTAGTCCAACGTTGCATGGCGCCAACGTGCATGGACACGTTGCATGGAGCCCGAGCCCGACGTTCGTTAGCTTGGAGCAAGATATACGATAAGTGGTCAAGCCTGCGTTTTATAATGGATTTACGATGAAAATATCGTAACAACTATTGGCGGGTTTAATCAAGAGGAATGCCGAACTATACGCAGATAAACGTTTGGAGAATATACATATATAACAGTCATCATAACTATAGTGCATGCAACTAAGGCGCGAAGGGAGTGAAGCCATACGTTTCAAACCATGAGAGAGGGTGCAACACGTGGCATTCGGTGGCAAGTTTTCTAATTCAGCAAATGTATTGAGCATATATAATGGTCGAAGGTTTTTAAAACATGGAGCGGGCGCGAAGATTCGATAGTGGAGTTATATGTTATAAGTGTTGATGACCATTATGCTGAAACTACAAGATATGATGGTGGTGAAATTACTATGTGTGGAGTCCAACATCGTTGGCAGGTAAATGCGTGGAGCAAATATATGTTTGATGATCCAACGTTCAATAGTCACGTTGCAGGGAGCGGTCAACCCTATGTTGGAAGCCCAACACCAAACATCCATGGACACATTGCACAAATTTAAATGTTCGATGGCACGATTGATGGCACGTTTCAACTTATGATAGAACATTTGAGCAGGTATATTATACGACAGTCAAAGAGAAACGTTTTAAACAAACCTATAGTGGCCAGCATCGTAACGACTATCAAACAGTCTGGCCAGAAGAATTGCAGGATTATATGGAAACATCAGCACGATTTTCACCCTGTTTTAAAAGTTTAGAGCCGATATACATACGTTCGATAGTCCAAAGGCGTGGCCACGTGGCATAGAACCCAACGTTCGTGGGCAGATGTTTCAACCAGAATGAAACGTCCGAGCAAGGTATATACGTAGTAGTCAAAGGCTGGTTTGAACAGGGAGCAAGATATTAACCATGGCGCGTTGATAATCAAACTGCATGGATGAAATCTTTCACGTGTCCGGCCCAAGTCTGCATGGCAACCGTTTTATAATTCATGCACTGCAACCAAAGGCACGGACCGAAAAGCCAACGCCACAAAAGGCATGCTGCGCTACTTTCATAAGAATGGATAAAATCTGATTTTTGCAGCCCTGACGGCAGTTTTCTGGGAGAGAATCTTTCTGCAAAGGACCTGTGCTAGCCCCATTTAGAAAGATGCTATCAATATGGCCGTTACTGACCACATCGAGCTGTCTCCACTCTGTCCCAAAAGTGCTGGAAAAAACTGGATCATCACTTCACACGCAGATTCATTCAGTATGTTTTCTATTGCAGGCTCACGAAGGAATGAGCTGCTTGCCATGAGAACAGATTGTCTATAATCCAGCGTTGCACTAGCAAGAGCCACAGTAAAAGAGATGGGTCGACGCGTATGTCTGCATAGAGGTGGTGTTGCGACTGTAACGCATCGCTGAGTAGAGAAACGAAGATGGAACACTTAGACGTGCAACTGATTTCCATGACAGGAGCGGAAAGTCTGGCATGCAATGATAACACTCGCCCTGGCTAACATTCAGTGCCAGAAAAGGGTCGAATCCATTCGCTTCTGGTTGCGTTAGCATGGCAAACAAAACTTCTAAGAAAATATGCGCCCTCTACAGTGCGCTGCGCCCAGCACAACCTCCATGACCTGTAAGTCCGAAATTCCTTCAACTGTGTCTCCAAGGCGCCCACGAGGTTACAAATACAGCCCGTTTATGCTGAAGGTCAGAGCTGGGTTACAGTTACACGTAATTTGCAGGCCTTACCAGCAGCCCAAGGAATTATTTCTAGTGAAGGTGTTGCCTTAAAGCGAGTTTCTGTGCGTAGCTAATCTTTGCAACCATTCCGAATTCATGGATACGTTTGGGTTTTCCGCAGCCTCATCCCAAGAGTATCGTGAGTGCGCCTCAAGGATTGGAAAATGTATTGTTAGTGCATATCATAATGCATGTCCCGGTAGGCATGCAGGGCATGTTGCCCAAACCGACACTGCCAATCAATTGAGTCTGCATTTCAAGCTCGGTCTACAACCATACTAAGATGAATTTGCAGCAGTCGAAGAGGCGCAGGAAGAGCCTACACCATTCACTCCGATGACATAGTGACACAGTGCCTGACCACACAGGGGTCCAACTGATTCTAGCTGTGATAGATTATTGCATTTCTTATATTGATTCCATGACATTCGTGTATAGTTATATATGTACAGGGCTAGTATAAATTCATTTATCTACAAGTTGTATGAGAAGAAAAAAGGACTATGTTGATTGATTCTGTTTTCTTGCAGGTAATATATCATTTCATGCAAATTCCCTTAATGCAGAAATAACACCGCTGGCAGATAGAGGCTTCTGTCTCACATGGCGAAGGCTAAGCCAGGCCTTCGGAGAACAAGGTTATGATATCTTTGAAAGACAAATGCAGAAGGATAAAACCCCAGGTCGCACATTGCCCCAGGTCGCAAATCCCAACAGGTCGCATATCTTCGATTTTTTGCCTTTTGCGACCCTATGACCCAGCGACCTAGTCGCAAGGTCGCAAGGTCGCATACCTTCGGTTTCCGGCCTTTTGCGACCCTGCGACCCAGCGACCTAGTCGCAAGGTCGCATATCTTCAGTTTTCGGCCTTTTACGACCTTGCGACCCAGCGACCTAGTCGCAAGGCCGCAAGGTCGCAAGGTCGCATACCTTCGGTTTTTTACCTTTGCGACCTCGCGACCCAGCGACCTAGTCGCAAGGTCGCAAGGTTGCACGCTCTCATTTTTATTATAACTTGCAACCCTGCAACAACAGCCAGGTCGCAGGTCGCCACGGCAACCAGGTCGCAGGTCGCCACGGCAACCAGGTCGCAGGTCGCCATGGCAACCAGGTCGCAAGTCGCAACAGCGGCTCAAGTCGTAGGTCGCAAAGGGACTGGGTCGCAAGGCAGCCCAATGTTCAGGAAGATGAAAGGTCTAGGAAGCCCAAAGGGCAGGTTTTGTTTTATAAATACTCCTTCGGGAGCTTGTGCAAAAGGATTTTCTTTTGGAAACTCAAGAGCTACATGACATTGTATTGAAAGATTATTCTCTTGTTCATATGAATATAGATTCTTGCTAAAAAACCCTATGGTTATGAAGTGTTTTGCTGTGCGAACACTGTGTGTATTCCTTGTACAGTTTCAGAACATCCTATGATTAATGAAGTTGCACTCTTCATGTCATCATTTTTGCGTCACGGCTATATGTGTTGTATTAATGATGTTCATTTTATCATCTGCTCTATTAATGAATGTTAATGAACTATTTTGTTAGCATTTCTTTTTATCTTTCAGAAAGCAAAGGGATATCTCATCATAAAGAACTATTTCTTTTGTGGTCAGACTACCATATAAGCATTACCCCCAAAGATGTGTTTCTAATGACATCTCTTGAGGTGTACATTCTTTATTTATAATCTTGCTATGCATAGTGTTTGATTCATGTTTAACGCATCAATCTTGTAATCTGTATCATGTGAATAAGTGTATGTCCGCAGGTTCAATCAATTCCTTTTGAGACCTAAGGGAAGGCGTCTTAAGCGGTAGCCGGACCCACACCCTGGACGGGATCCCTACTCCAAACGGTTCAAGGTCTAATTGGGACTTTCTACCGGGGAGATCCCCTACTGTTGGCCGGACAAATTTTCCCATCAACATTACTGAAGAAGCCTCTTTGGAGCGACTAGATAAAATACTGCATTGAACATATGATTTCAAGGTAGGGGCTTATCCTCTTTCTTTGTTTATAATAATTCTGAATCACATATAATATAGAGAAAACAATTTACAAATGGATGTTTGTTTCTAGCTATCCATAGGATACTAGGGAGATCGCTCTTGTCTGCAAGAGGGATTAATCCTTATAATAGGGATATTTCCCATAATCGAAGTATTAAATGAATATGAAACCCTTTGGTAAGGGTTCCAAGCATTGGAAAATGGAGGGAAACCTAGGGAAGCACCTACGGAGGATAAAGGTACATTCCCTTGCTGACCATAGAAAAACTAATTCCTCGTTCCCAACCTTTTAAAAGCAGGGTTCTAGCCTTGAAAAGCATTGGATCTTTGGCCTTCGAGAAAAGGATTGAAATCTTGAACCTGAGTGGAGAAAGGCAAAGATCCTAAGGGAGGGTTCGAATGAGGAATATGACCACTTTCAAAGGGGAAGCCCTGAAATGAAGCTGATCCACTAGCCATAGAAGTCATGGGTATGGAGACAGCAGAATCAACAGTGAAGGAAACAGAAGGAATTGCACTAGATGGCATTCCAAAAGAAAAGGGACCAAAATGGGAAGAAAATACTTGGGTGCCCCCACTCATAGACGGAATGGAGGTAGAGCCAAAAAAATTCCCACTGGGAGTGATAGTGGAAATATAAATGGTACCTCCTCCTTCAACTGAAAGACAAGTATGTACACCTGAAGTGTTCATAACCAAATTTTTGTTCCCATACGTGGGCATCAAAAGAAAATGAAAGATATGAGGGGCTAGCCGGTCTTTGAGATGGAGGCCCAACATACAAAATAATGTCTGGAAAACTAGCAGAAAGAGGAGAGGAAGGAGTACCTAGAGGTTCAGGAATATCTTCTACCTCAAATTCTTCTGTCAGAAAAAGGACTCAAGAGATAAGTGGATTACTCCTCTCCATTTCACCACTAGTACTAGGACCACCCACAAAAACAATAGCCCCAAGTGGAGGATCACTCTCCGATGCTTTTGCAACTACTGGATGAAAATCACCAGCAGAATTTCTCCTACGCCTTCTTGAAGAAGGCTCGACGTTCGCAGGAGAAATCCCATGAAGCCTCCTCAATCGATGAATCGATTGGCTAACAACTATTAATAATGATGAGATTTTAACCTAAACTCAAATATGAAGCTATGGAAATCTAGGAGCAAAGAGCACTCTCTACAAAAATGTCCCTAAGATACAACAATCAAGCAACCTTCATGTATTTTCATTCTAGGTTATTAGGACCGGACACAGAAATACAAGAAAGCGAGTAAGAGGACCTTCCGAGAATAATCTATGGTAATTATGCCCCATGCTTACTAGCGAAGGTAAGATGAACTGTTGTAGAAGAAGGAACTCATAAATTCCAAGGAAGGTGAGACAGTCATGTCTCATGTGAAGGAACTTGTTATTATTGTTGACAAGGAGGAGTTAGCCTGTCTGATTAGCCAAGGGAAGACTGTGGGACAGAATTTTAGAACTGCCACAGTGATGGAGAATCATAATTCTATTTTGAGAAAGGATGAAGATATAGTGTTTTAATAATTTGAATTGATTTCCAGAATCAATCAAGGAGGTGATGGACAATTACTGAAGATTGTCAAAGAAGAAGAAGAAGGATCTGTTGAAACTAAATTGCAGCATATTGATGATATGAAACAAGTTTAAAGGAAATGGATGAAATGATTGCTGGAAACAATTATGCCAGAGAAAGGAATTGCAAACACTAGAGTGAAAATTCCTGAAGTTGTGAAAGAAATAGGAGCAAATACTAGTTTTCCAAAATTAATTATGCTTACTAGTATACAAGGAATAGTGAATGATTATGTTGCTGTGATTAAAGAATCAGAAGATATTTTTTTTTTGAAAATAAATTTGCAGGTATTGAGTAGAAGAAGAATGTTGCAAAGGGAGATATCTTAAGAGATATTCAGGAAGTTTGGGAGGTAGCAACAAAAGCAACAAAGGCAACATCTGCAGCAACAAAATCAATAGTATTTGGAGTAATATTTGTAGCAGAAATTGAAAGCAACAAAAAAAGGCAGAGTAATTTCCATACAGAAGATAAACTAGACATAGAGATTGAAAGCATAATAAGATTGATGATGAAGGTGTCTCAGAGGAAGACATCAGCAAGAAAGAAAAGTAACAACAACAAAGAAAAGACAAGAACAAACTGTGAAAGCATAGCTAGTGGAAAGATGCAGAATAAGGCATGGAAGCCTGAAAAAGTGCAGTTGAAGAATAATGCAGCTATTGGACAGTAGCAAAACAGAGTATGGGATCCAGGAGGAAAATATTGGAAGCACATGATCAGGAGATCATGATAAATTTCTACTTTGGGAGTCTGATGCAGGAGCATTAGGCTCAAGAAAATTCCTTGTATTTTAATAGACTTAGGGGTTTTGTGTTTTCAAGGGAGTTGGTTTCTTATGTGATGTTTTGAGTGATTTTAATGAAAATTAATTAAATATTGTGAGGAATTTTGTAAATGTTCTCAAATGTTAGAGAACATGAGAGAATTAGGCTAGTTGAGAGTGCATAGGGATTGAGAGATTTAGGAATTAATTATAAATCCTAAATTAGAATTGGTTTCATGATTTTGTGATGAAAGAGGATCCTTAGGGTTTATTTGAGGTAAATGAGGAGTTAGAGGATATTCAAGGTTTTGTTGAGAGGATGAACGATCTGAAACCAAAAATATTTTCAGAACCTTTTGTATAATTGTAAACCTAAAAGGCATAAAGGTGAGATAGATTGAAGGATTTAGAGGAGTGATTCAGGTTTTAGATAGGTAGGGTTTGAAGCCTACAGGCTATAAAAAAAGGCCACTGATTTGAATATCAGGCTGGAGGAAGAATTCATATGTAAATATTGTTTTTAATACAGAAAACTCAATTTCTGAGTTTATGTTTTGAGTGTATATTGTGTGCAAGTGAAATTGACAGGAACAGGGGAAATTTTTGTCATTTTATAGTCAAGCTACATTTTTAAGAGATTGTGTGGTTTGAGGGTGAATATTCATTTATTGAATTCTATGTGATTGAGTATGTTGAGAAATTAGCATCGACCACAGAATGGATCGATGCCATTAAAGAAATTGTTTGGACTTATAAATTGAGGTATAAATTGGCCTAGATGTATTTCACAATTGGAGTTGACATCGTATAAAGCATCTCAAGGATAAATTACACATTATGTTGTGTATACACAGTACAGTGAGATCTGGGGGTTGAAGTCACATTTGAGGGTTTACTGTATGGATGAGAACCACAGATAATGAATAAGAGAGGTTAAAACCATGTGTAGAATGAATTCCAGAGAGGGTTTGAAGACTGGTTGATATCGTGAAAACAGAACGATGGAGTAAAGTAGAAGTCATAGATTGAATACTGTATGGCAGAATTAAATCTACGTTGGAACCATGAGTGAAGGAACTTTTAGTTGAAACACAATGGAATAGCAAGTGGATGAGGCAAGTCTGAAAGAAAGGCAGAAACACGTAATAGTGTTAAGAATTGAAGGCAGAATGGTGGACCAAAGCACGGTGGAAGCGTGGTGAAATACATGCTTTGGAACCACGAGTGGATGAACAGTGTAGGTAGTTTTTGAAAACCTTGAAGGGTTTTCACGTAGCCTTCGAGTGGTAAATGGTTTTATTGAAATCGAACGTGATCGTATCGGATCACAACACGTCACAGAGGCGAAACCGCCAGTTTCGCGTGACTTTGGAGTGATAAAGTGCGGGGGCTATTCTATATGATAGCCGTTCGATCATCAAGAATTGAGATTCGACGATGTTCGCGTCGGAAGTTACACAGAAGTTAATGAAGGAGTGGACCGACGGTGGAAACATTGAGTTGGAGTGCGATGAATTATTAACCGTTGGATTTGATGAATGGTGGAAAGGTGAGTTGGTAAGTTGTGGGGGTGGATATTATTATTATGTTAGTGCTTTGGGTTTTACCCAAAGTTGAACTTTTGAATGAATGAAATGAGATGATAAGTGTGGGCCTGAATATATCTTAATGTTTATTGACATTCGGATTGGTGAGCGCATATAAGAATTTTTTAAATGTGATTTGGTAAGTGTGGGCCATTACATATATATATATATGTGTGTGTGTGTGTGTGTGATGATACTTTGGGTTTTAACACAAAGTCGAATATTGATTCGAATTCTCCATAAAGTGGCTTTCGGTATATGGTTTTAACCATAGGGTATAAAAAGGGAAATGACTTCCGCATATGAAGTTTGTATTGTGGGTTTTATTATATGGTTTTAACCATTGACTGAAAAGGTAAGCTTCCGCTTATAAGTGTCCCTCTGTTTAAGGTTTATTTTAGCGCATGAATGAGACAAGTATTTTGTTTTGAAGGTGAGAATGTGGGTTTTTGCTGTTGTGGCAGCATCATTTTGGTATCAGAGCAGGAAAAGCTCTTTTTGAGAATTAAAGATTTTTTTTTTAAATGCATGAGTGATGGGAAAAATAAGAGGAGATCAAATTCTAAATCTAATAAGCAGCAGATACACAGAATTGAAGTGAATAGGCATTTGCAGAAATAAATGAAGACAATCCAATCAAAGTACAAGTGAATGAAGAGAACAAGGTCATGCAGAGATCTTGAAGGTGAGATAATTTTAATCTAGTTTGAAAATTGTGATTGCAAAATTCTGGTGGCAGACAAGATGAAGACAAAGATTTTGATGATGATGGCAGTGAACCTAATATTCCAGCTAAAATTTGGATAGGGAGAACAGCTAAAGTGATCTCAAGAGAAGGTGAGTTGAGTATATAAGACTAGAGAGAGCAGAAGAGAGTGCTCGAGAGGTTTCAGAGATAGTTAACTAGTGCTTTCCAAAAGACCAAGTCCAGAGAAGGGATTGGTGAGGTAAGTGGCAGCAGGGAGGACTTGTTGTTGCAGAGGCTTAGTGCAACTCATAGTGAGTGAGGAGCTCATGAAGAAGATGATCATGGAGGATTAGAGAAGAGGTTCTAAATAATTCCACAGAGATAAAATGAATGATGAGGATAGAAGAAGAGATATTGCAGTGATGAAGGTACAACTAGAGGTACTACAAGGATGGCTGCAAGAGACAAGGAATGAATGCCGAAGACATGGATGGAAAATGAGGAAATGGGTTAGATGGAACCTATTGCAAAAGAAATGGAATGCTAAGATGATGAACAAGTTCATAGAACTTGAACAAATACATATTTCTTTATTGGAAAAGGAAAGACTCAAAGGAGTTGAGTCACAGAAAATAGGATCTGCTAGAAACCAGAAAGTACATTGTGGAAGATTGGTGCTTGAGGAAGCAAATGAGACTGAAAAGTCTTGTTGTTTTAAAACTAATGAATTTTGTATGATTGTAGGTACATCACAGGATGATGAAAAAAAATTGAAGTTTGTTAAGGAGAAGAAGTTGAATTTGAAATCTTTTCAGATTAATGCTGAGATAGCAAGATCTTAGAAAGAGAAGGAGACAGAGGGGTCTTATGGAAATAAGCAGTAGAGTATTGAAATAGAGGAAGAAGGACCATCTAATGATTGGTCAAGAACAAGTGAAGGTATGGAAAGTTGTGTAAAGTTTCCAAATTCTACTCCAATTGAAATTGTTGAGTTATATAGAAAGTTAGATCTTCAAAGAAGAGAGTTGGAAAAGCAGAGCATCTATACTCAGGGTGAGTTGCTGAATATGAAAGAAAAAGAAATTGTCATGAATAACTGTCAGAAAACAGAGGATAAGGATGTAAGAATGATTCAGAAAATTGAAGAAATTCATTATTGTGAACCAGAGCAGAGAGACATTTTTGAAATAGATGATAATAAGGAGAGACTAGCTGATAGTCTCATGGAGAATTTAAATCAGCATACTGATGTGCTGACAAAGGATTTAGAAGAAAACTCAAAGAAGCATACTGAAATGTTGCCAGAGGAGGAAGATGTATTGAAACCTTGTATTTTTAATACTGATAATTCATGTGTTAATTATGCAGGAAAAGAAGAAAAACAAATGAAAAATGTCAGAGAATATAATGAAAGGGAAACTATGTTAGATGAAAATATAGTGGAGGATCATCATTCTATCATGGTGATTGGCACAATGGAGATAACCTTGGAAGTTGGGAAGAAAGACAATGGAGATTTTTTGAGTCCTAAAAGAGACTTAGAACTGCAAAAAGAAGATTTGGTCACTGGATCATCAAATGAGACCACTAGGTCTTGTAATTTTGAAATCGATAATTTGACTATGTTTACAGGTGTTGCAAAAGACAATCCATCTCTTGGAGTTGTCTTGAATGAAGATGAACTGTTGCAGAAGAAGGAACTCATAAATTCCAAGGAAGGTGAGACAGTCATGTCTCATATGAAGGAACTTGTTATTATTGATGACAAGGAGGAGTTGGCTTGTATGATTAGCCAAGGGAAGACTATGGGATAGAATTTTAGAAATTCCACAGTGATAGAGAATTAGAATTCTATTTTGATAAAGGATGAAGATACAGTGTTTGAAGAATTTGAATTGATTGCCAGAATCAATCAAGGAGGTGATGGACAATTACTGAAGATTGTCAAAGAAGAAGAAGAAGGATCTGTTGAAACTAAATTGTAGCATATTGATGAAATGAAACAAGATCAAAGGAAATGGCTGAAATGCTTGCTGGAAACAATTATGCCAGAGAAAGGAATTGCAGACACTAGAGTGAAAATGCCTGAAGTTGTGAAAGAAATAGGAGCAGATACTAGTTTTCAAAAATTAATTATGCTTACTAGTATACAAGGAATAGTGAATGATTATATTGTTGTGATTAAATAATTAGAATATAATTTATTTTTTGAAAATAAATTTGCAGGTAGTGAGCAGAAGAAGAATGTTGCAAAGGGAGATATCTTAAGAGATATTCAGGAAGTTTGGGAGGTAGCAACAAAAGCAACAAAGGCAACATCTGCAGCAATAAAAGCAACAGTATTTGGAGTAATATTTGCAGTAGAAATTGAAAGCAGCAACAAAAGGCAGAGTAATTTCCAGACATAAGATAAACTAGACATAGAGATTGAAAGCATAAGAATATTGATGATGAAGGTGTCTCAGAGGAAGACGGAAGCAAGAAAGCAACGTAACAACAACAAAGAAAAGACAAGAACAAACTTTGAAAGCATAGCTAGTGGAAAGATGCAGAATAAGGTATGGAAGCCTGAAAAAGTGCAGTTGAAGAATAATGCAGCTATTGGACAGCAGCAAAATAGAGTATGGGATCCAGAAGGAAAAGATTGGAAGCACATGATCAGGAGATCATGATAAATTTCTACTTTGGGAGTCTGATGCAGGAGCATTAGGCTCAAGAAAATTCCTTGTATTTTAATAGACTTAGAGGTTGTGTGTTTTCAAGAGAGTTGGTTTCTTATGTGATGTTTTGAGTGATTTTAATGAAAATTAATTAAATATTGTGAGGAATTTTGTAAATGTTCTCAAATGTTGGAGAACATGAGAGAATTAGGCTAGTTGAGAGTGCATAGGGATTAAGAGATTTATGAATTAATTATAAATCCTAAATTAGAATTGGTTTCATGATTTTGTGATGAAAGAGGATCCTTAGGGATTAGTTGAGGTAAATGAGGAGTTAGAGGATATTCAAGGTTTTGTTGAGAGGATGAAGGATCTGAAACCAAAAATAGTTTTAGAACCTTTTGTATAATTGTAAGCCTAAAAGGCATAAAGGTGAGATAGATTGAAGGATTTAGAGGAGTGATTCAGGTTTTAGACAGGTAGGGTTTGAAGCCTACGGGCTATAAAAAAAGGCCATTGATTTGAATATCAGGCCGGAGCAAGAATTCCTATGTAAATATTGGTTTTAATATAGAAAACTCAATTTCTGAGTTTATGTTTTGAGTGTATATTGTGTGCAAGTGAAATTGACGGGAACAAGGGGAATTCTGTCATTTTATAGTCAAGCTACATTTTTAAGAGATTGTGTGGTTTGAGGGTGAATATTCATTTATTGAATTCTATGTGATTTAGTATGTTGAGAAAATAGCATCGATCACAGAATGGATCGATGCCATTAAATAATTTTTTTGGACTTATAAATTGAGGTATAAATTGGCCTAGATGTATTTCACAATTGGAGTTGACATCGTATAAAGCATCTCAAGGAGAAATTACACATTATGTTGTGTATACACAGTACAGTGAGATCCGGAGGTTGAAGTCACATTTGATGGTTTATTGTATGGATGAGAACCATAGATAATGAATAAGAGAGGTTAAAACCATGCATAGAATGAATGCCAAAGAGGGTTTGAAGATTGGTTGATATCGTGAAAACAGAACGATGGAGTAAAGGAGAAGTCATAGAGTGAATACTGTATGGCAGAATTAAATCTGCGTTGGAACCATGAGTGAAGGAACTTTGAGTTGAAACATAGTGTAATAGAAAGCAGATGAGGCAGGTCTGAATGAAAGGCAGAAACACGTGATAGTGTTAAGAATTGAAGGCAAAATGGTGGACCAAAGCACAATGGAAGCATGGTGAAATATGCGTTTTGGAACCACGAGTGGATGAACAGTGTTGGTGGTTTTTGAAAACCCCGAAGGATTTTCGCGCATCCTTTGAGTGGTAAATGGTTTTATTGAAATCGAACACGATCGTATCAGATCACGACATGTCATGGAGGCGAAACCGCCAGTTTCACGTGACTTTGGAGTGATAAAGTGTGGGGGCTATTTCTACACGATAGTCGTTCGACCATCAATAATTGAGATCCGACGGTGTTCGCGTCGGAAGTTACACGAAATTTAATGAAGGAGTGGACCGACGATGGAAACATTGAGTTGAAGTGCGATGAATTATCAACCGTCGGATTTGATGAATGGTGGAAAGGTGAGGTGGTAAGTTGTGGGGCCGAATATTATTATTATGTTGGTGCTTGGGGTTTTACCCAAATTCGAACTTTTGAATGAATTAAATGAGATGATAATTGTGGGCCCGAATATATCTTAATGTTTATTGACATTCGGATTGGTGAGCGCATATAAGAATTGTTTAAATGTGAATTGGTAAGTGTGGGCCATTACATATATATGTGTGTGTGTGTGTGTGTGTGTGTGTGTGTGTGTGTGTGTGATGATACTTTGGGTTTTAACACAAAGTCAAATATTGATTCGAATTCTCCATAAAGTGGGTTTCGGTATATGGTTTTAACCATAGGGTATAAAAGGGGAAATGACTTCCGCATATGAAGTTTGTATTGTGGGTTTTATTATATGGTTTTAACCATTGATTGAAAAGGTAAGCTTCCGCTTATAAGTGTCCCTCTGTTTGAGGTTTATTTTAGCGCATGAATGAGACAAGTATTTTGTTTTGAAGGTGAGAATGTGGGTTTTTGCTGTTGTGGCAGCATCAAAATAGGAGAGGGGGTATCCCTCTTCTTTTCCTTCACTAGCCCTCGTGCTTAACTCTCTGTAGGTATATATTTCGCGTTCCACTTAATGAGGTTGGATTTCACTCATTAATCAACTTCTATAATTGAAATTTGAGTGGCCTTGGAGAGTTAACTCTCCACTTACCTATTCCAAGGCCTTATGACCTAGGCTAGTTGGTGTATATTAATGAAAATGCAAAAAATTCTAGCTCATTTTAGATTAATCACTTTATTTTCATCATTCTGTTCTTTTTAAGTTAAGGGTAGATGGAGAATGCAAATAATGATGTTTTGAAGCAAAAGAGAAATCAATAGAAACTTGTTACACGATATGCAACTTTTTCTTCCATGAAAGAGACTTCTTCTTGGGTTCTACGAAACAACTACAAAGAAATAAAATTTTCCTTTCTTTTCAATGACACTCACACACTCAAAATATATCAAAAAGACTACAATGCTTAATGGTGAAAATAATTTAAACTACAAATGAAAATGCAAATTCTAGGACTACTCACAAAGGGAAGCGAGTTTTTCAATAAGATGATCATATCACTTTGACAAAAAACAAAGACAAGCCCAAACAAGAACATCTTTGCACAAAAAATGCCAAAACAACTTGATATAAAAGAGACAAACCTACTACAAGGCTTCTCTCAAAACCAAACAACCAGACCAAAATGAGAAACTGGCAAATTTCTTCAAAAAAAATGAAAACCGAAGAAAAAGCAATGGAAAACAAAAATGTTTTTTGAGCCTTTAACTTTTTAAGGAGAAAACAAAAAATATGAGAAAAGCACAAAACTACCAAAGGTCTCAAATCAAGAAAATGAGCCAACAAGCAACTTGAAATTCCATAAGCCAACTATGTCATTTTCATCACTGGACTCAATAAGCATAAAGAAGTAGTTAACTAAGTAACAAGACTTGAAACAACAATCTAATCTTCCAGCAAAGAAAAACTTCAACAAATCAAGAAATACAACTTCAAGATTCACCAGAAAAGCTGATCTCAAGAAATAAGAAAACCAAGAAAGCCAACAAGTGATGCAGGAGCATATGGACTTAGCCAACAATGTGATTTTTTTGTTCACATGTTGTGGCTAATCCAAGAGGAATAAACATTAGTATTAATATTTTATATTTATTTCTTTATGATAGCAGTTAGTTGTTTTATATTTTTTAATTAATTAGGAATAAAATTAGGAATTGGTTTCTTTCCCTGTGTGGAAATAGAGCCAAGTAGGGATAATCACTTAAAAATAGGGAGGTATTGAATTTTTGGAAAAATTCAAGAAGAAATCTATTCTAAGAAGAAAAGTTTCATATTCAAGTATAAATAATAGGGTAGTAGAGAGGAAAAACCAAGAGCGCCAATGTGAAGACTACAAATGCAAAGGGGAAATTAAGGAAATATTTGGCCCATGCGAATCAATATAGTTATATTTATGTCATTCCATGTTTTCATTTGTTTATTGACTCTGCAACAATACACACACACACACACATATATATATATATACCTGTGTGTTAATTACAGGAATGTATGAGCAACTGAACCAAAGTCGATGGTGAAGTCTGGATGAAAACTAAAGGTGGAATCGGCCAGCGTAGGAGGCAATCAACGATGTGGACTGAGTGTTGAGGCCATAGAATATTGAACACTATCATTGGAGGATGCTGGAGATAATGACGTAGAGGAAAATCGGGTACTGAAGACTGCAACCGGCGTCGACGTGCAGGTTTTGCTGCGAGACTACGTTATAGTTTATAATGTTGTCACAATGGAGTTATGAAGTGATAACCGTGTGGCTTGGAATGTTGTAACTGCGTCAGAAGTAGCTCAAAGCTGGTATTAACTCTAAATTTGTACTACGTTTGCAGTAACACAACTCCGATGTAATTTCCCTTTGGTACTGTTAGAGCCTGAATCCACCTCAGGCTGAAGGAAGGCAGAGTTCAGGGTAACATCAAACCACGCTCAGTCTGGTAGGTAGCCCTACCAAAACAAGAGAGGGCTCTCTCCGGGTCAATCTCAGGAAAAATCATTATCAATAGGGCTTGAGATGACTGAAACAAAAACTAATTTTAGGCTAGGTATATAAATCAAAGAGTTTGAAATGATTTTTTGGGGGTTTTGTCGGAAACAAGGGAAAGGCAATTTTGGGTGCGGGGATGAAGCCCAGTTTCTGCAGAGTTCTAATTGGGGCAGGGTAGGCAATGGTCTTGATGTCTTAAATTGAATGAATGGGTAGAAAATACTGCTGAGAAGCTGAAGAGGGCAAGAGATCTCCAGGATCCTCTCCAAACAGATGAAGAACACATAAAACTAAACAAAAGTTAAGGCAGAGCACCAGCAAATTAATGGATTCTACCTTAGTCACTCAATTGTTTAATTTCAGAAGCAAAGAGAAGGGAAATGGCATACATAAACATTAATGAAACTTACAAATACATGAGAAGAAACACCATCAAAACTCAGAGCCACAAGGATCCCAACAAGTGCTGCAACACCCTGGTCTTTCCTTAGCCAAAAATGCAGAAGTGATGTACAATGGAGTGCCAAACAATTCCCAAGTATCCAACCTTTGAAAATGACTCAGAAAATACATAATATAGACCATCCTAACCCCATCCCATGCCTCTAGGGGTCAAGCTCATCCTTCTAGGAGCTGTTTGAACTAATTCTAAACAAGGAACTGAAATCTAGGCAATCAAACAACTTGCCTTTATATAAAAGGAAACTGATTCATTCATTTAATTTTCACTTTTTAGTGAATGAATCCTCTAGAACAAGTAAATAAATGCCAAAATTACATCATGTTTACCAAATTACATCATGGTAGATCAATCATCACATGAAAAAGTAAAACTAGTCAAAACTGGGCGAATTTCTAAGCTGAAGAGTGAAAATGAGGCCAAATTTCTCTCTGCGTCGCGCTCAAAAACTCAATGCGTCGCGCCACTTTGAGGCTTTTTTTGAGGCACTTCCTGAAGTCCAAATTGAGCTCATGATAGCTCGTTGGAAAGCCCTGGATGTCTACTATCCAACCCAGGTGGAATTTTTCAATTTGGAGTTCATTTTCCCCTCCAAAACTTCAATCTCCCAAGACTGGTTCCTGCTGGTGCAAAAAGTGGCAGAAAGGCCATTTTCAAGGTGTTTTTAGCCCTTTAGGCAGCCCAGAACTTGATGAAATGCTTTGGCCATTCCTAAACATGCATAATTTATCATAACAAACCCAAAAATGTAAATTTTTCCTCCAGAAGATGTCTCAATCATAAGCGCGCGTCGGGTGGCGTGACGCGTCAGGCAGAAAAACCTGTTTTGTGACCAAAAAAATTCAAAATGACAAAATTCTCTCCAAATTCCTTTAAATTTGGGCTAAAAGTCCCCCATTAAGTTCCATGCTCAGCCAACAAATCTTCGGCCAAGATTCGGAGTCTATCCTCCCTCTTCTGACGTTTCAGTGCCCTCCTAGTGCATGCAGTTCAATGGTGAAATCACTGTCTCGGTTGTATGATGTGTCGGGGTCCGTCTCCATAATGCTGCAAGGTGTATGTTTGGTTTGTTGAAAATGAGCAATGAGACCTTGGTGTCTTTGTTTCAATGCCAAAAGTGTCACATGGGAAGGGACTGTGGTAACTAAGGCAATGTGGACAATGGACTGCACCAAGTGAAATTTTCCCTTTTAAAACTTCTGATTTTGACAATGTAGAGACAATGGGACAGCTACTTGGATGTTTGGGATTTAGGGAATTTTAGACGTGATATGAGGAAAGGGATAATGATAGGGCATGAAAGAATTTGAGGGATAGAGACAAATGGGCATAAGTGATATGAGTGGTTTTATTAGGGAATAGGGAAGGGATGGTATAATGTGAGGGAATAAGGGATTGATCATGATAATAGGATTATAAGGGAATAGGAGAGGGACTATGAATGACAATGTGATAATGATGGGAAAGGAATAAACAATGTGGGGGATTGGCACCAAGATCAAACTTTAAAACTCAACTTTCAAACCCTACAACAGCCATTTCTAACAAGAGACTAGGGTTTAACTTTAACATTCCAAATCTCCAACCAATCTTCAAATAATTTTAGACACTTGATCAAGGGTATTAGTAAAGTGTTTTGAACTTACATGGAGCAGAAAATTTGAGTCATTTCGGAAATTTGATAAAGAAATGGTGAAAAACTGCTTGGAGGCTCTGTGCGTCACGCAGTCTGCCCAGTGCACCGCGCAGGCTGTATGCGCTGTGCAGGAGTAAAATTACACTGTGCAGAGGCGCCCAATGTGCCGCGCTCTTCCAGTGCACCGCGCCTACCTCCCAACGCGCCGCGCACTGATCTTCAACACAATTTCGGCCTTTCAAACCTTGATTTCGCCCTCTGTGATTTCTCTTGGCTTCTTTGATGTTCTGGTACGCAAATGGAGCTTGAATTTGGAAAGATCAATGCATTTTGATTTTCATTTTGACAAATCCACTTTTGTAGTGTTGCAGACTTTGGGACTTTTCATATTTTTAATGTAAACTCTGTTTTTTCGTTTCCACTTGATTCTTTGACTGAATGACGAATATCCTTGTCTGTTCTGCAGGGATGATTGGCATGGCAATTTGGCAAGGTGACCAGGGCTGCGCCTGGAGTATTTCATGACCGAAAAATTTTAAAATATACATGGCATTAATTATAAAGGACAAAATGACGATTTTCTTCAAAACAGAGTTTTGAAGAAAAGTCACGATCAAGCAATATTATGATGAAATTTCTTCAGATGAAAACTTATTCTGATCCTCCTTCATGCGTCTGCTGGTATATTTGACATTTTGAAGACTAATTTGACAAAACCCTAGACCTAATATGACCTAGAAACCCTAAAATGACTCTTTGGCAAGCAAGATACCAAACAGGACTGTACATGACTTGAAAATTGATTTCGATGAATGAATACGGACCAGCAGGTACAAGACATGAGGGGTATAAGTGACAAGACCCTTCCGTCAGATGACTGATGCCCCTAGCGGAATGCAACTGAGTGAATTGAGCGAGACACCTAAAATGAAATGCAATAAGAGAAATGATCTCTGACGGAGGGATGTAAAGACCAACTCTAACATTGGCTCCAATGGGGATGGTACCTCCTGCTCCTTGGAGGTGCCAAGAATAGCAGATCTTTGGGAGAGCAGACAGTGCCTTCATCCATTGGGCTATGGATTCAAACACTAAAACTAATATTATGTATACTGACTCTGACTCAAGGCTAAAACGGAAAACCAAAAATGACTAAAACATAACTAAAACATAACTGGAAAACTGGAAAGATGCTCAAAATTGAGCTTATTCATCAAACCTACTCTAATTGTTCTTTTCACCACCTGATCAAGTGTAATGGAACAACCAATGCAACCATGTAAGCATCCTCGCTGCTATTTTATTTCTTCCCAAATGCTTTCTAATACTCAGGAAAAGGGAAGAATCAAAAGGCAACTCCCATGGAAACTTGAACTCAAGTGGACTACTGATAAACTTGCAAAGCATGAATTGACTTGAGGACTTCAAGAGCACTGCGAAAGGATCTTCATAAACATAGCTATTGATTTCCATTAACACATTACTGCTCTGGTCAAGTTAATCTTCATAGCTAGATATCAAGATTTTCCTTACATCTGTGCTGTCTTTCTTTGGTGACTGCAGCAAACTGTCAAAAGGATCCTGAAACTCATGAATAACCCAACTTTGTTGCTGATTTCAAGTAGAACAAAAGTCTCCTTTATCAATCTCCTCATATGACTGCAAACCTTGGTATGGGCTTTGTAATGAAAAATCTGCTAAACAAGACAGTGAAGGCGACTTTTGAACAAGATTATTATCAATATTCTTTTCTATCACATGGTTAGCTAATGGAGAAGAACTTTTATTGCAAACATCATCCAACACATGAGCAATAGGATCATCAAAAACTTGAGAAGACTGCTATGATGTATCCATTGAAACTGTATGACATCCTACCAGTTGTTCATCCTTTTCTTTAGAGATATTACGAAGATTCTATTTTATAAACTGAAATGCTTCAAAACAAAAGGGTATAGAATCCTCTTGCATCATTAAATCTTGTATTTCAGCTTCCACACCTTCATCTGTAATCTGATCTTCAATTTCGTTTGGTGGCTGCAAATATGATGCTACAGGCTACTCATTTAAAGATTTACCATGCAATTTACCCTTAAACAACTGGAATGACTCAAAACAAAATGGTACAGAGTCACCTTGTATCATTGGATCATATGTGCCAGCTTCCATGTCTTCATCTTCAACTTGACAATCAATGTCTTTCGGGGACTGCAAATCTGAACATAAGAAGTCTTGAACAAATTTTTCATTGCCCCCAAGATGGTCCAAATCAAGGCTTGTTGGCAACTGATTTCTGATTGCATGGGAGTTATCTCTCATGAACTGAAATGAATTAAAACAAAAAGGCAAAGATCTTTCACTTACTTCAAAATTTGCTGCACTTTCCTCTTCATTGTCATAGCTGACATGCATCGATTGATCACTGTACTCAAGCTGCTGAAAGTGAACTTCTTCCTTCCACAAACTAGCTGCTAATTTGTCTACAATATTAGCTTATGTTTGAAGAAAATAATCATCATCATACTGATCAAACTGAGGCAAATCATCAGTATACAACACATCATCAAGCATACATGTCAAATCAACAGATCTCTCTTCTCCAAGATGTTCTACAAAACAATCATTATCAGATCTATAACAACTGGGATAAGAAACAAAATGTTTTGGATCAGCAACTTGTTATTCTTCAATCAGCGAGCCATTTTCATTTTTTGCAGTCATTTTCCGCACCATCTCTTCTACTGCATTTATCAAAAGGTCAAGCTTTTTCTCCGAACATGTCGATTTCTCCGGATCTATGTTTTTCATCTCTTCTTCCTTCAACCTTGCCCTTCGGATCAGCAAATGTGCCTCTACATTTACTGCATTGTTCTGCATCTCATGAAGTGTTGCAAAGTTCCTTTCTCTCAGCTGAAACTCCATTTCCGGATCAAAGGCACCTGGGTAGTGCAAGAGATCAGATCCAGGAGGAGGCCTTATATCTGCTGGTATCGAAAGATATACTTGGTTGAATATCGCGGAAAACTGTTGTACTGTTTCCTCTGGCAGTCTTTTCAGCTGGGCATACTCATCCAAAATAAGGAAAAGGTTCTGTCCGATCACCCACCTGTCAAGGAAAATTTTGACGAAATGCTGGAAATCTGAGATGGTCGCATCAGGCAGAGCTTTGAACCAGCTCTTCACTTGGCCTTGCAAAGAAAGAGCAAAAAGTCTAATACTAACATCTTCTTCATCAAATTCAAAAAGATCTAGAAAAGTCTCAACATTCTGCACATGTTGCTCAGCGTTGACATTGTTACATTCATCGTCAAATCTTGGTAAGTAAAGGTAAAAATTTACAGGGAAAGCATGGAGAACAGAAGGTAAAACAAGCGGTTTATACCGATCTAGGACTATAAAAGGTGTGGGAGTATATACAAGAGCTACGAGATCAGTTTCGTTTTCTTTAAGCTCATCACTCCGAAGATCAAAAGGAAAAGTAAGGAGGCCAAGATCAAAAGGAAACTCGGTGTTTACACTTTTTGAATAGGTCGAGTGAAGATTTCGATCACCTTTATCATACAAAAAATTCTGAAAAACCTTGAGGATAGCTTCAAGAACAGCGAAGAAGTAATTTACAAGAAAGCAGACTAGATCCTGAATACCATTCCACTTTGGATACCTGAACTTTGTGTAAGATCCTTCCATTTTATCAGAGAAAGAGTTTGTCCTCCAGTGGTGTCTCTACATTGAGTTGGAGTCACCAGGTGAAAGATTTCAGCCTTCTTATGTCTGATCGTTGTCCATCATCAACCATCAGATCTGAACTTGATACAAGTACTGGGGCAATTCACAAGTTAGATGTCACGTTTATAAGCTAGACCGGAGATTAACTGAAGCAGCATTCATCTACTTCCGCTGATGCATAGCAAGAGCGTTTCGAAGGCTACCTGGCTAACTTTAGGCTCCGTCTGTAGCTTATAAATCAAATAACACTAACAAGTAAACCATTTTAGCTCCCCAGTATGGTCGCCACTATGTTATAGCCTAAATCCACCTCAGGCTGAAGGAAGGCAGAGTTCAGGGTAACATCAAACCACGCTCAGTCTGGTAGCTAGCCCTACCAGAACAGGAGAGGGCTCTCTCCAGGTCAATCTCAGGAAAAATGTATCAATAGGGCTAAGGATGACTGAAACAAAAACTAATTTTAGGCTAGGTATATAAATCAAAGAGTTTGAAATGATTTTTTGGGGGTTTTGTCAGAAACAAGGGAAAGGCAATTTTGGGTGCGGGGATGAAGCCCAGTTTCTGCAGAGTTCTAATTGGGGTAGGGTAGGAAATGGTCTTGATGTCTTAAATTGAATGAATGGGTAGAAAATACTGCTGAGAAGCTGAAGAGGGCAAGAGATCTCAAGGATCCTCTCCAAACAGATGAAAAACACATAAAACTAAACAAAAGTTAAGGCAGAGCACCAGCAAATTAATGGTTTCTACCTTAGTCACTCAGTTGTTTAATTTCAGAAGCAAAGAGAAGGGAAATGGCATACATAAACATTAATGAAACTTACAAATACATGAGAATAAACACCATCAAAACTCAGAGCCACAAGGATCCCAACAAGTGCTGCAAAACCTTGGTCTTTCCTTAGCCAAAAATGCAGAAGTGATGTACAATGGAGTGCCAAACAATTCCCAAGTATCCAACCTTTGAAAATGACTCATAAAATACATGATATAGACCATCCTAACCCCATCCCATGCCTCTAGGGATCAAGCTCATCCTTCTAAGAGTTGTTTGAACTAATTCTAAACAAGGAACTGAAATCTAGGCAATCAAACAACTTGCCTCTATATGAAAGGAAACTGATTCATTCATTTAATTTTCACTTTTTAGTGAATGAATCCTCTAGAACAAGTAAATAAATGCCAAAATTACATCATGGTTACCAAATTACATCATGGTAGATCAATCATCACATGAAAAAGTAAAACTAGTCAAAACTGGGCGAATTTCTGAGCTGAAGAGTGAAAATGAGGCCAAATTTCTCTCTGCGCCGCGCTCAAAAACTCAATGCATCGCACCACTTTGAGGCTATTTTTGAGGCACTTCTCGAAGTCCAAATTGAGATCATGATAGCTCTTTGGAAAGCCCTAGATGTCTAATATCCAACCCAAGTGGAATTTTTCAATTTGGAGTCTATTTTCCCCTCCAAAACTTCAATCTCCCAAGACTGGTTCCTGCTGGTGCAAAAAGTGGCAGAAAGGCCATTTTCAAGATGTTTTTAGCCCTTTAGGCAGCCCAGAACTTGATGAAATGCTTTGGCCATTCCTAAACATGCATAATTTATCATAAAAAACCCAAAAATGTAAATTTTTCCTCCAGAAGATGTCCCAATCATAAGCACGTGTCGGGTGACGCGACGCGTCAGGCGGAAAAACCTGTTTTGTGACCAAAAAAATTTAAAATGACAAAATTCTCTCCAAATTCCTTGAAATTTGGACTGAAGGTCCCCCATTAAGTGCCATTCTCAGCCAACGAAGCTTCGGCCAAGATTCGGAGTCTATCCTCCCTTTTCTGACGTTGCAGTGCCCTCCTGGTGCATGCAGTTCAATGGTGAAATCACTGTCTTGGTTGTATGATGTGTCGGGGTCCGTCTCCATAATGCTGCAAGGTGTATGTTTGGTTTGTTGAAAATGAGGAATGAGACCTTGGTGTCTTTGTTTCAATTCCAAAAGTGTCACATGGGAAGGGACTGTGGTAACTAAGGTAGTGTGGACAATGGACTGCACCAAGTGAAATTTGCCCTTTTAAAACTTCTGATTTTGACAATGTAGAGACAATGGGACAGCTACTTGGATGTTTGAGATTTAGGGAATTTTATAAGTGATATGAGGAAAGGGATAATGATAGGGCATGAAAGGATTTGAGGGATAGAGACAAATGGGCATAAGTGATATGAGTGGTTTTATTAGGGAATAGGGAAGGGATGGTATAATGTGAGGGAATAAGGGATTGATCATGATAATAGGATTATAAGGGAATAGGAGAAGGACTATGAATGAAAATGTGACAGTGATGGGAAAGGAATAAACAATGTGGGGGATTGGCACCAAGATCAAACTTTAAAACTCAACTTTCAAACCCTACAAGAGCCATTTCTAACAAGAGACTAGGGTTTAACTTTAACATTCCAAATCTCCAACCAATCTTCAAATAATTTCAGACATTTGATCAAGGGTATTATTAAAGTGTTTTGAACTTACATGGAGCAAAAAATTTGAGTAATTTCGGAAATTTGATAAAGAAATGGTGAAAAACTGTTTGGAGGCTCTGTGCGCCGCGCAGTCTGCCCAGTGTGCCGCGCAGGAGTAAAATTACACTGTGCAGAGGCGCCCAATGTGCCGCGCTCCTCCAGTGCGCCGCGCCTACCTCCCAATGTGCCGCGCACTGATCTTCAACACAATTTCGGTCTTTCAAACCTTGATTTCGCCCTCTGTGATTTCTCTTGGCTTCTTTGATGCTCTAGTATGCAAATGGAGCTTGAATTTGGAAAGATCAACGCATTTTGATTTCATTTTGACAAATCCACTTTTGTAGTGTTGCATACTTTGGAACTTTTCATATTTTTAATGTAAACTCTGTTTTTTCGTTTCCACTTGATTCTTTGACTGAATGACGAATCTCCTTGTCTGTTCTGCAGGGATGATTGGCATGGCAATTCGGAAAGGTGACCAGGGCTGCGCCTAGAGTATTTCATGACCGAAAAACTTTAAAATATACATGGCATTAATTATAAAGGACAAAATGATGATTTTCTTCAAAACAGAGTTTTGAAGAAAAGTAACGATCAAGCAATATTATGATGAAATTTCTTCAGATGAAAACTTATTCTGATCCTCCTTCATGCGTCTGCTGGTATATTTGACATTTTGAAGACTAATTTGACAAAACCCTAGACCTAATATGACTTAGAAACCCTAAAATGACTCTTTGGCAAGAAAGATACCAAACAGGACTGTACATGACTTGAAAATTGATTTCAATGAATGAATATGGACCAGCAGGTACAAGACATGAGGGGTATAAGTGACAAGACCCTTCTGTCAGATGACTGATGCCCCTAGCGGAATGCAACTGAGTGAATTGAGCGAGACACCTAAAATGAAATGCAATAAGAGAAATGATCTCTGACGGAGGGATGTAAAGACCGACTCTAACAGGTACCATTTCTTGTATGGTAATAATTGTGGTCAATCTTGTGTTGATATTTGCATTTGAATTTTTTCTGTGTTGAGTCGATATGAAGTGAATAATGCCAAGCGATATAAACTTTGGGGAATACAGTTTGCAGCCTTTATGTTTCATGTTATTTGAGAGTTAGAGTTGTGCACAAAAAAAATAAAATTAATAAATGTATAGTCTATTCATGAACCAAGTTTAGAGAGTGCGAACTTTGTCACATTTGGAGAGTTTGATGGTTTTGGTTTTTTTTGTATAACATAAATTTTTGCCCTGTTGAATATTAATAAGCGCATTTGTTCACTGCATCAAATTTTGGTATCATAGCCATTGAGTTGTTCTTGAGAATTGCAGAGAATGTTGCCCAGAAGGGGAGCTGGAATAGGTCGAGGAAGACCTATAGAAAATTCAGTTCTGCTAGAAGAAATCCGACACCTTTGTACAAGGATGGCCATTATAGAAACTACTTAGAGGAGGGCAACAGATGATGGAATTTTCAGTGCAGATGAAGAAGAGACCACCGAAGAAGAAATAGAGGAAGAAAGCAAGGTAGCTAAAGTTATGAAAATGCTAGCAAAGGCCAGTAGCAGACCAAAGGTAGAAGTACCTTTATATGATGGAAATCTTAGTGTGGAAGTACTAATGGACTGGATCAGTTCATTAGACAAATACTTCGACTATGAAGAAATCGATGACAAGAAGAAAACAAATTTTGCAGCCATGAGATTGAAGGGTCATGCAGCCCTATGGTGGGATGAATTACAATTGTCTAGAGAAAGAAAAGGGAAACCAAAAATCAAGAAATGGGATAAGATGGTGAGTAAACTGAAAGGTAATTTTATGCCGAAAGATTATCAATTAAATCTTTTTAGACAATTGCAAAACTTAAAACAGAAAGGAATGACTATCAAAGAATATAGTGAAGAATTTTATAAGTTGAGTATTAGAGCAAGACATGTTGAAGATGACATAGAAAAGGTAGCTAGATATATAAATGGTTAAGATATGAAATATAGGATGAAATCAACTTATTAAATTTGAAGACGATTTAGGATGCCTATCAAGCAGCTTTGAGGGTAGAGGAGAAAATGTTGCGCAAACAAAATCATAGGAATAGAGGCAAGAGTCTGGCAAGAGGAAGAGGAACATTTAAGTCTAGATTTCAACACTCTCAAAAAGAAGCAAGGAGTTCGAGTAATAGATCACCACAAAGAGGAGACTCTGGTCGCGGAAGGTTTGTGCCTAGAGGTAGAGGCCGAGGAAGAGATATTTGGTGCTTTACATGTGGTGAGTGGGGACATGGGTCATGGGATTGTCCTCACAATAGATCAACAACCCCGCGAAATGTGAATTTTGCTGAAACAAAAGAAGAAATTCCTCATATTTCAGCCAAAGAGGAACCACCTGAAGCCGAAGAATCCTTTTTGTTGAAGAGGATATTGCTTAAAGTAACTAAGGAAGCCAGAGAACCAGCTCAAAGAAAGAATCTGTTCTGAACTGTATGTAAGTCAAAAGGTAAGTGTTGAAAATTGGTAATTGATAGTAGAAGTATTGATAACCTTGTTTCTACAGAAATAGTGGACAAATTGAAGTTAGAGAAAATAGTACACCCCACTCCTTATAAAGTATCATGGCTCCAAAAAGGCCATCAAATTATTGTAACTGAACAATGTAAGGTCGAAATCCAGATTGGTACTTATAAGGATGTTATTTTATGTGATGTAATGTCGATGGATGTATGTCACATATTGTTAGGAAGACCTTGGCAGTTTGATTGGAAAGCCATACATGATGGCAAAAGAAACACTTATACTCTTAAGAAATATGGGAACAAGCATACACTGCTACCATTGAAAGTTGAAGCTGAAGAGGAAGCACCTGGAAACAGTGTTATGTTGATGAGTGGTAAAGCCCTATTGCAAGAAGTCGAGAAAGGCAAGGAGATGCATTTTGCTATTGTAGGGAGACACAAGGTAATTTTAACTTCTACAAATTTAGAAGATTTACCTGAAGAAATTCGAAATCTATTGAATGATTTTGCTGATATTATTGTGGATGAGTTGTCAAATGCGTTACCACCAATCAGGAGTATTAGTCACCACCTTGATTTAGTCCCTGGAGCAATTTTGCCGAATAAAGCAGCCTACAGGTTAACACTGCAGGAAAATGCTGAAGTTGGAAGACAAGTGCAAGAGTTAATGGATAAAGGATTAATCAGAGAAAGCCTCATTCCATGTGCTGTACCAATAGTACTCAGTCCAAAGAAAGGGGGTGAATGGCACATGTGCATAGATTCTAGAGCCATAAATAAAATCACCATCAGGTATCATTTTCCTTTATCACAAATGGATGATTTAAAGGATTGCTTGAGTGGGTCGACATATTTTTCTAAGATAGATTTGAAGAGTGGGTATCATCATATAAGGATTCAAGAAGGGGATGAGTGGAAAACCACATTCAAAACAAACAGTGGTTTGTATGAATGGTTAGTAATTCCTTTTGGGCTTACTAATGTACCCAGTACCTTCATGAGGTTAATGAATGAAGTTTTGAAGGAATATGCAGGCAAATTTGTAATTGTTTATCTTGATGATATTCTCATTTTTAGTGGAAGTAAATAGGAGCATCTAAAACATCTTATATTAGTTCTAAAAACTTTGCAAAAATAAAAACTGCTAATAAATTTGAAGAAGTGCAACTTTATGAAAGAAGAACTAATTTATTTTGGATTTGTAGTCTCTAAGGAAGGGTTGAAAATGGATCCGGAAAAAATACAAGCAATCGTGAATTGGCCAACTCCTAGAAGCATATTTGAGGTAAGAAGCTTTCATGATCTTGCAAGTTTCTACAAAAAAATTATCCGAAGCTTTAGTCAAATTTGTGCACCCATTATTGAAACAATTAGAGAAACTAATCAGCAATTCAAATGGACAAAAGCAGCAGATCGAAACTTTAAATTGTTGAAGAAAAAAAATTACTGAAAAACCAATTTTAGCTTTACCAAATTTTGAGAAGGTTATCCAGGTTGAAACTGATGCTAGTGTAATTGCGATTGGAGCAGTTCTGATTCAAGAGCAGAAACCAATAGCATACTTCACCGAAAAACTAAACAAAGCCAAGAAGAAATATTCATCTTATGACAAAGAGCTTTATGTTGTTGTACATGCTTTAAAAAAATGGAGACATTATTTGTTGCCAAAATAATTTATGTTATATTTTGATAATCATGCATTACAATTTATAAACAACCAGCCAAAATTAAATCAGAAACATTCCAATTTCCAAATGGGTAGAATATTTGCAGAGTTTTACTTTTGTAATCAAACATACGAGTGGAAAATTGAATAAATTTGTTGATGCTTTGAGCAAAGTGAACTTAATTATGCAAGAGTTACAATTTGGTGTTGTAGGATTCGAGGAAATGGTTGAAATGTATAAAGATGATGCAGAGTTCAAAGAAATTTATACAACTGTATAAAATCCAGAAATCCATAATAGAAGCCAGTGGTTGGATTATCTTATCCAAGGAGGATTTCTATTCAAAAGTAATAAATTATGTATTCCTAAATGTTCTATGAAGGAAAACATAATCAAGGATAAACATAGTGGAGGCCTATTCAGACATTTTGGACATGACAAAACATTTTCTCAGGTAAATACTTTTTATTACTGGCCCAAGATGCAAATTGATGTTAAAAGGTTTGTGGAAAAATGCAGGATTTGTTAGAATGCTAAGGGGAAAAGTTAGAATACAGGATTGTATCAACCATTACCAATACCCGACTGACCATGGGATGCAGTTAGTATGGATTTTATTTTGGGTTTGCCAAAAAATCAAAGGGGAAATGACTCCATTTATGTTGTTGTGGATAGATTTTCTAAAATGGCTCATTTTATTACATGAAAGAAAACAAGTGATGCAACACATATTGCTAATCTGTTTTTTTCAGAAGTCGTAAGATTACATGGATTACTTGTAATCATTATGTCTGACAGGGATACCAAGTTTGTGGGACATTTCTGGAGAACTCTGTGGAAGAAATTGGGTACCAACCTTAGTTCCAGTTTAGCATATCATCCTCAAACGGATGGACAGACCGAGGTAGTAAACAGAAGTCTGGGAAACATATTGAGAATTTTGGTGTATAAAAATCCTAAACAGTGGGATTTAGCACTTGCTCAAGTTGAGTTTGCTTATAATGATACTCCAAATCGAAGTACTGGTATGAGTCCATTCCAGATTGTTTTTGGAATGAATCCAAGAAGTGTGTATGAACTCAGAGATCTGGGAAAACAAGAGGTAAGGAGCACAAAGGTTGAATAATTTGCAAAACAGATGCAGGAACTACAGAAGATGTCAAAAATAGATTGCAGGAAATCAGTAGAAAATACAAGCAGAGAGTGGATATGAGAAGGCAAGAAAAGGAATTCCAAGTGGGTGACTTAGTCATGGTATATCTAAGAAAAGAAATATTTCCTGTTAAAACGTATAACAAATTAAAAATGAAGAAGATAGGACCATGTAAAATTGTAAGAAAATTTTATTCAAATGCATATGAAGTTAAATTGCCAATAGAAATTAGAATATCGCCAATCTTCAATGTTGAAGATTTGTATCTATACCAAGAACCAGAAGAAGAACCACAAGGGGACTCCACAGCAGAAGAAAACCCGACAGTAAATTGGGAAGAGCAGATGCCCAAAATAGGAAAGAAGGAAGTCGAAGCCATTTTGGAGAAAAGAGTATCAAAGAAAACTAGGGGTCAAACCTATTATTAGTATTTAGTCACATGGAAAATACAACCAATGGAAGATGCTAGTTGGATGACTACAGCAAAGCTACAGAAGTTTGGAGTAGATCCTGAAGCATTGCAAGATCAGTTCTCTTTTTCTTCCCCAGGAGTCTAATGCAGGAGCATCTGGACTTAGCCAGCAATGTGATTTTTTTGTTCACATGTTGAGGCTAATCCAAGAGGAATAAACTTTAGTATTAATATTTTATTATTTATTTATTATGAGAGTAGTTAGTTGTTTTGTATTTTTTAATTAATTAGGAATAAAATTAGGAATTGGTTTCTTTCCCTGTGTGGAAATAGAGCCAAGTAGGGATAAGCACTTAAAAATAGGGAGGTATTGATTTGTTGGAAAAATTCGAGAAGAAATCTATTCTAAGAAGAACAGTTTCATATTCAAGTATAAATAATAGGGTAGTAGAGAGGAAAACCAAGAGCTCCATTGTGAAGACTGCAAACGCAAAGGAGAAATTAAGGAAATATTTGGCCCATGCGAATCAATATAGTTATTTTTTGTCATTCCATGTTTTCATTTTTTTATTGACTCGGCAACAAAATATATATATATGCAATATACCAGTGTGCTAGTTGTAGGAATAAATGAGCAACTGAACCAACATTGATGGTGAAGTCTGGATGAAAACTAAAGGTAGAATCGACCAGTGTAGGAGGTAATCAACGCTATGGACTGAGTGTCGAGGCCATAGAATATTAAACACTGTCATTGGAGGATGATGGAGATAATGTCGTAGACGCAAATCAAGTACTGAAGACTGCAACCGATGTCGACGTGTAGGTTTTTCCTCGAGACTGCGTTATAGTTTTTAGTTTATAATGTTGTCACCATGGAGTTATGAAGTGATAACTGTGTATCTTGGAATGTTGTAACTGCGTGAGCAGTAGCGCAAAGCTAGTATTAACTCTAAATTCGTACTGTGTTTGTAGTAACACAACTTCGGTGTAATTTCCCTTTGGTACCATTTCTTGTATGGTAATAATTGTGGTCAATCTTGTATTGATATTTGCATTTGAATGTTGTATGTGTTGAGTCGATATGAAGTGAATAATGCCAAGCAATATAAACTTTGGGGAATGCAATTTACGGCCTCTACGTTTCATGTTATTTGAGAGTTAGAGTTGCGCAAAAACAAAAAAAAAGTAATAAATGCATAGTCTATTCGTGAACCAAGTTTAGAGAGTGCAAACTTTGTCACATTTGGAGAGTTCGATGGTTTTGGTTTTCTTTGTATAACATAAATTGTTACTCCATTGAATATTAATACGTGAATTTTTTCACTGCATCAACAAGCCAAAAACCACAAAAAGTGAAGCAATGAACAAGGCAAACATGAGAAAAATGATTAAGAGTCATTGTTCTGAAATGTTAGAACAACCAAAAAATTTGGAGATAAGTCTCGGTGCAACAACCACAATTGAAGCTTCACCAAAAAGGAAAAACCCTAGGTTGGGTAGGTTTCCAAGCAAGAAAGAGAGATACTGACACTCAGCAAGACGAAACACTATCCAGACATGTAGGAGGTTCTATAGGAGTGACCAAAATCAGGCAGGAAAGACTTACAAAACCTCAAAAATGAGATTTTCAAATTTAACTGGCCATAAGTGGATCCAATGTGTGCACCACGCATGTATACGCAACTGTGTCTGAAGAAACTCGTGTATACGCAGGTTTCTTTGTACAGAAATATATGTATACGCAACTCTGTACACAAAAAGTGGCATATAGAAATGACAGTAAAGAAGAAAAAAAAATCCAAGCCTGATCCAAATGATCAGGGCATCTGCTTGGATGGAAAAAGAACCAACAAGACTGGGAAATTATTCAGATCAGTCAGAGAACCCAAAATCCAAATAAAACAACCCAATATAGGAATTACACGAATGTGATCCCCAGTGGAGTCACAAATTCTGTTGTGGGAAAATCTACCGTAAGGTCTGGGTTGAGGGACCTAGTAGAGCGGAAGGCATACAATCACAAGAATAATTCAAATTACAAGTGCTAATGTGTAAACTAGAAAACTAGGAATAGATGACCTTACTCGTATGCCCTACATTTGAGGTCAATCCCGCAGGGTGCAAACCCTCTTCTACTCTTTGTGCTTCAAAACCTGCAACTCACTCAAGACAAGGCACATAGACTAGTTGTACAACATATATATCCTAAATGTCAGTATGTTAGATCATATAAACTCATAAAAGATTCATGAAATAATGATTACAAGATCATTAACATGTATATGAAACATATAAGAACATGACATCAAGAACAAGACAAAGCACTAGTACAAAATGGTAATTAATTACTAAAAAAACGACTAAAATTTGCATATAAATGACTATTTTTCGATCGGTGACCAATAGTAGCTAATTTACAGTATCTTATAACACGACCAAATTTTAGTCATTTTTAGCTTAGTGATTAATTAGTTGTCTCAATTTTCTATCTAGTAGTATATTTAGTCATTAATTTGGTCGTTAATTTAGACATTAATTTTAGTCATTGATTTGGTCATTAATTTAGACATTGATTTAATCATTGATTTAGTCAATAATTGTCAAAATTAATGACCAAATATACAACAAAATATATTACTAAATGATCACCCGAGAAAACGAATATATGAACAAAGAAATATGACCAAAATTTTGGTCATGTTATAAGATACTGTAAATTAGCTACTAATAGTCATATATATGCAAATTTTAGTCATCGTTTCAAACCAATTGATGACCAAAGAAATATGACTAAATTTTAGTCATGTTATAAGATATTGTAAATTAGTTACTAATAGTTGTATATATGCAAAATTTAGTCGTCGTTTGTAATCACAAATTATCATTTGCAGTAGTCATTTATCTTTTTTTTGTAGTTTCATATTCATTATATAAATGACTACTTTAGTAGTTTATATTCATTTCATTCACTTTCATTAAAAATCGTCATAAGCAACTAATTTAGTCATATATTCATTTTATTTGTGTTCACCATTAATAAACATAAACTACCTATTTAGTATTTTTAGATTGATTTTATGTGTTTAATATTAATCAACATAAATTAATTAGTATGATTTTGCAACAAAACAAAAAAAAAATCATATAATGTACATGTTCATCTAATATGAAAACGCAAAATTACACATGTTAATTACAATACTAAATAATATGAAGTGCAACTATAAACAATTCCAACCACAAATTATATTATATAAATGTCAAGTATCACAATATGAGTTTCCAACTTAATATTGGTTGGAGTACAATTACACATGAAATATTTTTTCATCACTTCAAAACATTATCATTGTGTTACCAAGACATTGCAGGTGAATTCATCAACTCTGAAGACTTGATCATCAGTATCTGTGTGTCTGTTATGGGAGGTATTAGCTCTACACATACCACTAGACCAGTTCTCTTCTCTCTCTCTTTAATTTGCATTTTGTCGCTCTAGTGTTATTGTTCTCCTCTTTCTTCAATTCCTACTTCTTATCATCAATATTGAGTTTTTTTTCTGCAAAAAAAAAATACAATGCAGCATATAAGATATGAAAGTTGATGAACATTGTAATATAAAATAAAGAAGGCTACAAAATATTTATACGATATATACCTCAACATAAGAAATATTGTTAATGTCAATTTTCCCCATAAAATCAAGAAACTAGAACAAGTTTTCTTCAATTGGGCAATAGTGGCCACTATCTGGCTAAAGGACATGTATAAAAAAAGAAAACAAAATGTCACCATAGAATAAATTTTGTACCTACTGTGTTCTGAATGTATAACATTTTTTGATGAAATGTTATCTTCAACTCAAGTAATAAATGCAAATAGAAGCACACATTTCTATCCAAATATTTTAAATTCCCATGCTTACGGTACATTGCAATTTTGATTTTATCCAACATAATCAAACACAATAGAGCTAGAAATTTCTACTAAGAATGTCTCATGCTCCATTTTTATAGTTTTATTATTTCCTCTAGTTATATTTAAGACGCAGTGACACTTCAACAATAAAACTTGTCAGTAGAAATATAATGGGTAGAGCAAAGTATCGATGACACAAAATTAAAAAAAGAAACTAAAAAAGAATAACACAAGACTTTGTAAATTGCGATACTAACAATCTTCAATATAACAATCTTCAATATAGCTTCAGTATAACAATCTTCAATTGTCAGCATACTATTCCAGGGGAAAATGAATCCAATTCCAAAAAGCCAACAAATTATATCTAGAGAAAAACTAAACATGTTGGCTCCACATTCAAAGGTAAAGTAACTAGGGACTAGATATATCAGATACTTTTTAGAGTGTGCAGGTAGCTACTAACACCATTAACAAGAATTTTAAAATATATCTACCAGATATGAGCTCAAATGTGGCAATAATTTTGATATATGCACTACCTATATGCATTTAAAAATGCATTGCAATGATATAAGAGTATCAAAATAAACTGCACATAATTACATATTCACTATCCACTTTTATTCCAAAACAACATTCAAATAACTGCTATAACTTACCCCGAAAAATATGTCGAAATTTCCATTCATTTTCATGAATATCCCTAGCTCTCGATTCCTGCGAAGGTGGTTGTAAGTGAAATCCTGCCCAAAACAAACAAAACTTAATAGGAGACAAATATGACAAACACCCTTACCTTTTGCTCCTTTATAATGTAGCCTTCTCTTTAAAAAGGTCTAAAAATCTAAGCACTTATCTATTAAATCACAAATAGAACAACAACTATGGGAAAATAAGAACTACACAAGTGGAGGACAAAAATTTTCTGCAGTGCGACGTGGCACATAAACCCTGTCATCGGTGCTAGTGTTACTTGTAGTGAAAATTTTACAAAATTAATTATTCAGTTGCTTGCTTGGTGTGTCGAGGTCAGAACCAAGATAACAATATTTTTTCTCTTATTGCACAGTATCATCAATTTTTAGTTCCTTTCACAATTGAAACTAGTACCAAATCATTTCTCACCAAAATTGGCAATTGTGTCAAAGCACAAATAATGAAATTGAAAATGTCTAACAACATTAAGTTGTTGCAATGTAATTTGATCATATACTTCATATGTTTCCACATATTCGTGGCATTCAATAAGGTGTTTATTACATTTTAAATCTTGTATATAACGATATGAATAAAATTGTTCACAACCAAAGAGAGGATGATATGAAAAGAACCCACATGCATTGTAATAGTGTAAAGTTGGAAAATTAATTGAGTTTAAAGATTCAGATAATTGGATATATGAGAATCAACCTCGTTTGTTGAAGCAACTACCTGAAATCACATTGATTATTATTAGATTCATTACATAGCATTAAAATTTCAAAATATCGGGGTCACATTTTATGATGAAAAGAAAATAAGAATTCATTATTTTCAGTCATTTGTATCCAAAAGAAGATTGCAAATTAAAAATTAGTGCGCAACCACCTCACCTGCTCACTATGACCATGTGGAAAATACACAACCTTTCTCCCAACAACATGTAAGGGCACAAGCGATCTAACACAGGATGCCAAAGCTTTGAATTAAGGCATCTCCCTTCCCCTGCTGGATGTGACATGAACAAACAAATTGTAAAATGGATATTACTTTAGAAACCTCTTGAAATTTCAATAGCAACTATGTAAAGTAATATGATATTATGAATGTAAAATTTGCAGTAAAATCACATTAACTTGACAAATATTCCAAATGACAGTATTTTTTGTTGACATTTTTACATTAATTATTTTTCTAAGGTGTTACAGTTTGATATGATGAGTTAATTTAACATTCTTAGCTATCGCAATTGTAGCTCAATATGCAATTCTAGAATCCAAACAAAATTCACTGAAAAGCAAAATCATTCTAACTAGAGTAATGGACACATTAAAAAGGTAAGAAGCGTCATTTTCACGTTTAAGCTCTTAGAAGAATTTAAGCGGAAAGTCATTACATATATATCTTTTTAAAGAGAGAATCCATACAGGTTAAATAGATTATAGAGGAGAGGAATAACCTGTTTCTGAGTTTTTCTAATAACCCAACGTTTCGGACTGTCTAAGTGAGTCCATCATCAGGGGTAGACGTCAAGAGTTCTTTGAAAAGATGAGAGAATAGGGCAAAAGATTGGATGAATAAATAGTGAGTGATGTGGATTACATGAAGGTCGGCTTATGTTTTAAGAGAGAATTTAGGAAAATTATCTGATTAATTTATTATATTTCACGGATAATTAAAAATAAGATGTAATATGAAATAGTAATAAATAGAAGACCTATTATCTTCTTTTTAATATAAAATAATTTAATGTATTTAAATAACATATAAAGTTAAATACTTTATTATGTTTACTATTATAATGTTATTTCATTGATTGAAAAATTATTTTGATTTATTTATTTAATTAATAAAATTGTTAAATTTATTTTTCTATTTAAATTTTAAGGATTGACTTATTATCTACATTTATTCTATTTTATATTATTTTATTATTATTATTATTATTATTTATTTTTATTTTTTTTATAAAAAGATAACTTACTAAGATAATCTACTATATTATTTATTTATTTGTTTATTATTAAAATATATTGGTATATGTTTGATTAGACTATTAATCATTTATTTATTAAATTATCAATTAATTAATTTATATTATTAATTCATTTATATAGTTATATCTAATAGTTTATTATATATTTATTTATTTATTCGTTTATTATTTATTTATTTATTTTTTATTTTTATTTTTTTATGGTCATGTTGTATTTATAACTGAACTTTAATTGATTTTAATGTCTGGATAGGTTTTGATGTATTAAGGGTTTCCATGTGTTACTGATAATGAGACCATCATCATGATTTAAGTTGTTCCCTCTTTTCTTAATTTCTATCGCTTCTTTGATTTTTCTCTTTAGGTAATGGTCCTCCTTAGAGACAAGTTTGGCATCCTCCATTCGTATGTAATGTGAGGATGAGACTGCATGCTCTGCTAAGGCGGATTTGTCTGTTCGGTTATGAGTTAAGTCAGCCGCATGTTCTTTTAGTCTAATGTTAAGGGATCTACCTGTTTCCCCAGTGTATTCTTTGCCACAAGAGCAAGGTATGATATAGACTCCTTTTTGTAGCCTAGGGTTTAGATGAACATGAGATAAACCATCTCCGCCATGTCTTTTAACAGAATGGATATAACAAACATGTCATCAACAAAACCATTCACCAAACTCTTAATAAAAATAAAATAAAAAAAGCCTTTGACATCCCTAAAATCTCTTTACCTTACATAAAAGGAACCACTGACAAAATCTCTAGAATGCTTAACAAACATAACATTAAGATTTCCTTCACTCCCCCTAATACTATTTTAAATATGGTAGACTCTGCTAAAGACCCTATAAACCCTAGGCTACAAAAAGGAGTCTATATCATACCTTGCTCTTGTGGAAAAGAATACATTGGGGAAACAGGGAGATCCCTTAACATTAGACTAAAAGAACATGCGGCTGACTTATCTCATAACCGAACAGACAAATCCGCCTTAGCAGAGCATGCAGTCTCATCCTCACATTACATACGAATGGAGGATGCCAAACTTGTCTCTAAGGAGGACCATTACCTAAAGAGAAAAATCAAAGAAGCGATAGAAATTGAGAAAAGAGGGAACAACTTAAATCGTGATGATGGTCTCATTATCAGTGACACATGGAAACCCTTAATACATCAAAACTTATCTAGACATTAAAATCAATTAAAGTTCAGTTATAAATACAACATGACCATAAAAGTAAATAAATAATAAACGAATAAATAAATAAATATATAATAAACTATTAGATATAACTATATAAATGAATTAATAATATAAATAAATTAATTTATAATTTAAAAAATAAATGATTAATAGTTTAATCAAACATATACCAATATATTTTAATAATAAACAAATAAATAAATAATATAGTAGATTATCTTAGTAAGTTATCTTTTTATAAAAATAATAATAATAATAAAATAATATAAAATAGAATAAACCTTATGTAGATAATAGGTCAATCCTTAAAATTTAAATAGAAAAATAAATTTAACAATTTTATTAATTAAATAAATAAATCAAAATAATTTTTCAATCAAAGAAATAACATTATAATAGTAAACATAATAATAACATAATAAATTATTTAACTTTATATGTTATTTAAATACATTAAATTATTTTATATTAAAAAGAAGATAATAGGTCTTCTATTTATTACTATTTCATATTACATCTTATTTTTAATTATCCGTGAAATCTAATAAATTAATCAGATAATTTTCCTAAATTCTCTCTTAAAACATAAGCCGACCTTCATGTAATCCACATCACTCACTATTTATTCATCCAATCTTTTGCCCTATTCTCTCATCTTTTCAAAGAACTCTTGACATCTACCCCTGATGATGGACTCACTTAGACAGTCCAAAACGTTGGGTTATTAGAAAAACTCAGAAACAGGTTATTCCTCTCCTCTATAATATATATATTTTATTTAACATTCCATGAGACTTCGTGGCCATATGGGACAAAGAAAATCTTACATCATGCATGCATTATAAAAGAAATTAATGTCAAAAATGGCAACAAAAAAATATAGAGGTGAAAAGATGGTAACCAAATCTTGGTCCCAACCTACTCATCTAATTATTAGATTGTTAACCAATTCATAATGCTCTGCAAGTTATTCAAGAAATAATAAGAAAGATAATATATGAAGGAAAGTAAAACCAATTCTGAAATAAAAGTTGTTTCCTTGAAACAGGTGTACTCTTATAACAGATTACACCATTATAAAGTTTTATAAAACCACATATGATAACATATTCGGGTCATTTTGTCTAAAACATTAAGATGTGAAAATAAATTATACCTAGGAATTATAGAAGAATGCTTCTCTGTGCATATACCGTTCAATGTTTTTCACTCCCCCTACTGGTATGATATGGTTCAGTCCATCAATAATTACCCCTAATGGATACGAAATCCATGGATATGACAAAGCGAGAATTGTATTGCTAGACATGAAAAAAGTGGATGTCTAGAGCTCTCTAGGACATTTTACAAATGAGTGGCCGAATATTGGGGTTTCCATTGTCTTTGAGGTCTCAACTAATGTTAAAAACCAAAATTTGATAAATGTTCTCGGTGTGTTGGCTAGCGATGCAATCTTCTTTGAAGCCCAAGACTCCTCACCATTTGTACCATCTTCTGGGATCATTGCATAGCTCTTACCAAAAATTGATAATGATATAGGGCCATCCAATATGACACAAGTCATTAAAGATAATGTAGCTAATTGTAAAGTATCAGGAAAACAAGTGAGCATGTGCATCCTCACATTTTCACTCAAATTGTTTGTTGCACATGTTGAATTTTTTAATACATAATATTGTTAAGCACAAAGAGCATGACTAGATCAATGCCTTGTAGAAGGAGTGGAATTCCATCATCAAATTCATCATAAGGCATATTGTTGTCCACTACATTTACCAAATTCACTCTAATTTAGAATTACTTAAGCTCGCACGGACTAGATTTGGTAGTAATTAAGTCACCTTTAAGTGCCTGTTGAAGATAAGATGGGAATTGGCTAATATGATGGTCAGTGATTTATGGGAGAACTTGAGGATACATAATACTACAAATAGAGATAGTGCTTCCATCGTGTAAGATATCATTTTTTATCCTAGTTTTTTTTCACAGCTTAATATGTTTTGCAATTCATCAAATCTAGCATGACTCGATTTGTAGATTGAGATCAATCAGTGACTAGGGAATTGCATGAGAAAAAGGACACCATACTAAGACAAATTAAGGACATTGTTGAGCCTAAATATGTGAATTTATATGACTATATTTAAGTAGAAGTCGAAAAAAAATCAACAAAGAGAAATACTATAGTCCATGCTTTTGTTGATTTAGGGTGGCATAAGATGTGCTCTAAGTCTCAAATTTTGTGGAGAGGCTTAGACACATGTATTCTAAAAAACCCAAAAGTGTTTGGTTAAATTCCACTCAGATTGTATTCTATAGAAATAATTAAATATTTTTAAAGGACCCTAAGTTAAAAATTAAGAAAATAAAATATTTAAAGGGTATTAATAGAATATGAGTGTGAATGATCTAGAAGAAATGGATCAAGTCAAAAGTTAATCTTAACCATTGATTAAGATTTAATTTGGGTTGTTGAATCTTCAACGAGAAGATTATAAGGACTTGAAGGGTCATTTAGAAATTAAATTCGAGAGACACAGAGAATCTAGAGATCGAATTCTTCTAACGGAGCAGTTCCCGGACGAAGATCAGATCTAAGTGATTCTTCATTGCAGTGAGGGGCAGTATTACCGGTTCGAATTTTTCCTGAGCCAGAGAGTACACAACAGCAGAGACAAAGAGAACCATAGCACCACATAAGCCAGTGACATCGAGCCTATGCAGTCACTATGCAGATCCTTAGAGAGAAAGTTATTTCCCTGCCAAAGAGATGGCGCAGAGCTAGATGAGACTCCAAAGGGATTTTCCGGAGGCTCGGTCTTTAGCAAGCAGGCAGACCAACACAGAGGTAGAGGGGTAGCCAAGTTGTGATGTAGTGACTGAACATAGCCAGCGCACGACATAGTCCAGCCTTGGTGCAAATCTATGCCAGTTTCCCTTAGAGGAGTGAGGTTTGTCTCACGAGATCTCTTTTTTCAATTTTGCTGAATTTATTGATAGTTCCGTCAATCATGGACATGTACTCAGAATTTACTGCATAATAACAGAAAGCCTCAGATTTTTTGCACCGGTTTTCCCGAATTGGGTTTTTTCGGGGACATTTGCCCAAAAATAATTATGTTGAATGGTTGTGTAATATGTGTATATTCAGATTTATTTCCACACTTGTATTCTTCCGCAATATTATTTATGTAGGATGTATTAAATTAATTTCGATATTTCCTTGTAGAACAGAGTAGATAATTTGTTAAGTTAAATAACAAACAGAATATTTTCCAACACTTTTTGTAATTGGATTCCTGGTTTGCGAAATTTCACATGGTATCAGAGCTTGTTTAAGCTGAGTGCAGACGAGACAAAGAACAAACCCAGTAAATCTAGCATTTGTGAAGTTGGGATCAAAGAGATGCAGAAGCAGCAGATCGATCTCCCGAAATATTGAGCAGTCCAAGCCAAGAGGGTTAGTAGCTGCAAGGAAATCTCTCTCTAAGTGAGTTGACAAAAAGATAGGATTTTACAGATCATAGTTTGTCCGAGGTAGAGAGATAAGTGTAGCAGATCAACATAGATCAATAGCTAGAGGGATGCAATTGACTTGCTCGTGCATAGCATCAGGAAGCATAGAAGAATCACATTTTGGGGATTTTCTGACCTTGGTGAGTTTTCTTTCCCAAGAAACTTAGATCCGCCTTACAGTAGCAAAAAAATTTGTAGCTTACTCCTCAAGGAATGCATAGAGCTAGTTGCGCAGAGGGTGAGAAGTAGTAGATCAACAATACTTGGGTAATATGGCCACCAACAGATTGCGCGATTAGGACCGGTTGGAGGGTGCCTCCTATTAGCCAGCTATAAAATTTGTTATATCAAATGCTGGCTAAATCATTTTTTAGAGCCTTCAAAGAAAAAAAATTTATTTCTAAAAAATGTTACCTCTTGAAGACTCTTGAAGGCCTCATGCCTCTGTCCAAATCTTCACTGTTGTTCCCATTTCAAGCTCAGAAATTTCGCTAATTTCCGAGAGAAAATACTGCTGCAAACACCATTTTCCCCTTCCTTCCACTTCCAAAACTAACCTCATTTTTTACCCCTTTATTCCCCACAAAAATTCTTCATGTTCATATTTTTCCCATTTTCCCCTCCATCGAAACCCCTTTGATAAGGTTTAAGACTCCTTCTTTGCCTTATCGAAACCCTCAAAACCATTGAAAAACATTGAAAACTTCATAAAAAATACATATTTTTGTGTAAAGGTTTAAGCCCCCTTGGGCTAAGTCCTTAACCATTTCCACTACACATGCCCTAGTGCTGGAATCAGGCGCTAAGCCATTTGGGCTCTTATCGCATCGGAGAAAACACAGCGCGCAAGTTTTTTCCCTTTATTGAAATCTCCGATGCCGATTAAGCCCTATGTATTATATCCCCTGGTCATATCGTTTTTCATATAGACCATGGCCCCGCAGACGAGCGCCAAGCCATATTACAAATATAAAACCCTCCCAACACACAAAACCTTTGTTCGTATTAAATTTTTGGATTTTAAATGTTTTTTGTCGTTATATTAAAAGAAAATCTGGGCAGTTTTTATCGCACCGCTTTTAAGAGGAAATCGGTTTTCCCCGTTCGGCAGCGATCGGCGCCACCGGCCAACACGTGGCCTTGAACGGCGTGGTGATACCGCCCTCATCGTGCATTAAAAATCTACTATGGGCCCGACACAATATTGACGTGCGCCGTCCAATCTGAGGCCGGCTCATCGGATGGTGATCGCGCCCCAAAGATGCTCGAGGGATAAACTCCCCCACCCTTTGCTTCTGCCTGCGCATCTTTCCAGAATCGCGCTCGTTCTCCACCGTCAGATCTGAGGCCCCAGATCTGACGGCCCTCATTCCAAGTCACGTGACTTTCAGCGCAAAGTTTATTTCTCCAAAGGCCACGCGAAATGGGTGGTTTCCTAATGCCACGTGTCGGGCAGGGATGTGTATCGCGTTCCAAAGGGAAATACTGCCTACCCACCTTTTTCTCACCCGAAAACAGTGGTTTTCATCCCCGAAACCGCTTTCCCTCTTTCCATGTGATTTTTCCGCGCGCCTCCTCAGCGGTTGATCTTGTGGGCCGATCTCATCCGACGGCCCACGATCATCCCGAAACTCCCAACTCTATTTTTAACCATTTTTCCTCCTAACAAAGGTTTTTAACATTATCTTATCAAATTTTCGCCATTTCCATATAAAGTGACTCCCTCGCTTTATTTCTCCCGATCAATCCTAACCGTCGATCTCTGCGCAATCGACGGTTCTGACTTATTTTTCACCTGCTTTCCTTTTTAACCTCCCAAAGCAAATCTCGACCGTTGGATGATGCCATCCAACGGCCACGCTCTCTCCCTACACCCTCTGAAGCAGTAAACCTATATAACGCAGGATTTTATAATATTTTTCGTATTGTGTAGGGTTTTCAATGGTTTTCCATTATATCAAAGGAGAAGCCGAAGGCTGAGAATGACGATTCTCTCGCCTTCGATTCATCAAAAGGAATCATTCACAGGGTTCAAACTCCACATTTCGTCAGTGTTTCATGAGGCATTGATGCCATACGAGCCCTGCGCGGCCTGCACATCAACAAGACATGGTTAAATGAATTGAAAGAGTATCATTGTCGAAGACAGAACACAGCAGAACAGAAGATTGAAAACAATCTGGGAATTACGGCTAAGATTGATTATCAAAATCATAATCCTCCAAAAATAAAACAGAATTAAAAGAAAATCATAAGTGTTTATCAGAGAGCAAGCCCCCACCACCACATCTGAGGCAAATTGATTCCTCCCAGCTACCACAGTGCCACTTGTGCCTCAAAGCATTCAAACAGAGGCTGAAGTTATTGATCAAGATCAGATATTTGCCTCAGCGCAGCCAGAGAGTGAATTATGCAAATAAACTTAATGACAGAATATCAGCAGAGTTACTTCAACATAACAGAGAGCCTCAAAAGTAAAAAAGAGCTCCCATTGAGCTTAAATCTTAATGTAAATTATTTAATACAGAGGACACCTATGTAAGCTTCTTCATCAAGCCCCCTAAAAGCCAAGAAGCCATTAAGTCTGTATTAATTATCTTTGGAGATATTTTATCAGATCCCACCTCCTCATTCTTCTATAAATACTACTGGAGAAGATGAGAGAGGGGTTGGTTGAGTTGGCTACTGAACATTGAAATGTAATTGAGCTTGAGACTTCTACTTGTAAATAGTGTTCACTAGCTCTTGGAGCTCTGCTTGTAATAGATACATTAGTCTGGGAAGTGTAGATGATTGTTAAGCTAAAGCATTGGACTTGAAGCTATAACTAGTTTGGAGCATCAATACAAGCTGATTTATGGGATCCTGGTTTATGTTGACGGTGATGTTTTTCTCATTGTAACTTGTTATTTTTCTTCTGTTTTCACTATGTTCATCTTCTCTTATAAAGAACAACATGCATAGAGTTAGGACCTACTGTATATCAGTACCCTTCTCTGACTGAAAATCTTTATCTGGATGTTTTCTTCCAATTTGTGTTATTTAGGAATGATTTAATTCAGTTTAAGCATAGGAATGTTGGCGTTCCCTCGTCCTGTTGCCTTAGCTGATTGTTATTCTTGAATGTTATTTTCAGTATATGTTAAGTAGAGATGAACTAAGGAAGATATGATGTGCCCTGGTCCTAGTTTTATCCCCAAAGACTGTCTGAATGTTTCCCTTGGAATGTGTTGAAAGCTGGCTAGTTCGAAAGTACTTTCCAGAACCTAGGCCATTCTGCGTTGTCTGTGTGTTTGTCTTGAAATTAACCAAGTAAAGCAGAGCTAGGAGAGGATTTGTGGTGAGCCCGGCCCGCTAGTTTCTACTCTAGCAGTTGCCTTCAAGTTTCCCTTTGTTTTAAAGTGTTTTTCTATTGAAAGTGCATCAAAAGTAGGCTAGTTTAGAAGTACTTACCTGATCTTAGAATACTTTATGTCTTTCTTAAGTGTATGTCAAAAGCAGGCTAGTTTATAAGTACTTACCTGATCTTAGGCTGCTCTTTGTTCTTCATCTGTTTAATTCCCCTTCTTATTGTTTCATTCCATTCCATAAATCAAACTTTGAAGAGATCCTTAGACATAGATGACTTGCCCCATGGACCACTCCTGCCTCTTGTTGTTTCAATTAAACCCTATTATGACTCCATAGCCCAATGGACTAAAACCTGCAATTATCTATCTTCTTGGCCAAAGTTGTTGGGAAAAATACTGAGAGGGGGGGTGAATCAGTATTTAGAGCTAACTGAAAAACTTTTTACTTTTTCTTTCTCTTAAAACCATACGCTACTTTACTGAACCCAACTAGCGTATACACGCGAATATCCTTAAGAAAACTCGCGTATGTCCAGAGATCTTATTATGCATTTAATTCTTTACTTAGATCATTGTATCATTCATTCATCAGATGTTTTTTAAGCAGTAAGCATGTGCAATAATAACAGAATAAACCATCACACATAAGCAACACACATGAACACCAGTATTTTTAGGTGGAAACCCAATTTTGGAGAAAACCACCGCTGTTGTCGTCTCTGTCTTCAATATTTATTATAAAGAAAACTTCTTACAATTTTGTGCTGGCACAAACTCATACCAGCACGCAGGCACCCACCTGCAGAAGGCTGCAACCTTCTCTCATTCTCCAGCCACTACTGGAAGGGAGCTCCAACCCCCTGATCTCGTTTACCAGCCTCTCCTGGAAGGGAGCTACTACCCCTGCTCGCGTTTACCAGCTACCACTGGAAGGGAGCTACAAACCCCTCACTGAAGGCTTCGACCCTCAGCGCCACTGCAGACCATGTTTCATCAATTTTCATACTAGATCAAACAGGTTCAACACAACCCTTTACTTAACATCAACAAACATACTTTGCCCAATACTTCAAACAGAACAGTGAGACCACTGTAACCAGAATATCAGAAATAACCCAGACTTCAAAATAGATATGCAAATACAAACTCAACCCCGAACATTCATTAATTCAAATAGCATACGCTACTTTGCTTCACTGAAGCCGCATACATATGCGCTTTCCTGCAAATCAACCCGCGTATACTTCTGTGTATTTTATTTCTCAGAAAAACCCTAACTTCCATACGCGCTTTTCATGAGGCGAACCCGCATATATACGCGCTTTTACCGAAACCAAATAGTGTATAGATCTGTAAATGTAAATTTTTCATAACAGACCAAATCTATAAAAACTTACCCATATTTCTTCATTTTCTTCAGTAGACTTGCGCCATTCTTCATGATTTCGTCAGTAGATCAAACTAGAGATTCATCATCATCAGATCTAGAGATATTGAACCATCATTATATCCATGGGTGCATCATAGATTCAGATCTATCAATTAAGAACAGAGTTCATCCATGCAGATATTCCTTAGAGAAATTTATTCATCAACAACCCTTACACATGCACACCTTGCACTATGATCCTCTTCTCCTTATATAGTTTTAGCCTTTATCAATACCATGAGTCAAAACCACTTAACTGTTGATGGTATTCCTGGATGGGATCAAATAGATAATCCAGCGCTCAATACTGTGGGCCAATACCATGGTCATGTCCCCTGGTTTTATAAATTTAGAGCGCAAATAAGCATACGCTACTTGGCACGTACTTTTCCGCGTGCATACGCTACTTTGCCTTTACAAACCCGCGTATGCTTTGTGACATATCTTATTCATCATTACTCTGGCACTTACTGGAATTCTTTTCTCTGTCACATCTGAACTAATCTGTAGCTACATCATTCTTACATCTTTAACACATGGGTTGCTTATCATAGGCAACTCATCAAGTAGGTTTCCATCAATGACAACTTCATCAAGTAGGTTTCCATCAAGGACAACTTCATCAAGTAGGTTGCCATCAAGGACAACACATTACATTATATTGCCAACAAAAGCTTGTTCTATTTGCTTGCAACTTCACACGTTTGAAACTCTTTGCATTTAGAACTCTCCACCTCAAACAGTAATCATGCTCAACCATCCAAAAACAAAAGAAAACCCTCGGCCTTCATAACTAGCCTAATATCATTACCCAAAACTTCAAAGACAAATCCATCTTTGCACTTATTGGAGAGATCTCTCTCTGGATTCAAGAGGGCTAGATCCTAGAATCCCAAAGTGGTTGAAACGATGTTCTCCCTGCAGTCGGACTTTTGCCAATATTGCTGATTACAGGGTGCTAAATTTTCTGGCGACTCCGCTGGGGATCTTTCTGAGCAATTTGCATTTTAAGGTAATCATAGGATATCAGAAATTTGATTCAAAGAACATTTGCTATATTAACCAGCTAAGCCACCAGCAACTAACATTTCTGGCGACTCCGCTGGGGACTTTGAGTTATTATCTTGTTGAATACTTTAGACATCTCAGAAATCCCTTGATTTAATGACATTTGTTCTATTAGTTGGTTGAACCGTTAGGCATAACACCTCTGGCCAACAAACATTGTTTAGTGAGTTAAAAGCAGCCTTTTCAAGCACTACCAAGAAATGGTAATCATGATAAAACTTGTTTGAATCAGTGAAAAACTAGGCAAACCCTAGGATTCTCATAAGACTTTATCTAACCTTGAAAGATCAGCTGGCTTAGCCATAAGAGTAGACTGTCTTTGTCTCATAACCGTAGCTAAGTTTTGAAACAGAGTTAGGACATTCTTAGAAACCACACAACTAAAAAATAACTCAGAAAAACCCAAAAATATTTTAGATTGGTATTCAATAAACATGGTGGTGGACCATTAAACCTTTTACCTCCTTAGGAGATAAAAATTTTCCACCTGGCGACTCCACACTCTGAAACTCCCAAAAAACCAAATGACTCCACTGGTAGAAGACCTTGAATTGATTGAACAGACACAGTGACCTCTTATTCTGATTAACAAACATGGATTTAGATATAGACCCAGATGACAAACATATGGTCATGATGGAAAAATTGATGTACATGCTTGGAAGAAGGGTGGATAGGTTTATGGCTAATTTAAACACTGGTGGTCCAGAGAAACATGTGCCTTTTCCTGTCCAAACACAAACCCTACCCCGACAAGATATGTACAATGATCAAAATTATAAAGAAAATAAACAAGAAATCATGATGGAAAAGATGATGTACATGCTTGGAAGGAGAATGGATAGGTTGATGGCTAATATGAATATTGATGACCTGGGGCAAGCTATGCTTTCCCCTGATCAAATACAAGCCCAATCACCTCAAGGTCAAGACAGTGACCAAGTTATGTTTTATGATCAACACCTTAAGGAAAATGACGAGCAAACTTACAAAGAAAGCAATAAAGAAGGTGGTCAAGGAACTTTTGATTGCCTTCCTATGTCTTGTACTATGCTGATGAGAGATCTTCACAATCAAATTGTAAATACTAATGGTGAGCATTGCTTTGAGGAAACAATAGAAAGACCTCAAAGTTTCCCTGCAAACACAAGTCAAGATCTCCTAGAAGAGGCTCAAGAAAAAATCCAACCTCAAAACCAGCCTTTACAAGAGACAGAGAATTGTTGTACCTCTGTTCAAAGGGGCATAGAAATATCCTCCTCGTTGACAGAAGAAGAGATAGATCAGACTATTAATAAACAGTCAGTCTCCGATATTTATTGCAAAACAAATACTCTTACTCATTCACATAGAGAACTTTGTTATAAAGATGAAGAAAGTTCTTTTGTCGGTCATAAAAAAACAGGGTAGCTCTTTTTCTGTTTATACTAAAAGAAAAATTTCTCCTTTAACAGAAGAACAAATCGATCAAATAATAAGCAAGCAGCTACCCTCCAAACCATCATCTAAACCAGACAGTCATGAACATGGTGCCTATTCCATAGAACAATCATATGGCACTCAAAACAAAGAGGATAATAAGGAAATTAATGATGATATTGAAACTACTCCTCTTTGGAATATGAATTTTGATGGGTTATGTACTAAAACTAATGCAGGTGCAGGAATATGGCTTTACAATTCAAGAAACAATCATTCTAAAGCCCATTCATATAAATTGAAATTTCAATGCACAACAGACATAGCAGAGTATGAGGCACTCCTCCTAGGGCTACATTTATTGAAAAAACTAGGAGCCCAGAAGATAATAGTTCACGGAAATGCAGAATTGGTAATTAGGAAAGTGAAAGAAGAATGCATGGTTGAACATCCTAGATTGAAAGCCTATAAGGATGATACCATAGATTTATTAAAATCTTTTAAAGATTTCCAACTTATCCTTGTTCCTAAAAACCAAAACAGTTTTGCTAGTGGTTTAGCCCTTGTGGTTAGCACGTGTCTAAAACCTTGGGAGAGCAAGCAATATACTATTCCAGAAAAATTCAGACCTACTGTCCCAAACAATAAAAGATACTGGCAAAACTTTGAAGGAGAAAAACATATAGAAGATTATCCTAGTGAGGATATATCATCTTTCCAAGAAGAGACTTCTCCATTCAATAATGTTAATCAGCCATTGGAGGAACCTGAATTTATATCAGAAGTAAGCATAGATCTAAAGAAAGAAGACATTTCACTGTTTACTATTTTACAGGTTAAGAATGATGATGCTTCCAAGCAACTTTCTGAAGATATACTCCTCAAAGCTGATGTCTTGGAAGCAGACAATCTACCAGACATGGAGGGCCAAAAAGAAGAGAATCTTCATCTTTTCTTTGTTGATCCTATGGAAGAGTGTGTGGAAATCCCAACTGGCTTAAATGATCAAGCAGTGATCCTTTGCAAGAGCCAGAGACATGAAAATTTGTCACCTATGATAGTCTTGGTTTTGAAGATTAATCTTCAAGATATACTATGGATACCTCTGACAAGTAGCAAGAGTTTCTTCTTCTTCTTGACATTACTCATCTGGCTGCATTGGCACTTTTGTATCATATGAAGTTGTAAATACTTCAATCTAGAATAGGTTAGATAGGAATGTCAATAAAGCTCAACTTTTGAGCATGTAGTTAGTTGTTGTTTTCTGCTTTGAAGAAAAATCAAAAATACAAAAATACAAAAACAATAGAAGAAAGAAAAGAGGGCAGATTGCGAAAATAAGAAAGGTACAGCCCCATACCAAAAAGAGAAACAAATCTGAAAGTGTGTAAGCTCAAATGCCACTCCTAAAGAACACACTTCTAGTTAGTCAAACAGCCTAATCTTTACTAATTAGTTTTAAATTTTCTGCTGATAGGATAGTGAATTCGATTTGCCAAACTGTTTAATCTTGGCTTATCAATAGATAGTTTAGGATAGAAATTAAAGGTTCAAACATGCTCAAAATCTGAACCTAAGTTTCCAAAGAGAATGACTCAAAACTGTTTCAAATTATGAGTCAAGAAAGATGTAAATCTGGTTCCAATTAGCTAAAAATCTGAACCAGTTGACAAAGGAAAGACAGCTCAAAACAAAAGTCAAAACAGAGCTGTAAAGGAGATGAAGGAAATGCTTTGAAATTTTAGATCCTAAGCCTTCCATTTTGTTTTAAATTTCTGCAAAATAAGATCTATGTGCAGTTTGTTTTCATGCCATAGATCAGCAACAAGTTAGACTATTCAATTCTGACTTGTGTGCTTTTAAATTTCTGTTGTGGAATTTAGAGAATAAAAATCTGTTGGACAGTTTAATCCCAACAGATAGTAGATTAGGTAGAGAATCATATGGGCTCAACTGTTTAATCTGAGGCCATGGAGAAATAATAAGTAGAAATAGATTAAATTTCCTGCTTTCAAAAGAATAAAATGTTGTAAAAGAGTTTGCCAATCCAAGTGCACTCTAAAGAAGAAAAAATGTTAGATTTGTAGGATTGGGTCGGTAGAAAGCTTGTTGATGAAAGATCCATTGTTTTTATGACTGCTAATATATTTTCAGGGCAAAAGAAGATCATTCAAGGAAAGAAAAGCAGCCCAATGGATAAGGCACTAATCAGCCTCCCAGAGAATACAAGTTTGAAGTTCTTGATGCCTTCAAGAAGGCACCATCCCCAAGTGGAGCCACTGTTAGCCAGCTATAAAATTTGTTATATCAAATGTTGGCTAAATCATTTTTTAGAGCCTTCAAAGAAACAAGTTTTATTGCTAAAAAATTTTACCTCTTGAAGACTCTTGAAGGCCTCATGCCTCTGTCCAAATCTTCACTGCTATTCCCATTTCAAGCTCAAAAATTCTGCTGATTTCCAAGAGAAAATACTGCTGCAAACACCATTTTCCCCTTCCTTCCACTTCCAAAACTAATCTCATTTTTTACCCCTTTATTCCCCACAAAAATTCTTCATGTTCATATTTTTCCCCTTTTCCCCTCCATCGAAACCCCTTTGATAAGGTTTAAGACTCCTTCTTTGCCTTATCGAAACCCTCAAAACCATTGAAAAACATTGAAAACTTCATAAAAAATACATATTTTTGTGTAAAGGTTTAAGCCCCCTTGGGCTAAGTCCTTAACCATTTCCACTACACATGCCCTGGTGCTGGAATCAGGCGCTAAGCCATTTGGGCGCTTATCGCATCGAAGGAAACACAGCGTGCAAGTCTTTTCCCTTTATTGAAATCTCCGATGCCGATTAAGCCGTGTGTATTTTATCCCCTAGTCATATCATTTTTCATATAGACCATGGCCCCGCAGATGGGTGCCAAGCCATATTACAAATATAAAACCCTCCCGACACACAAAACCTTTGTTCGTATTAAATTTTTGGGTTTTAAATGTTTTTTGTCGTTATATTAAAAGAAAAGCCAGGCAATTTTTATCGCATCGCTTTTAAGAGGAAAGCAGTTTTCCCCGTTTGGCAGCGATCAGCGCCACTAGCCGACACGTGGCCTTGAGCAATGTGGTGATACCGCCCTCATCGCGCATTAAAAATCGACTATGGGCCCGGTGCGATATTGACATGCGCTGTCTGATCTGACGCCGGCGCATCGGATGGTGATTGCGCCCCAAAGATGCTCGCGGGATAAACTCCCCCACCCTTTGCTTCCACCCGTGCATCTTTCCAGAATCGCGCTCATTCTCCACCGTCAAATCTGAGGCCCCAGATCTGACGGCCCTCGTTCCAAGTCATGTGACTTTCAGCGCAAAGTTTATTTCTCCAAAGGCCATGTGAAATGGGTGGTTTCCTAATGCCACGTGTCGGGCGGGGACGCGTATCGCGTTCCAAAGGGAAATATCGCCTACCCGCCTTTTTCTCACGCAAAAATAGTGGTTTTCATCCCCGAAACCGCTTTCCCTCTTTCCATGTGATTTTTCCGCGCGCCTCCTCAGCCGTTGATCTTGTGGGCCGATCTCATCCGACGGCCCACGATCATCCCGAAACTCCCAACTCTATTTTTAACCATTTTTCCTCCTAACAAAGGTTTTTAACCTTATCTTATCGAATTTTCGCCATTTCCATATAAAGTGACTCCCTTGCTTTATTTCTCCCGATCAATCCCGATCGTCGATCTCTGCGCGATCGACGATTCTGACTTATTTTTCACCTGCTTTCCTTTTTAACCTCTCAAAGAAGATCTCGACCGTTGGATGATGCCATCCAACGACCACGCTCTCTCCCTACACCCTCTGAAGCAGTAAACCTATATAACGCAGTATTTTATAATATTTTTCGTATTGTGTAGGGTTTTCAATGGTTTTCCATTATATCAAAGGAGAAGCCGAAGGCTGAGAATGACGATTCTCCCGCCTTCGATTCATCAAAAGGAATCATTCACAGGGTTCAAAATCCACATTTCGTCAGTGTTTCATGAGGCATTGATGCCATACGAGCCCTGCGCGGCCTGCACATCAACAAGACACAGTTAAATGAATTGAAAGAGTATCAGTGTTGAAGATAGAACATAGCAGAACAGAAGATTGAAAACAATTTGGGGATTACAGCTAAGACTGATTATCAAAATCCTAATCCTCCAAATTAAAACAGAATTAAAAGAAAATCATAAGTGTTTATCGGACAACAAGCCCCCACTACCACATCTGAGGCAAATTGATTCCTCCCAGCTACCACAGTGCCACCTATGCCTCAAAGCATTCAAACAGAGGCCTAAGTTATTGATCAAGATCAGATATTTGCCTCAGCGCAGCCAGAGAGTGAATTCTGCAAATAAACTTAATGACAGAGTATCAGCAGAGTTACTTCAACATAACAGAGAGCCTCAAAAGTCAAAAAGAGCTCCCACCGAGCTTAAATCTTAATGTAAATTATTTAATACAGAGGACACCTATGTAAGCTTCTTCATCAAGCCCCCTAAAAGCCGAGAAGCCATTAAGTCTGTATTAATTATCTTTAGAGATCTTTTATCAGATCCCACCTCCTCATTCTTCTATAAATACTACTGGAGAAGATGAGAGAGGGGTTGGTTGAGTTGGCTACTTAACATTGAAATGTAATTGAGCTTCAGACTTATACTTGTAAATAGTGTTCACTGGCTCTTGGAGCTCTGCTTGTAATAGATAAGTTAGTCTGGGAAGTGTAGATGATTGCTAAACTAAAGCATTGGACTTGAAGCTGTAACTGGTTTGGAGCATCAATACAAGCTGATTTATGGGATCCTGGTTTATGTTGACAGTGATGTTTTTCTCATTGTAACTTGTTATTTTGCTTCTTTTTTCACTATGTTCATCTTCTCTTATAAAGAATAGCATGCATAGAGTTAGGACCTACTGTATATCAGTACCCTTCTCTGACTGAAAATCTTTATATGAATGTTTTCTTCCAATTTTTGTTATTTAGGAATGAATTAATTCATTTTAAGCATAGGAATGCTGATATTCCCTCGTCCTGTTGCCTTAGCTGATTGTTATTCTTGAATGTTATTTTCAGTATATGTTAAGTAGAGATGAACTAAGGAAGATATGGTGTGCCCTGGTCCTAGTTTTATCCCCAAAGACTGTCTGAATGCTTCCCTTGGAATGTGTTGAAAGCTGGCTAGTTTGAAAGTACTTACCAGATCCTAGGCCATTCTGTGTTGTCTTTGTGTTTGTCTTGAAAAAAACCAAGTAAAGCAGAGCTAGGAGAGGATTTGTGGTGAGCCCGGCCCGCTAGTTTCTACTCCAACAATTGCCTTCAAGTTTCCCTTTTTTTTAAAGTGTTTTTCTATTGAAAGTGCATCAAAAGCAGGGTAGTTTAGAAGTACTTACCTGATCTTAGATTACTTTTATGTCTTTCTTAAGTGTATGTCAAAAACAGGCTAGTTTAGAAGTACTTACCTGATCTTAGGCTGCTCTTTGTTCTTCATTTGTTTAATTCCCCTTCTTATTGTTTCATTCCATTCCATAAATCAAACTTTGAAGAGATCCTTAGACATAGATGACTTGCCCCATGGACCACTCTTGCCTCTTGTTGTTTCAATTAAACCCTATTATGACTCCATAGCTCAATGGACTAAAACCTGCAATTATCTATCTTCTTGGCCAAAGCTTGTTCTATTTGCTTGCAACTTCACACGTTTGAAACTCTTTGCATTTAGAACTCTCCACCTCAAACAATAATCATGCTCAACCATCCAAAAACAAAAAAAAACCCTCGACCTTCAGAACTAGCTTAATATCATTACCCAAAACTTCAAAGACAAATCCATCTTTGCACTTATTGGAGAGATCCCTCTCCGAATTCAGGAGGGCTAGATCCTAGAATCCCAAAGTGGTTGAAACGATGTTCTCCCTGCAGTCGAACTTTTGCCAATCTTGCTGATTACAGGGTGCTAACACCTCCAACTATGTGATCTGGAGGGAAAGGATTTCCTTCTTTCTAGATGAGCACGATCTCAAGAATTTTATCGACAGTGCAGGCTGAACCGGTGGATGCAGCAGCACTATGGGCCTTCAAGAATAATATGGCGAAGGCTAAGAGATTGATCCTCGATGGAGTGAGGGATCACATCATTCCACGCATCTCAGGCAAATGGACAACTAGGGAGATGTGGGATGGGCTAGAGATGCTATATCAGGGGTCTTCCGAGTAGAGGAAGATGTATTTGGAGGAGAATATGCACACCACTAGGATGAAAAATTGAGAACGTATTGATCCATTCCTGTCTCGACTTTAGGAAAACCGAGATTAGCTAGAAGCCGTAGGATCAACACCTAAGGCAACAGAGATGGTCAGATTGGCCCTCAACTTAATGTCTGAGGAATACCAAGTTTTTTTTCGAAGCATCATGGGCAGAGAAAACTTGTCGGACTGGGAGTCAATGTGGGTAGCTCTTCAATAAGAAGATATGTGAAGAGATTTACTCAAGTGTTAACTTGATGGCAACATCAGCAGTGGTTCAAAGACCAAGAAGGAGGAGGAGGAGAATGTAGCCCTTGCATAAAAGGGGCAGCAACAGCAGTGCAGGAGGAAGAAGGATCTGTCAAAGATCAAGTGTTTCCGGTGTGGCAAGATGGGTCATTAAGCCACACAGTGTCCTCTCAAGAAGAAGTATAAGGATGAGAAACATGATCCTCTAGCTGGAGCAGGAAAGATAGAGGAGGATGATTGTGCAATGATGGCTAATATACCTCCAGGAAGGAAGTGGGCTGATTTGGAGCTGTATACCAATAGATCTACATGTTGGGCATGATCCTTGAGGAAGTCCACCTCTCGGATGCTCACCTTTCTATGGGAACCGACAATAGAAGTAGCGATATGGAAGAATGAAGAGGAGTGAGAAGAGACAATACAGTAGTTAGCAATGTCAGAGTCTAAGAAGCACAGAGTAGAGGCAACAGCAATGTAGCAGAAGCAGCGCATTGCAAAATTGTGCAGCGCAGTGCATAACAGTGCTCACGTAGTGCAGAGCAGCAACAACACAACAACTTCAAAGAGAGCGCAAACACTAGCAGTAGTCAGTTCTGCATCACTGAGATGCAGTATACTTGTCTATTTTCGGATTTTTTTCAATTACAGTAAGCATCTATGTTTCAGTGCAGTAGTAGTTGACAGTGGCAGAGTCAGCAGCAGTACAGATGAAGAATTCATAGGGAGTTGTAGTACAGAGGAAGTGTTGGCAGTGGTAGCGTCAGTAGAAGTACAGATGCAGCGTTTGTGCAGAGTTGATGGACAACAGAGTCAGACATCAACAACATAGAGGGACATGCTTTAGAGTCAGAACATTATGCAGTAGGGCATATTGTTAGAGCACAATCCTCGCTAAGAGGGAGTGTTGATTTGGGGTAGCATCATATGTGCCCTAAGTCTCAAATTTTTGGACAGGCTTAGACACATGTATTCTAAATAAAACAAAAAGAATTTGGTGAAACTCCACTCGGATTGTATTCTATAGAAATAATTAATTATTGTTAAAGGGCCCTAATTTAAAACTTTGGAAAATAAAATAATCAAAGGGTATTAATAGAATATAAGTGTGAATGATCTAGAAGAAACAAATCAAGTCAAAAGTTAATCTTAGCCATTGATTAATATTTAATCTGGGTCGTTGAATCTTCAATGAGAAGACTATAAGAAGGACTTGAAGGGTCATTTAGAAATTACATTCGAGAGACATAAATAATCTAGCGATCAAATTCTTTTGACGGAGCAGTGCTCAGAGGAAGATAAAATCTAAGTGATTCTTCATTGTAGTGAGGGGTCGTATTATAGGTTGGAAATTTTCCTAAGTCTAAGAGTACACAGTAGAAAAGACAAATAGAGCCAAAACATCATGCAGAGCCAGTGACGTAGAGACTATGTAGTCACTGTGCAGATCTACAGAGGGAAAGTTGTTTTCCTGCCAGAGAGACATCACAAAGCCAGATCAAACCCCGAAGATATTTTCTGAAGGCTCAGTCTCCAGCCAACAGGCAGAGCAGTGCAAAGGCAGAGGGCATCCGAGTTGTGATGCGGTCACAGCGCAGAGCCAACGTAGGGTAGTCCAACCTTGGTGCAAATCAGAGACAGTTTCCCGTGAAGTGAGGTTTGTCTCACGAGATCTCTTTCATTAGTTTTGTTGAATGTATTGATAGTTTCATTAATCATGGACATGTACTCAAAATTTACTACATAATAACATAAACCCTCAAATCTGTTGCACCGATTTTCCAAAATTGGGTTTTTCTGAGGACATTTGTCCAAAACTAATTATGTCGAATGGTTGTGCAATTCGTGCATGTTCAGATTTGTTTCCGCACTTGTATTTCTTCTACAGTATTATTTGTGTAGACTGTAGTGAATTGATCTCGATATTTTCTTATAGAACACAATAAATAATTTTTTAAGTTAAATAACATATAGAATATTTTCGATCAGTTGCTGCAGTAGGATTCCTAGTTTGTGAATTTTCACAGCTTTAACATACATTGTTACACCAAAATACTATTTTGGATCATGGTTGAAAGCATCAGTGCCTATTTGTAGGGTGAATAGAAAATTGCAAATGGATCCATAGGTTCATAGTGGTCAAATGCAAGTATTAAACAAGCTTGTCACTGATGAGTGTGATATCATACAGCAGCAATTGAGTACCTACATCAATGCCTAAGGATTACTTGGTTATGCCTATCCATTTATATATAATGGAATATGAAGAATTCACTCCAATGGCAAAACATGTATGATGTTTCTACTCCAAATGTGCAGCATTTGGCAAAACGGGGTGCTTCCACAGATTGTTGAAGTTTGACTGTTGTGTTGACCGAGTTAGACTCGATTATTTCAGACTTTTTTAGGATGATTTTGATTGTGAGACGAGGTCGAGTTTGATTGGCTTTGACCAAGCTCCTTGGGAGGTATTTTTCTAGTTTGACCAACATTGAATTTTTTGGCTATGGCATCCTGTTAGCTACTATAAATTGTACTTTATCTCTCTACTAAATTTGAAGAATAATAAGAAGATTTGATCAAAGGGTTTTCCCCGCTGGGGTTTTTCCCTGGCATCCACTGAATTATTGTGTCTCTTTTGGCTTCTCTTTTGTCAATTTATTTGTTATATCAACATTTATTGTCAATTTTAGTGCGATTGCATAACTGGAATTGAATTGGGCTAATAAGAAAGATTGAAGTAAATTGCTCTAACCATAGAACATACCATGGTTAACTAAAATTAACACGTTGTGTCTTGAGGAAATCTTACCTTTGCCTACAATTTGGAGGGTGAAGTGTAGAGAGGGAGAGAGAGAGAGAGAGAGAGAGAGAGATCCAAACATATTTGGTATTCTCTCCATCAAGGTTCAATTCTCATAAATGGCATGTTGATCTCTTCTCGAGTATATTGTTGTAACGTCTTCAAGCCTTGTATGATTAGTCCAAACAATATATATTCCTCTAAAATAATATAAACATATTTCAATAAGGAACACACACACACACTAATGTAGGCTTCCTTCTTTATTTTATTTTTCACATGTTCTATAAATGCATTTGCACTCCCACATTGTACTCTTACTATTGTATTCTTCGATCTCATTGACCTATTTTTGTGGTCACTTATTGGACATTAAAAAATTTATCTAAAGAGAGACAAAAAGAGCCCAACCTATGTGTGTATAGAGAGAGAGAGAGAGAGAGAGAGAGAGCATATTTTTAGGACTCTCTCTCTCTCTCTCTCTCTCTCTTTCTCTCTCTCTCTCTCTCAAACCACTATAAAAAGAGGATATGACAATGACCCAAATTCAAATCCTGGAAAGCAATGCTACTCCCCTACATGGACTTTGACAAATGTGGCTATTGATTATATTGATATTGTTGAGGTAGCTTTCATGTGGATTATGGTATGGTCCTAGGCAAGGTGCCAAGAAACCTTATTCTCCACTTAAATATGTTAGGGTGGGTCAAGCTTATTTCCACATTTTCCATCCATAAAGAGACAAAATATAGTTTATAAAACAAAAACAAAAACAAATAACAAATATAATAAGGTAAAACAAAAGGATAAACTTATAGAAATTTAACAAAAAATAACTAAAATAAATAAATTACACAAAAACACCCCTAATAGATAAACACACACACACACACACACACATACATATGGGAATAAAGCATAAACAAACACAAATAACAAATAGAAGAAGATAAAACAAAAGGATAAACTTATAGCAATTTAATTAAAAAAAAAATTACACAACAACAAAAAAACCCCTAATACATAACAACATTATCCATTGTATAGATACCGATCTCAAAGAAAAAATGAGAATTTAACAATACCAACATCAAAACATGCTTATAAAATGAGGAAAAATGAATAACAAATAGAAGAAGATAAAACAAAAGGATAAACTTATAGAAATTTATCAAAAAATAACTAAAATAAATAAATTACACAAAAAAACCCTAATACATAACAACATTATCCATTGTATAGATACAATCTCAAAGAAAAATTGAGAATTTAACAAGAGAAACATCAAAACATGGTTATAAAATGAGGAATGGTATGCAATACCTGCAAAGCTATAAGATTAAAAAAATTTACATTTATGTTTATTCTCAAAAAATCTCCTTTGCCATTTCCCCTAAAATTTTAGAGGTTCATTCAGGTTTGGGGTCCAGCCACACCTGAACCAAGACTGATTGAGAGTATAAATTAGATATAGAAGGAAATATTTATTTTTCAATAGGGGTCCTGCTTTTCGAATAGGAAATTGTCTCTTTGGAAATATATTTATGAATTTAATAATTAACCCAGGTTTACCATATCACAACAAGTAATATCAAATTCACATAATAATAAAACCTTTTGTATCAAAATTGTTTAAAAAGAACACACAAGGAAAGATAAATACCATATAAAAAGGCTAATGTGACAGAAATGGTCAAGGCATAATAATTAATTATTTATAATATCTTTGATGTAAAGTGTATCACTCCATCTAATCAAGCTCAAGTTTTAGATGAAGCTAACATTCTAGGTCAGCTTGCATTTCAAAGTGAAAATTGTGTAACAATAATGTACTTCAAGTAAATTAGTGGTGGTGGGTGTGGGGGGATCACACTAGATCCCAATGGAGAGCTTGAACTATCATTTCCTTGGGGTACAAAAAATCCACAAACAATCAAACTAAGGTTTATGCTCTTTATCAAAATATTCTCTTGGAAAAGAACATCCAAACAGAGGCTTTGATAGTCGATGATCATAGGAGACTCAAGCATAACTACCAAATTGATGGTCCTAAAATCAACCCCACTCAAAAGAAAACTTTCTTTGTAGCCAAAATCCCAAAGGAGGTATGCAGCCTACACCAAGTCTAAAAAGAACACAATTATCAGGTTGATTCTTTGGCCAGTGAGGCCATCACACTTAAATAAGTGCACTTTGAGAAAATAGGGAATGCCAATTTCATGCAATACCTTAATCCTCTTAGGTTATGGGTATAAAAACATGTAGTAACATAAAAACAAGTAATCATCATTTATCACATAGCCACTATCAAGAAAGGAGCTCGGACTTGATAGGACTAGCCCACCCCTCTCTCACATGCTTGAAATTAACCCTAGTCTGTCTCTTGAATTCCTCTACAATGGTATTCATTGGCAAGGTGTGATAACGAGTCACATAGTGGGAGAAACTAGCAATATCACATGGAGAAAGGTTATTCAACCAATAATTATCCCACTAAGAGCCCCTCTCAGTGTCTCACTAGTATCCTAGAATTTGTAATTGTTGGGCTTACTAACAAGGCATGCTCAATGTGCATTCCTTTGTTCCCCCCCCCACCCCCCCCCCCCCACCCCCCCAAATCCAAGTTTGCATAGTGTGTGCTTCCACTATTCCAGTTGTTCATATATTTTCAATACCTTTCCACTCATGGATTCTTATTTCACACATACCCTTTTGGTTCTCTAGGTTTTACTTCTAACTAGATGTTAACTCTTAGTGTCTTGTACTCTCTCCATTGGGGGTATGGATATCCACTTCTTATTAGGCACTGATCACGCTATTATTCTCAAATTCGGCTTCAAAAATATATGTTCCCCTGACAAATTAAGTGTTCTGTTGTGTGATTTGCAAAGTAGGGAGCTCTATTTCGTGTGTTTGAATCAATATTACATCTCAACAATTTATGTGCAACAACTTGAGCTGAAAAAACCACTGTCAGCAGCTGGCATCAAAGTTTCTTTATTGACTATCACACTAATGGATTATATTGAATCCCAAGAGTTTAAAAGGGTTCTTCAAAGACATGAAAGTCCATATAATGTAATATATTTTCTATTTTTCCAGTGACTTCTAAAGTAAACGAAAATGAACACCAATGGACTACACAAAATATTATAATTATGAATGTGTACACCAGAAAACACAGAAAATCAATGTCTTTGAGGCAGAATGTCATATCTTGATTCTTGAAGAATATGGTTATCAGTCTTAGTAAAGGCTCTCACTTTGCACACCAATGGACTACACAAAATATTATAATTATGAATAATGTGGACTAGAAAACACATAAAATAAATGTCTTTGAGGCAGAATGTCATATATTGATTCTTGAAGAATATGGTTATCAGTCTTAGTAAAGGCTCGAACTTTTCACCTTCTAACCACAAGATGTCAACAAATTCAGTGCAAAGAGATTCTAAGGAGGAAGAAACAATTTACTAAATGATGGAAGACATTGATTTTGGAAATCAAGAAGTCAATAGTCATAATGTCTTTCGCTACTATCTATGTTTAGTAAAGTACTTAGAATATTATGTGGTTTTAAGTTGTACACCAAAGGAATTCTGGGATGTACAACTTTGAATCTCTGCAAGTTTTTCTTTGTAACATATGAGACATGCTTATTTCGTTTGAATACTGTGGGCAGTAGTATTTTGTACTTTTGCTAGAAATTTTATGATACAAAGTTTCCCAATTTTGGTTTTTTAACAAAAAATGAAAGCGTACTTGAAGTAAATTCACGATGCATTTCAATGCCTAAATAATAAAATAATATTTTAGTTGAGGAAGTTTCAGGATAATTTAACAAAAACAAGTGGAATATAGTAAATAAAAACAAGACTTCGGTAAAATGCATTAACAAAGTTCCAATCAAACACAGGTTCTCACAAGATATTTCATCCTTTTCGGCCAGGTAAAATACTTCCTTCAAATAACTTTAGCCCCTATTCACATTCTTTCAAGGATTCCCCATATTCAATGAGATGTTACATATCTAGTTAGAAGAGAACAATAAACAAGACTGAAAATTTTGAATTCACGCCATCCTAGCAGAAACAATGTGTTAGCAAAAATTATTGCCAAAAAAAGTACTTCCTCCTATAAATATTGGAAAATTTTCACTATAAGAAAAAGTTACAAATAGATTTATGCATGAATAATTGTTGTCTCCAACATTTTAAGTAAAAACTGATTTCAGCTGAAAAAAATCAAGCTTCAGGTCCAAATAGAACTTTCCAAGTGAAACAGTATATCAAAGTAATGCAAATATCGCACAAGTAACATACATAAGTTAAAATACCTTGTTCATACACATTTCAAATTTTTTAAGAGAAAAATATCATTTTAATTATGGTAATGTCGTGACAGCCAAACAAAATACCTTCAAACAAATAGCGGCATGGATCTCATTGCAAAAAAATCAGCAAGAAATTGTTTCTGACATAAAAATTCTTCTTTCAAAGTACGCCAGTTCATGGTAAGATTCATTCAAGATTTTTTGGGGTTGTGAAGAAATCTAGGTCATAATGAAAACAAGAATAATGACTAAAAATGCACTGACTGATAGTTATTAACGATACAACCCCTCATAATTGCATACACAAAGCAGGTACCCAACCAATCATACATTGACCAAGTCAGTCAAAGTACTTTCTATAGGTATAAACAAGGGTATAGATATACGTACAAAGTAGCTCATGTATATTAGAGCTCCACCGCCCTGAAATATCACATGTAACACCTTATTGCATCAAATATTCCTTCATTGATTCATTATCTTTCTGAAACTTGGTTCAATCTCTCTGGGATTCCCGGGTTTGCAACTCCAGATTGTAGGTGGTTTTTTTAAAGGAAATAATGGGTTCAGTGCTATTCTACTCGTACTACAACTAAGCCCCCACAAAAATGGAAAGCATCTAATCTACAGCGTGATCATCATGGCCCCGGGTTTAGCGTAAGGCGTTTCAGGGCTGTATCAAAGTAGCATAGAGGTAGACTCTACATTATCCATTGATATATCACTTTGCATGTATGTTGGCGTTTTACTGAAGAAGATTAGATTGGGTCCATTTCCTGTAAATTTAATGGAACAATGATTGATTTGGTTGAAATAAAAGGCAATTACGGGATGATTTCCTGTAATGTCCCTTTTTCAGAAACATTGGAAATTGACAAGGAAATCTATTCCAGAGATGGACTGAAGGGGCATTACTGGATTTGTCACCTTCACAAGGAAGGATGAACTCCAGAGGCTTCCTGGCCCACTATCAGACTCTGTCTATAGAGTGATTGTCAAAGGACAATATCCCCAACAGGGAATACAACACTATTGGGAATCTTGCAAGATAACCCAAAGATGCAGCTACAGCAATAAGCAAAGACATAAGCTGGAAATAGCAGTGAATAAACATTATGCCAAAATGTATGAAACCCTTGAGCCATATTATTATGAAATATCAGCAGCAAATGATACAAGGAATATTAGAGGAAGAAGGCTAGAAGCCTTTCATGAAAATACATGCCAAAATACAAATGCTGCTCCATAGCAGAATGCCCATGAATAGAGACTGCGCAGTCATAGAAGGGATACTATTGTACTGGGTGTAAAACAACATGGATCTGCATATACATGGCTCACATATCATTGGGAGAGAAGATCTAAGCTCCCAATCACTACCTCAAGTCAATCCTAGAAGGATTGGCTGAAATTTGCAGAACTGCAAAATGCCGGAGTTGCTGGGTAGCTGCAGCAACTCAATACATAAAATGGAATGGAGAAGGTTGAATGGTTGAAGCTGATGTAGAGCCCTTCTCCCCTAGAAATCTAAAGTGCAAGGCTGATCCCTACACCAAAGATCTCACCCTCTAAAATATCTACAAAACCCTCACTGCAAATGTACTCCAGCTAGAACACAGTCTATGAGAGTATATGCGCTGTGACTGATGGAAATGGTTGGCCTCCTGCCAATGATAGTGGATTATGCTCAGAAACCACCCTCACTAACCTCCCGGAAGTAGAGAACTTCCCTCCTTTGAAGGATCAGCTAGAAATGGTGTTGTGGGAAACCTCCAGCAACACCCAGCTACACTGCACAATAATCTGCTACAGACACTGTGCTGATGAAGATGGCTGATGCTATGACCTGAATGCCGGAATATGGAGGATGAGTGCAATCCTTCATGAGCTACTCAAGAAGGAGAGGAAATCCTAAATAGGACTCCCTCGTGCCCGAGGGCACTGCAGCTCTGCTAAACAACAAGAGGCAGCAATTTGTCTCACTAGACAAATAATCAAATGATCTAAGATCATCTCAATGGGCTACCTTGCCTCTCTTTTAAACACAATGAAGCCTCCATCTTTATTCCTCTAGAAGTTTCCTCCCTCATGGAATATTCCTCCACTAAAACTGCGTTGTCCCACCTAGTGCTTGCCAACTCATGCCAACGCAGTTTGACTTGGTCAATTAGGCCTTGTCCATTTGCAATTTAACCTCTTTCACACATGAGGGTGTGAAATCCAGCTCCATGATGATCCCCTTTCACATTGTAAGGGATTTTATTCTTGTTTATTACATAAATGGGTCACTTTACCCATTTTTATTCAAAAAAATAAAAATGTGAAACTATAATGTCCATTTTAGCTTGAGGCTAAAAATTGGGACATTACAGTCCTCCCCTCCCACATGTTGCTTGCCCTCAAGTAACTGCATGAAGAGAAAAAAATCTTCTCCCCCTTCTTCTCTTGTGACCTCCTCATCAATGGTCCCACCACTGCTCAAATATGCTGCAATAAAGCTATCCTCCAATGCTCTCTCCCAAGTATGCAAGCTGTCAACAATGCTCCTCATGGATAGATAGAAGGTGTAGTGGAATCCTTCTTGTTGGAATGTGGCCTCCTTAAGGTAGGAGTGATGATATGCATGGGAAAATTTTGCTCCCAATGATGATCCTCTCATCCATGCAATCATCCAAATGAAAATCTCACCCCTGATTTCTACAATGAGTTGGGGCTAAATGGAGAGTGTGCTTGCGTTCTCATGATGGCCCTCTCTCCATATGCTGCTCATATGGGGTTGCCTCTATCTTTGGGCTGAAAAGTATGGCCTCCAAGAATGGCCCAAGCTACCCCATCAAGAAAAATCAGCCATGAAATGCCTCTGCAAATTCTCCAAGTGGTCCCTCCCACAAGAAGATACAAGTAGCAACGTGGCAATCGTGGTTTTCCCATGGTATCTCCTACAAAATGAAGCATGTATAATAGGGAGAATCATGCTCCCAATGGGCTGTACATACAATACTCTCCAAATAATTCTCCTCAATAAATATACAACATCAGAAATGTATAGGGAGCAATATGCAATAGAAACAAGTTGTCAAATGACAACCGGAGAGTGGTCTCAAGTTCCACTCATGGAACTGCGCAGTGCCTCCTTGGCCTACCTCAAAATCAAAATGAACAAGTGCTATATTAGCCACTTGTTTGCTGCCACAACATCTCCTCATAAGATGAAGCATGAAATTTAATTTGGTGCCAATGGTGCACACCATGAAGCATGCGGCTTCCCCCACAACCATCACAAAAATAGCCAAAATCAAGGCTTCTGGTAGCTGCAAGTACATCATAACAAATGCAAGAAGGAATGATCCTCCTTGATCAATATGCTGCTCATATAAAGTAAAGAGGTACTCAATGTGAAATTATACCTTCTCTACCATGTACTTGAGACCTTGAGCTGAAATGGCTCATCATGAATGCTCTCCCTCTTCTCAATGAGTAAGGGGAATGGTTGTGCCAACCTCTATGAAATCAACTAGGCTATGCATCTGTCCATATGCTGATGAAGATCATGATGAATGCCCTCCATATGAACTCCTCTAGCCAATCAAAGTATGCATCCGAGTGCATAGCTAGGAAGCCCTCCTATGTTGCATGCAAATAATTTCTCCTTGAGACTAGAAACTCTAGCCAAGAAGAGTCTGCCATGATGATAGATGCTCATATCATCCAGTAAGTGTCCTCCATCACCATCAAGGCCATTCAAGAATCATGCATGCACCAAGATCCTGGGACCTCTCAACCAAAAGCTGAGTCCTCCAACATGGATCAATCCTCCATATAGACAGCGCTGTAATCTGCAATAAAGTGCTCCCATCACGCTGCTGCTTGCTACCTTGACATCCCCTCATGCCAAAGTCATCCTCCAAGTTGCTGCCATGCCATCATGCAGCTACTCATGCTCAAGATAAATGATGATCTCTGAAAATAAGCCTCCCATGAGAGACTATCACCTCCAAAGAATCTCCCGATCCTGGGTAATGTAAGCATGAGTGGCCTCCATCTACTCCAATGCATGAAAGAGTCCTTCCTCAAAGGAAGTATCATTTCTCTCACCAAATCTATGGAGCAGTCAACCTGCACCGTGAAGATGCAATCCTCTATCCTTGCAGCAACATCTACCAGTGCAGTGTGACTAATGAGAGTGGGTGATGCTGAAAATGAGAGAGGGTCTCCCTCCTCCTTGAGTCTATCCCAAACTCTCTGCATTGTGCTGAACCCTCCCAAGGTTTCCACCTCCTGAAATCAAGGTGTGAGGCCCCAAATGTGGAGCATCCAACCTCCTCTGTTGATCTAATGGTCTCCTTGGTGCAATGTCTCCATGCAGTGAGACACCATCATCAAGAGATGACTGAATGTATGTATGGAGAAAACCCTCCATGCTTCCACTGTGCAATCCAATCATCCTCTTAGGTGCATCAACCTCAAAAAATAAACAGGGTGTGTGCTCCTCATCCCATGATGCTGATCATCCTCCCTATCTCTTCCTTCTAGCTCTGCACCCGATCATCAATGGCACAGATGTATCATGAGTTGTGCCTTGATCTCTTCATGGGAGATCCTAGGGAATTTCTTGCAAAGACACAAGAATCCCTCTATGTGGAGCAAGAGCTCCTCTTACCCTTGCATGAGGCACTGGATCAACTCTAGCTATTCCAGCGTAGTTGCCCTCCTCCTCATCAACATGTAGGGGCAACCTCTCCAAAATTTGATCTCCTTTCGAAAAAGAGACCTCCATGCTCTATTGTGCAAGAATATGAGATGGATACCTTGCCTCCAACAAGGTGTGATGCAAGATTTTAGCATTCTCATCAAAATTCTGAAGTGGACTGAGTTTATGTTTCCTTCCCTTACATGCAAAGTCTTGGTTTGTTTCTCTGCATGTGTTTCAGATTTCCTCCTACCAAATCTTTCCATCATTGCTTCAATGAATCTGAAATATAAAAAAGTATTTGCATCCTCTAAAGAACATAACTCAAATATCCACTATGCATAGGTTTTACCTCTCAAGTGCAATGCTGCAAATCTAATAGCATCTCCTTTGGAAACTTTGTGCTGCTGCAACATCGTCTTCAGCTCCTTTACCCATGCTTTGGCTGAACATGTGGGTGAACCTATGAAAGTAGATAGGATAAATCTATCTTGTTGCTGGCTCTCCTTCACCTTAGACTTGCAAAAATCCATGAAGTGAGATGATCTCTGAATGCTAGAGTTTGAGACTCATACTCTCTTAGAAAATCTCCAAGAGTTTTCCTCTTGATCACCTCTCCTTCTTTTCCCATCCCTTCCATGATAAAGTTGTACATGTGACTGCGTTGTGCATCAAAGGATGTGACTGCATGTTCACATTCCTCATCAAAAAACCTAGAGTTTGTTTATGCTTCAAACCCTTGTGGAGATTCTTCAAATCTCTCCCTTCTCTTTTGCTTGTGGCTCCCATGAAAGCCCTAAGTGGATTGAGGGAGAAGCTTGGCTAGCTCATCTCCTTTTTCTTTCTTCTTCTCCACAAATTGGAGTCTTCTTCATCTTCTTAGATGGCATCTTAGCGAAGATCCACAAGCTGAGCCAAGATTATGCTCTGATACCACTGTAATGTCCCTTTTTCAGAAACATTGGCAATTGACAAGGAAATATATTCCAGAGATGGACTGAAGGGGCATTTATTGGATTTGTCACCTTCACAAGGAAGGATGAACTCCAGAGGCTTCCTGGCCCACTATCAGACTCTGTCAATAGAGTGATTTTTAAAGGACAATATCCCAAAGAGGAAATACAACACTATTGGGAATCTTGCAAGATAACCCAAAGATGCAGCTACAGCAATAAGAAAAGACATAAGTTGGAAATAGCAGTGAATAAACATTATTCCAAAATGTATGAAACCCTTGAGCCATATTATTATGAAATATCAGCAGCAAATGATACAATGAATATGAGAGGAATAAGGCTAGAAGCCTTTCATGAAAATACATGCCAAAATACAAATGCTGCTCCATAGCAGAATGCCCAGGAATAGAGACTGCGCAGTCATAGAAGGGAGGCTGTTGTACTGAGTGTAAAACAACATGGATCTACATATACATGGCTCACATATCATTGGGAGAGAAGATCTAAGCTCCCAATCACTACCTCAAGTCAATCCTAGAAGGATTGGCTGAAATGTGCAGAACTGCAAAATGCCAGAGTTGCTGGGTAGCTACAAAAACTCAATACATAAAATGGAATGGAGAAGGCTGAATGGTTGAAGCTGATGTAGAGCCCTTCTCCCCTGGAAATATGAAGTGCAAGGCTGATCCCTACACCAAAGATCTCACCCTTTGAAATATCTGCAAAACCCTCACTGCAAATGTGCTCCAGCTAGAATGCAGTCTATGAGAGTATCTGCGTTGTGACTGATGGAAATGGTTGGCCTCCTGCCAATGATAGTGGATTATGCTCAGAAACCACCCTCACTAACCTCCCGGAAGTAGAGAACTTCCCTCCTTTGAAAGATCAGCTAGAAATGGTGTTGTGGGAAACCTCTAGCAACACCCAACTACACTGCACAATAATCTGCTACAGACACTGCGCTGATGAAGATGGCTGATGCTATGACCTGAATGCCGGAATATGGAGGATGAGTGCAATCCTTCATGAGCTACTCAAGAAGGAGAGGAAATCCTAAATAGGACTCCCTCGTGCCCGAAGGCACTGTAGCTATGCTAAACAACAAGAGGCAGCAATTTGTCTCACTAGACTGTTAAGAAATTTACCGCAGAAATAATAAAGAATTTACTGAGAGAAATAAACATAAAAGAGGCCAGCAACAAATCATAAACATTAACACAAATATTTAACCGGGAAAACCCCAAATCCGGGGAAAAACCCAACCAATGAAATTTCATTAACCATTGGCCAAAACCCTGACCAATCCAGCGAAGTGAGCCTTCACCGCTCACCTCCAAGCCTACATCACAATGAAGTCTTCCCAGCCTTTTATAGGCTCCATTACATGCAATACCATGGGCCAAAACCATGGGTGCACAATACCATGTGCCCCAAAACCACTACTATTTACCCTGGTCAACTTTGACTCTATCCCGAGTCAAGTTTACCTAACATAGACAAATAATCAAATGATCTAAGATAATCTCAATGGGCTGCCTTGCCTCTCTTTTAAACACAATGAAGCCTCCATATTTCTTCCTCTAGAAGTTTCCTCCCTCATGGAATATTCCTCCACTAAAACTGCGTTGTCCCACCTAGTGCTTGCCAACTCATGCCAACGCAGTTTGACTTGGTCAATTAGGCCTTGTCCATTTGCACTTTAACCTCTTTCACACGAGGGTGTGAAATCCAGCTCCATGATGATCCCCTTTCACATTGTAATGGATTTTATTCCTATTTATTACATAAATGGGTCACTTTACCCATTTTTATTCAACAAAATAAAAATGTGCAACTATAATGTCCATTTTAGCTTGAGGCTAAAAATTGGGACATTACATTTCCTATCATTTTTTTATTTTCTGCAGTGGCAGATTCGAGGCTTCGGCAAGGATCTCGATGATTCCTCAAAATAGCAGATTCAGATCAGTGGGATGGATAGATTGTCGGTTATAGAGATCCAGCAAAGAGAGAAGATCTGAACTAGGGCAGGAAACAATGGAATAATTTCTCTATGTGCTCAATCTAGCTTGAAAGTATATTTATTTTACTTATTTGATAGGGGCCACACAATAATTCACTTAAGATGTTTTATCAAACTGGTAGTGTATCTAATAGCGCAACACCAGCTAGGTATCCAATGAAGGTTGAAAGGGAAATGTTATTCTCACACCTATGGACAACATACAAAAGCATACAAGCACGCCGATGTTATGAAAGGAAAAGCTAGCATAAAACAATATGATCAATTAGTGGTATGCCATGCTGCCCAGGGTAGGGAGATGGGAATTCTAATTCATCTCGAACTAGTATCCCTCCCTTATTATCTTTCTCAGTGTTGCCTTTCATATAGATGTTAACAAGCAGGAGTTTAGATGTTAACGAGTAGGAGTTTCTGATTCACTTTCCTGCTTTCTCTCAATGGAGGGGAATGGAGGGATTCGTAGTAGCATGAATACAAAGTCTTCAAATAGAGATTAATTGCAATTGTTTCTTGTTACAACACACTGCACATATAAAACTAACAAAATTTTTAAAATAAAACGTATCATTTAAAACCTATCAAACTCGGGAACGTTATCAATTAATTGAATCCAACTATAATCACAAAAGGTTGAAGATTAAAACCTAAATGCACCAAGATCATGTGTAGAACAAGTGATGTGACAATGTGAAACAAAGTAAGCAATATGTCGATTTCATCAAATAAATGGAGTGCAAAAGAAATAAAGTTTGACAGAATTATGTTGTCATCGGTTTCAGCCTCTTCAATGCTAGAAGCATCTTGATCGTCCTCTGGGCTGGATGCATCCGCCAGTTGATTGTCTTCATTGTCTTGGTTTTCATCTATCTTCAGTCGGCTTCGAGCTCCTCTTGGTCTTCTTCTTCTTCATCGGGACTTGATTCTTCATTCTATGGTTGTTCTTCCTCGGAGGAAGCCAGGTCATCTGATGAACTCCTACCATGCTTGCCCATGGCTCAGCTCAGCTCGACTCAGATGCAGAGGATATATTCTGGAATCTGTATGGAAAGCCCGAGCACAAATTTGAAACCCTTGAACCAGCTAGGGTTTTAAAATTTGAAGAACAAATAAAACTATTTGTAGATTTTGTTGTCGTTCGAGTGAGGCAGGGAGGAGTGGATTTTAGTAAAAGAGTTAAAAGGTTTCACCTCCTTTTTTTTTATTAATTTATTTTCATTTTTTAGCGTTTCTATCAGTAGATTGGGAATTTTTCCTTCCTAATGCATTTTTTTTCACCTTCTCGCGAAATTTGAGAGAGGGGAGGGTTCCTGCCAAGGTTTGGAAGTTATCACAATTTTTTTATTGGATTTCCTTGCAATAAGGGTCACTAGAGAAGTCCTTGTTAGTCCACTGTCATAGGGAGAAGGTTCTCAAGGAAGCAATGAGCCTTGGAGTATTTGTAGCATTGTATGTTTAAAGATAAATAATTATTTTATGTGTAGATATATTTTTGATGTATTAGTAGTTTAGATATGTAGATATTGTTGGGTGTGGAGCCTGATTATCTTGTTTATTTTGTATCACAACGTTAGACCCATGTACCTTAATGGGGTGGCAACGCTGCCTGGGGGGTCCAGGGGGGGCGGCTGTTCAGGGGTAGCGCCCCCAAAGCTAAAAACAGATGTAAAATTGCCTTGTAAAAGTATAGTAATTTCTAGTCAATCAAGGCCATTCATTAGGCAGATGATCTGACAATAGAAGTTATGTTTAGTTTAAGGTTTTTTGCCCTAGAAGGAAACCCCTCGCTTGTATGAGGGTATTGTATTTCGGCTGTGTATTGTATGTGTATTCTCAGAGCGAGAAACAGATAGGGAGATTGTGAGAGAGAACAGAGGATATTACAGCGGATCTGTTGTAGGCTGTCTCTTCATTTTGCTGAATAAAGAAAGGAAGGACTAGTTGTTCGGGGTGGACGTAGCCCAAACTAGGTGAACACGTATATCTGTGTCTCTCTAGTTTTATGTGTTTTGTGTGCTTGTGTTTTCCGCGTATTTTATGTGTTGCATTGCTCTGTAATATATAATTTTCTAACAACTGGTATCAGAGCTGAAGGTATATTTGGTTGATAAACTCATAGGAAAGAAGGGTGCCTAGTTTGAGTGGGAGCAATGGTGGAAGATGGTAAATTTAGGGTCGAGAAATTTAATGACCAAAACTTCCCGTTGTGGAAGATGCAGATGGAAGATTATCTGTATCAGTAAGATCTATACCTACTATTGAGTGGAAAAGCAAAGAAGCTGACGACTATGATAGATGCAGAATGGGAGATTCTCGATAGAAAGGCACTCGAAACAGTACAGATGTGCCTGGAGGCGTTGGTAGCCTTCAATATTTCGAAGGAAACAACAGCAGAGGGTTTGATTAAGGCATTGGAAAAACTATATGAAAAACCCTCGGCCTCAAACAAGGTATTTCTTATGAAACGATTATTTAATATGAAGATGTCGAAAGGTGGATCTATTGCAAACCATTTAAATGATTTTAATATAGTTACCAATCAGTTAAGTTCTGTAGGGGTAAACTTTGATGATGAAGCTAGAGCTCTGTTATTTTTGTGCTCATTAACAGAAAGATGGAATGGTTTAGTTATGGCCATTAGTAACTTTGTCTTTGGATCTAGTACTTTAAAGTTTTATGATGTTGTCGGTGCTATCCTTAGCGAGGAAATGCAATGGAAAAGCTCCGGTGAAACATCGGGCAATGCTTTGAGTGCAGAGTCTAGGGGAAGAAAAATGGAAAGAGGAAAGACCTCAGCAAATCGCAGTAAATCAAGGAAAGTCAGATCCAAGTCTAGATCGGGGATAGTGTGTTGGAAATGTGGAAAGAAATGACACCTAAAGAAAGACTATATATCTCGGAAGGGAAAAGAAGGAGATGCACAACAAGAAAACAATCATGAAGCAAATGTGACAGGTGATGTGTTACAAGATGCTTTGATTCTTTTTTACGAAAATGTTACTGATTCCTGGGTGGTAGATTCAAGGGCCTCATTCCATGCCACACTTGATAAGAAATACTTTCATGACTATGTTCAAGGAGATTTTGGACAAGTTTGTTTGGGTGATGATAAACCCTGTAAAATTATTGGAATGGGCAAGGTCCTTGTAAAACAAAAAAATGGAAACCAATGGTTATTAAAGGAGGTAAGGCATGTTCCAGATCTGAAGAAAAATATGATTTCAACAGGGCAGTTAGGCAGTGAAGGTTGTGTGACAACTTTCACAGATAAAACTTGGAAGGTCACCAAAGGAGCCTTGGTAATAGCAAAAGGCGAAAAGGTCGGTACATTGTATTTATGCAATGGTATTTATAACTTTGTTAATAGTTTGACTTCCAAAGGAGAAGATGCAGCATTATGGCATCATAGGCTCCGACACATGAGTGAGAAGGGGATGAAGATTCTTCACTCAAGAAATTTGTTTCCAGGTTTGAAGAATGTTGATTTGGATTTACGTGAGAATTGTATTTATGGAAAACAGAAGAGATTCAGATTTCTCAAAGTTGGGAAAGAAAAGAAGAGCAAAAAATTAGAGCTTGTGCCTACAGATGTATGGGGACCTGCTCAGGTATCATCTCTTGGTGGCTCTCGCTATTATGTTACTTTTATTGATGATGAAACTAGAAAAACTTGGATTTATTATATTTAGAATAAATCTGATGTTTTTTATACTTTCAAGAAATGGAAAGCTTTGGTTGAGATTAAGGTAGGAAATAAGTTGAAGTGTCTCAGATCAGACAATGGAGGTGAATATTGTAGCAAATATTTTGATAGGTATTTTTCAGAGCATGGAATTCGCAAAGAGAAGACAGTTCCAAGAACACCACAAGAAAATGGTGTGTCATAAAGGATGAACAGAACAATCATGGAGCGTGCAAGGTGCATGAGATTGCATGTAGGACTGCCTTTGCAATTTTGGGCAGATGTTGTAGATATTGTTGTTTGTCTAATAAACAGAGGACCTTCAAGTTTCTTGGATGGTGGTATTCCACAGGAAGCATGGACAGGTAAAAAGGTAAACTACTCTTTTTTAAAACCTTTTGGTTGTGAGGCCTTTGTCCATATTAATTAAAAAAGCAGAACAAAGCTTGAGGAAAAATCAAATAAATGTACCTTTATTTGATATGGGGTTAATGATTTTTGTTATCTCTTATATGATTATGAAAATCACAAAATCATTAGGAGCAGAGATGTAATATTCAATTAAAAGGTCTTGTATAAGAATTAGTTACAGGAAAAGAAAAAGGAAAAAGAAAATAAAGAATACATATTTCTTGATGAGATCATAGAAAAAGTAAAGGTATCTGAAAATAATAATAATGAACAGCCACAACAATAGCAACCACCACAATAGCAACATGGACCTCAAACACCTGAAAGTGGTGTCAGAAGATATACCAGGATAAGTAGACCCCCTGAATGATACTCTCCTTCATTATATTATTTATTGTTGATTGATTCTGGTGAGCCCGAATGTTATGAAGAAGCAATGTAAGTTGAAACCAGAAAGAAGTGGGAGCTAGCCATGGAAGAAGAGATGGACTCCTTAATACATAACCAGACTTGGGACTTAGTCAGGTTCTTTGCAGGTAAAACAACATTGTAGAATAAATGGGTTTACAGGCTGAAGGAAGAAGATGGAGAAAAACAGAGGTACAAAGCTAGACTTGTGGTGAAGGGGTTTGCATAGAAGAAAGGTATTGATTTTGATGAAATATTTTCTCCTGTTGTTAATATGACTTCAATTAGAACTATTTTAAGTCTTGTAGTAGCAGAAGATTTGCATCTTGAACAGTTAGATGTAAAGACAATATTTCTCCATGGAGATTTGGAGGAAGAGATCTATATGCAGCAACCAGAAGGATATGAGGTCAAAGGGAGAGAACAATTAGTGTACATGCTAAAGAAGAGCTTGTATGGCTTGAAACAGGCTCCAAGGCAGTGGTATCTAAAATTTGACAAGTTTATGTATGAAGAAGGTTATACTAGATGTCACTCTAATCATTGTTTTTATCTGAAAAAGCAAAATGATGGAAGCTATATTATATTTTTATTGTATGTAGATGACATGCTTGTTGCGGGGTCTAACATGCAGGAAATAAATGTGCTCAAAAGAAAATTGGAAAATTCATTTGCAATGAAGGATTTGGGAGCTGCAAAACAAATTCTTGGTATGAGAATAACTAGAGACAGGAAAAATCACAAATTAACATTGTCTCGGAATGAGTACATACAAAAGGTGTTGAAAAGATTTAATATGTAGAATCCAAAACCAGTTAGTACACCTTTTGCTATCCATTTCAAATTTAGTAAGGAGATGTGCCCCAAGACCCAAGAAGAAATGGATTATATGTCTAAAGTTCCGTATGCATCAACAGTTGGAAGCTTAATGTATGCAATGGTGTGCACATGGCCTGATATTGCACATGCAGTGGGAGTTATAAGCAGGTACATGAACAATCCAGGAAAATAACATTGGATGGCTGTGAAATGGATTCTCAGATATTTTAGAGGTACCACAAATCAAGCATTATGATTTGGTGGTTGAAACATTGCTCTACAGGGATATGTTGATGCAGATATGGCAGGTGACAAAGATAACAGGAGGAGCACTACATGGTATGTATTTACTGTAGGTGGAACAACTATTAGTTGGGTTTCAAAAATCCAAAGTGTTGTTGCAATTTCAACATCAAAAGTAGAGTATGTTGCTGCTATAGAGGCTAGTAAGGAAATGATTTGGTTACAAAGGTTTATGGATGAATTGTGTAAGAAGATATAGGCGCGTTATACAATGATAGCCAAAGTGCCATTCATATTTCAAAGAACTCAGCATTTCATTCCAGGACTAAACACATACAACTCAAGTACCATTTCATACGGTCAATGTTGGAAGATGGACAACTGAAGCTGGAAAAGATACACACTAGCCAAAATCCTGCAGATATGCTAAAAAAAGTTGTAACCAGGGAGAAACTGAGAATATGCTCAGTTTCAATTGATTTTCAAGAATGATGATGAAGATGAGAAACAGCCAGGTCCAAAGTGGAGTCATTTTCCAGCAAATGAAGCAACGATGGAGTTGCTACAATCAGTCTCCAAGTGGGAGATTGTTGGGTGTGGAGCCTGATTATCTTGTTTATTTTCTATCACAAGTAATTAAATTCTTCCTGGGGGGTCCAGGGTGGGGGGGGGGGCAACTGCGACTTTATGGAGCCCCCCCCCCTGGTGGGGGGTTTCAGGGGCAGCGCCCCTGAAGCTAAAAACAGATGTAAAATTGCCTTGTAAAAGTATAGTAATTTCTAGTCAATCTGGGTCGTTCATTAGGCAGATGATCTGACGGTAGAAGTTATGTTTAGTTTAGGGTTTTTTTCCCTAAAAGGAAACCCCTCGCTTGTATGAGGGTATTTTATTGCGGCTGTGTATTGTATGTGTATTCTCAGAGTGAGAAACATATAGGGAGGCTGTGAGAGAGAACATAGGATATTATAGCGGATCTGTTATCGGTTGTGTCTCTTCATTTTGTTGGATAATATAAAGGAAGGACTGGTTGTTCAGGGTGGACATAGCCCAAACTGGGTGAACCACGTATATCTGTGTCTCTCTTGTTTTATGTGTTTTGTGTTATTTTGTTTTCCGCATATTTTATTGTTACATTGCTCTGTAATATATAATTTTCTAATAGATATATTGTTGATATTTCCAAGTAGGTTTAAAGATATATTATTATTTTTAGATGCTAAGATATTTCATCTATATAGTATTATAATTATAGTATTGTTTTTGTTTTGTGTTATAAGATCAATTTAAGGAAACCATAAAATGGAGAGGGTAACGAAATCAATAAAAAGATCTTCATAGGGTTAAGGGGTGTCAAGGTGCTAGAATATTGCATTAAGAGAACCAGATAGAAATTTAGGAAATCTTGATACAAATTGCACATATGTATATGTTGTGGTGCAAATGTAACATTTTTTTTTTAAATATTTTGTAAGGCATGACAATGTTCACGTTTTCCATGTTTTTTAGAAGTATGCATGTGTACGTAATGGTGGAGTAAATGAATTATGTTAGGAGGGATGAGGTTGAACCCCAGCAAATGTAAGCAAGGAGACCAATCTAGGAACGTTGGTGGTGCAGGTCAATGAGCATTGGGCTATTCAACTTGATTTGGCATACATTTCTCTTTTTGATTTTTTTTTTTTTGATGAACACAAGCATGTGGCTATTAATTGATTTTATACATTGCAATGTGGTAGAAACATATGCAAAGTTATGAAATCACCACTTTAACTCGAAAGTTACAACAAAGTGGTATTTATTCTACTAAAGGCACTCTAGAATTTGACCTGACCCTATCTTAAATAAACAACCCCCTTAAGAAGGAAATTTGGCCCATGAGTGGTGAACATGTCACATGTAAATATTGAACACTTGTGGGGGAATAATAACACACTATTTTCACCCACCAAGCAATAATAAAAACGCCATCAATGTTATGCACAATAAATGGGTTGAGTATCCTTGGATGCCTCTAGCAATCGTATTGAATGTATGTTATGTTAACTAAGCTAACCAACAAAACATGCCTTCAATAATGGTAACAAGACTTGCACACTATTTATTGCATCGAACAATCAAATGAGGCTTTAATATTTGTAACCAACCATACATGTAGTTGTTCAAGTTGACCAACCTAACATGCTTCTACTAGTGATAACAAAAATGTACATGTTGATAATCATGTGACCAATGTGGTATGCCTCAACATTCATAATTGAACATAAATGTTGTTATTATCTAGTAATTTATTTTATTCATAAAATAAATTAGTCATTTCAGTTAGTCATCTTCAATTTGGTCACTTATTATCTAGCTGTATATTTTATCCCTAGACTAAATTAGTCATTTTTAGTTTGGCCACTTAAAATTGCTCAAATTTAGTAGTATTTCACTTGAAATAATTGCGGTGACTAACATTTTTAGTCACCTAGTCACTAATTTCATCATTTTCTACTAGTGAAGCTTCTTTTATTGATGTATGTAAAAAGAAAGTGGATATATCACCTGAAATCAGCCACAACTCCAAGCGAAACCATCCTCTAGATTCGTCCGGCCCAAGCCTCAAAAATCTTCTTCCATAAGAGGTGCACAAAGGATGTCACATAATGAGGGTGATCATCACAAGGAAACAAGGGTTTCCTGAACCTAGGAATTGCAAGAAGCACAGGGATAATCAGACTTGATCTGGGCTATAATAGGCTATAGTATCAATAACATTCTCTCTCCTCTCTTAGGCCTTCCCAATGAGGTGTATTTATACTTCCTCAAATCAATTTTTCAGTTGGGAAACAGTTTGGCCACAGGCTGGTGTAGGTGGTTCTCAGGTAAAATCCGTAAACCCCGCCCAATTAATAGGGATTTTATTATTTTTTTAATATTTTAAATTGTATACGCGGGTCAGATATGAGTGGACCAACATCTGCACACGTAAAATTCTGGGCAGAGTCGCGTATGAAATTCAAAATAATTTTTTTTAAGAAGTTGACCAAGTATGAAATGAAAAGGCTAGCCAAGGCCAATGCATAAGTCATCAAGTATATAAAGGTGATAAATGATGCCATAACAAACTTCAAACCTTCAAAATTAGGTTTGAAAGCTTGAAAATGGTTGAAGAAGAAAGCGTAGTAGAATACTTTCTAAGAGTTGATGAACTAACCAATATGATTAGAGGAATTAGTGAAAATGTCAAAGAAGATATAATTGTTCAAAAGGTCTTAAGATCTCTACCTCTGAGATTTAATGCAAAAATATCTATCATTGAAGAGATTTCCAAGTTAAATAATATCATGATGGATCAACTACTTGGTACTCTCACATCCTATGAGATGAGAGTAGGAAAATATAATTTTGAACCCAGAGAGGCAACATTCAAAGTGTCTAAGAAGGCCAAGGAGCACAACTATAATCAAGATTGCTCCAACTGCAAATTTGATCAGGAGCTGGCTCAATTTTCTAGGAAACTAAAGCATGGTTTAGGAAAGTATAAAGGGTAGTTTCCATTTAAATGCTTTGACTGTGGAAGTGTTGGAAAATTTTCATCCAAATGACCATACAAAGAAAGGAAAAAAAGGAAAATGATAAAAAATCTAGAAGAAAATATCAAAAATATTAGAAGAAGAATCTCTCTAAGAAAAAGGGGCTCTAATCCAAAGAGGATAGATCTGCACTAGAGTCAAACTACAAAAACTCCTCAAAAGATGATTCAAATGAGTATTTACTCATGAAATTTGGAGCAAACTCCAAAAAAAAAATTACTAAATCTAAAGAGGAAGAAGAAGCAGTAGTGGAATTTGAAGGGAAACTCATTACTGCTCTTGATGAGTTAAATAAGGCCAGGGGAAAGAACGAGAAGCTAAAATAATAGCTGCAACATGCTGAAGAAGGTATGTACAACTCAAACAATGAGGAATTTGTTTTTCAAAAATAAAAACTTGAAGAAGCCATTAAAATAAAGACAGTTTAACTCTTCTACTAGAATAAAAAAAGGAACCTTTGAGAAAGTAGAAGAAGAGAACACACATCTAAAGCAACAGTTATTCAAAGTAAAGACGGAAATTATCTCAAAAAATGCAAAGATTAAATTATGTCTCTGAAACTCAAATTAGAAGAATCTAAAAGTAAATAATAAGTTCTTAATGATTTGATCCATGAATGGGAAGAAAACTGTCATAGTTTCGAGGCAGAGGTTGTCTCTATGACAACGAACTTTGAGAGTCTGGAAACCGAGAAGGATATAAATGAAAAGTTGGTAGAAGGAACAAGGAAGCTAGATCATATTATGAATATTCAAAGGTCTCTAAAACAAAAAATAGTCCTGGGATACTCCATATCACTGGAATATTCTACGGGGAAGATGAACTTCAGGTTCACAAGGTTTCAGGAACCTCAGAGCCATGGAAAGATGCATCAAGGAAGAATCGTTGAATATAGAAAGGTAGAAAGCTAAAGAGGATCCCATCACTAGAATAATAAGAATTCTAATTTCCCAAAGGAGTCACAACACCAGAGAATGAATCAATCTACATGACAACATAGGTACCCTTATGCACAAACTCATGAATTATCTAACTTCATGAACTCTCATTTATTTTATGGTAATTGTTATAAATTTAATCTCTTTGGACTTGAAGTTGTTGATTATAGAAGGTTCAAAGTTAAAAGAGATGAACATTTCAGATACAATAAGTATCATAATTATATACCTCAAAACTCTCCTCCTATAGATATAAATCCATTCTCTCCCTTGATGGTTGATGTTGAATGCTTCAAGTGCAATAACTTTGGGCACAAGGAAAGTGAATGCATAATTAGATTTGTGTATCCATCTAAATCCAAGAACATTTGGAAGTTAACCTTTCCAAAGGACAAGGTGAACTGGAAATATAAGTCTGGAAAGAACATGCAATTTGGGCTTGCTATGCAGACACATAATCAAGAGAAAAACATGGTATGTAGATAGTAGTGGTTTTTCCAAGCATATCACTAGGGATAAAAGAAATTTTTTGTCCCTAGAAGAAAAGGATAGAGGGAATAATGTCACTTTTAGCAACAATGCCCCAACAAGAATTAAGTGTAAGGGCATAGTCAGCCTTGATGAAAAGATTAAAGCCCAAAATGTGTTGTATGTAGAATGTATCAAGCATTGACTTTCTTAGGGTAAGACAAATATGTGATAATGACTATAATGTGACCTTTTGATCAAAATATTGTAAGATCTGACATGAAAAGAATGGAAAGCTAGTGGGAAAGGTAGTCAAAACTCACAATAACGTTTATGTGTTTGATGACTCCAGATGAAGTTGTTATCTGAGCAAGACAAATGAAACCCGGTTATGGCAAGGGAGACTTGGTCATATGAATTTTGAAAGACTAATAAGAATCAACAAGTTGGGAGATGTGAGAAAATTTCTCAAACTATTAAGGCCTGATAATTCAATCTGCAAGTCATTTAAATTTGATAAGTGATTCAAGTGGCTCCAGACCCACTTAGAATTCAAAGAGGAGTCATATTATCTCAAAAATAAAAGTGGTCATATTGCTCCCAAACCATAACCTGATCGTAGTTCTCATCTCCCCGATTCCAACGGTGTGAACAACGCTCAAATCCGAGCTAGTATGGTCGAGTTATTCACGGTCAAAGTTAGGGTCAAACTTGGCCAAGTGGCGGGTTAATGAGGAAAAAAAAATTCCGAGACCCAGTGCACGAAATTTGACCACTAGGACGGGCGAAATTGTTTCCTACTTAATTTCTTCAGTGACCCTTATTTGCCAGTAAATTTTTTTTAACTAATGTTCCTATTATAATAAAAAAATCAATTGTTTTTTGGTGGGGAGCCACCAACCCCTCCACCCCTCCCGACTATTATATATACCATATATTATATGGTGGTAGGTGGTCAAACCATGCCACCAAACAACATAACCACCGAAACAACAACGACTTGGCACCAAATTTAAATGCATCAGCGAGGCTTGAACCTGTGCTGGCTAGGAGGGTCGGCCCACCCACGTGGTGGCCCAAAGAAACCATTTCCATACTTAAATTTAACCTCAGCTCATATGTGAAGCCCACCGATGACACCACGTATTCAGGGAAGCCAACGGGGGTTGAACCTGCTCGACCCAAGAGGGCTGACCCCCAACAAGCAGCCCCACAAATGGCAACACGCCAAAATATGAACGAAACCACCACACCATAACCAAACCTGCCAATGAGTATAACAAAAAGTTTCCAACCACTGGTATTTTGAGGATTGTCGGGATGGAACCCGGGTGGTGCCCGACACAATTTTGGCGTCCACCAATGACCGAAGGGGCCTCACATTGTAATCTCTATCGAAAACTTATATTCAAACCTCATTCTCCATTCGACGGAGAGAGCGTCGAGACAACGGAGGACAGAACTAGTAGCAGAACCATGAGTGAGAATCTTAAGATGCCAAGAAAGGTTCCCTTTGGGGAGCATAGATGCCGGTGTTAGACATTGACAAGCTTATAGTCATTTTTTCACATTTTATCGTCGAGAGTCCAACCATGCAACCAGAATCTCCATCTGATAAGTGGAAATGCAAGTGTCTAGCAGCTAAGAATATTTGGAGAATCTTGACGAATCTAAAATATTCCCTTGGAGGTTGAATTTTTCCAATGTCAGAATGTGGCTGACTTTATACTCATTTTTCTTAGAATTTCGCAAAAAGTGTGATGGTGAGATCAGATTTGTCATCTGAGTAGCGGATATCTAGTGAACCAATGGAGAAGAATATTTGTGGAATCACGAGGAATCTAAAAGATTCCCGAAGGCCCTAAATTTGATAGTGTCAGAATTGGACAAGTTGATAGTTGATTTTACGCCACTCATCACCAGGAAATCAGTGGTGCAGTCCATTTCAGGAGCCGAGCTTTTCAGTTTGTGGCCATCTTCGAAAGTGGAGTTATATGATGCAGTTATGTTATGCTTCCTTTTGTTATTGTTGAGATGATATTACTCTTGTTGAGATCCATGTTTGACAATATGTTGAGGTTGCCACATTATTGCGAGTTTTCATTAGGTTGTTATGCTAAAGGAAATCCCCTTTGAGTAGAGTCTTTGTAGGGAGAACGTATCGAGGAGAGACATGCCACTCAGGTTGAGGGTATTTGTACTTGTTATGAAAAATAACATAACATGTACATCATCATCATTAGCAACAATTAATGAAGTGGCCTCCACTTTCTTGACATTGGGCCCAGAGACGTAACCCATATTGGGTGAACTCCGTTATCAATGTGTTGTGTTCTCGATTTGCTGATAGTCATTATGTTTCCTCTTCTTTAAGCATGCACATGTGGTTGTTTTATGCTCTTTTAAATGCAATTTTGATCACATCATAGAAGTAAAGGTCTTGGTTAATTCCAGTAGCTGAAGAAATCCAGATCAAGTTTGGTGTCAGAGCGGTCTTCTCGCTGATGTGAATTGAGAGTGTGAACGATTGAACGTGCAACAATGGAGGATGACAAAAAAAATTACAAGGCCTTCCTAAGTATGTCCAAAATGGTGGACATAATTTATGAAGCTTATGAGAATATAATAGAGGAACGGGAGAAAGGAGCAGATAACGATGCTCCATCCACATATTCCAATGAAAATTCATCGCCTTCATCATCTTCTCATCATTCAAATGAATATATCAGCCAGAGCTTTCAAGAAGAGAATGTTGACTTGAAGAGGCTTGTATGTGAAGAGAAAGAGGAGAAGCATAGACTGCAGCTTCAACTACAAGCCACGTAAGAGGACTTGGAGGACTTGAAGTGCAACGAAGGCTTAGAGAAGCCATCATCATCTATTTCATAAAAGAAAAATGAGGTAAACAATGTTCATCATTCTTCAGTTTCATCTTCACATGATGTTATTTCTGTTGGAAATGTGGAGGTACCCATTTCAGGAATTGGCATGAGACTCCTTACCAAGATGGGGTATAAAGGAGGATGACTTGGTGTTAATGGCCAAGGCATGACTCAACCATTAGAGGTCATACAAAGACCTCAATTCGTAGGTTTGGGGTACACCAAAGGAGAATGCTCAAAGGTGTCAAAAGCTTCCAAGAGATTGTTGAAACCGTTGAGGAAAGAGGATGATAGGAACACATCACCATCATCCCATGGCAATGCACATTGTAGAGGAAGAGCTGAGGCAAGCTCTCATCACCATAATTTCACCAGAGACAACCATGAAAGGTATAAAAAGTCTCAGTATTCTAAAGTTAATTTTGATAACAAGAATGTTAATGATGAATGAAAATCATGTAATAGAAAGCCATGTAGTTTTTGTGGCTTACATAACCATGTGTCTACTGAGTGCTGGAAGAGAATGGAAACACGAACAAGGATGAGGCATGAAAGGCCTTCTCGACATCAGGGAAGGAGGCAGGTTAAGCAAGTTTGGAGGAAGAAGACTTATTGCAGTCATTGCAACATAAGTGGTCATCAAAGAGCCACATGTTGGAGGCTCCATCTAGAGTAGTGTCTTAATGACAAAGTACCCGTGAAGAAACCATTCGGTAAAGTTGTTCAACAAGCCACCAAATGACATAACCTCTGAAACAAAAACAACTTGGCACCAAATTTAAATGTGCTAGCATGGATTGAAATCGCATCGGTCGAGAGTGCCGACATATTCATGCGGCGACCCAACAGAATTGTTGCCATATTTAAATGTAACTGTCACTCATATGTGAATACTGCCAACGATGCCACGTATCCGGGGAAGCCATCTGGGTTTGAACTCGCACGACCTACAAGGGCCGACCCCCAATAGGTGGCCCCACAAATGGAAACATGCCAAAATATGAATGATGCCACCGCACCATAACCAAAACTGCCAACGGGTATAACAAAAAATTTCCAACCAACGGTATTTTGAGGGCTGTAGGTGTTATCACAAAATTGTACTTGATTGGCTACTGATCTGACAACTTAGTGTAACTATTCAAACCAGATTTTGACTAAATCTTAGCCTCTTCAATCTAAGAGGGCTCTCTCAAAGGGATTTTATGATATTGGTTAATGATAGTGCTAGATGGCTAACTCTATAGAAATTGTATCTTGTTTTTTATGATTGCAGGTTGAAAGAATGCAGGTTTGCTACCATTGGGCTTATGGAGTCAACTATCAATAGTTTTAGTGGGTAGGTTTCTTGACATGGAAGCTGAGGCAGATAGAGGTCTTTAACAAAGGCAATTCACTCAGAAAACATAGGAAAACACAGTCATTTCATTACTAAAGGAAGTCATAGCATAGAGTTATGAATTATGAGTAATAGAAATGAAATCTACTGAAAGTGGTAAAACATAAGATGTAGATCAATAAGACATTAAAAACCCCATGAGAATCTCAGGTCTATCAAGAATAAATTCACTCTGTATTACTGATATAAGTCAAAATACATAAAGCAGTAGTTTGGTGCAAAAAATCTCCAACCCCTCACTACTTCGATGCTTTGCCTTTAAATATACATTCTGACAACAAAGATGATCTGCCTGGTGTCTAGATTCATTGAATTCGTCTATGACACATCACATAACTGAAAAAAGATGACTTCTAACAAGAAATTGACAGCTACACCTTAAAGAAGCCATCTCCTAATAGGACTCTAACTCGTATTTATTACATAGTCTACCTTAACTTGTGAAACAGTTACATGGCAGTTGCAAAATAAGTATCACATGCTCGAAAGACACATGATAGGTTCATTTCCACTTTAAATATTTAAGACTCTCCTAGACATGTGGAACAAAACCCTATTTTTTAGGAATGCATAACCCTTATCTTCAACAAGAGCTTTGGCTGATGACCTATCTCCACAACACTCCCTTCGAGTCATAAATATTTGATGTTAAGGTCCCTTGACATGTTGGAGGAGTCCAGCTATCCAAAACTGCCATTAAGATGCTCCAAAACCTTCAAAAAAAGCTCGCTACGAAACCAGGACAATTTCATAGTGAGCTTTGGTAGCGTCTAAAAAGTAGCTTCTACACCCAAAGGTTCCACTCCTTTGTTGTTCCATGGTGTCAATCAAGACATGACACATCACCACCATCAATATCCCTCCTTGAAAACTACAAAAAGTGACCTTAGAGGAAAAAAGGCTGCTACAGGTTTTTTCGTAGCGTTTTCCTGGCTTTAAGCCTAGGAAATGCTACGAAACTGTGTAAAAGTGCAGAAATTCCAGATTTCAAAACTGTCTCAAAAAAGTGATCTCCAGTTGCAAAAACTGGATCTTCTGCATGTAATGAACCCTCTAAAACACATTCAATCTCAACTTAAGGCTTCTATGGTGTTTCCTCCTCATTTATGATCAATTGAGCTATGGGCTCCTCAACCACAGTCATCTTCAAACCTTTCTTCTCTAGCTCTTCACGAATCAGTTTTAATTTCTCTTGAAGGTCTTTTACTTGGTCTTTCAATGTCCTATTCTTAGATTGCAAATCATAGGTATAACTTTTTGATATTCTTGACCTCTTTTCTTAGTGGCTGAGTCCACTTTATCAATTTTTCTGTGTTGTCCAAGGTCTTAGAGACACTTGTGACTTGATCCTCTTAAATCTTTCTCATCTGTTCAAACTGCACTCTTTCAGCTTTATGTTTCTTTGCCTCTTTCCTCAAGACTGATATCTCTTCACTTGCATCTTTCACCTGTTCCTTAAGGACTTCAACTTCTGACTTCTCATTGATTTTCTCTTTCTTGCAGGTGAGGAGAGATCTATGATGCTTGGTGGTGGCTGAGTAGTTTCACTGACTTTCTGAGCCTCTTTTTTGCTTTCTAAAATATTTCTTGCATGTCTTTTCATTGGTTTTATAGCTGGAAACATGAATCTAGCATCATCACCTGCAAATTCTAACTTCTTTGTTGTTTTTCATTTCTTTAGCTTCTTCCCTCCATCTTCAACATCTTTAGCTTGTACAATAGGAGTTTCTTCAATATCAATGGCACGCAAGATGTCCTCTAAGTTACCTTTAGCCACTATTTGGCTCCTTGTAACCCTCTTGCTGCATGTTTTCTAACTGTTGGCTTTTGTTTTGCAGATGTAACTTTGGGTGTGTCAGATTTCTGCAAAGGCTCTGTCTCCATGATCACTGGTTCTAAGTACTGCTCTGTCACTGAAGGTGATAGGATATCTCTAGGTTTGGGAGTTCTTTTAGGAGTGATAGCATCTACTTCAAAACCACTTATGAACAAAAATATGACCAATCTTTGCCTAATCTTTTTAACTCCTCTAACACCATCAACTTAATCAAACCATGATGAAAAAGAGAGGTTTCATTTCCTTATGTTTTAACTTGAACCTTGTCTGACATTTTAACTAAGCTTCTGTATAATTAAAAAGGAAAATCAAGAGACCTCTTACCCACAAAATGCAGCAGAAGCCTAAGGTGGTAGGAATAAACCATGTGATACCTCCCTTCACAGGTGAAGTACTTCTAAATGATCAACAACAATGTTGAGTAGTTTTCCTTCATATAGCTCCTTGGGATAGCATTTGTGAGATCAATTTCACTATGCTCTGTCTTGATGAATTCTTTACAGTCCTGCATGGTGAACTTGATGCCTTTGAACCATTTCTCTCCTCCTCTAGGGATTCTTGTTGCTGCTGCAATGGTTTCTGGTGTTAATATGAGATTTAACATTCCCGCCTTTGAAGCTAATCTAATCAAACTCTTATCAAACTCCTTTGAAACTTGCAAATGACACCCTTGCAGCCTTTGGCAGAATTGCAAACACCCTATTCTTCCAAACACTTCCAATGTAGTGGGGTCTTCATTTAACAAATTCATTTCCATTAGCTCATATCTGAGGTAGTGACCACTTTTGTTGGTCTTCTTAGTTGCAACCATGGTGATTTTAGACCTTCTCTGCCTCGCTTTATTAGTGACACGTGCAACTTTTGAAAATGCTAGCAACCAACTTATCTTGGTGAAACAGATCTCCAGAACTCAATAGCATGCAAAGATGAAGCGGAGAATGAAAAAGACTCAATTGGGTAATGTTTTAAAGTTTCAATGACAACTCATGCCTTAATCATGACTCATACATGCTAAAAACAATGATGATGACCTCAGACATGACCTTTGTACCTTGATTTAACCCTAATTGGCTCGAATGACATCCACCCTAACTCTTCTAATCATGGACTAGCACTTTGCACCGGATTTGACAAGACAGACAGAAAAACTATTTTTTGTAGCGTGGCTAGTTCATTTTATGACAGTTTCGCTATGAAACTATTAGGCAATTTCGTAGCGAAAACTGTCTTTTTACAGTGTAAAACGCTACGAAAAGAGGAAAAACTAGCTAAAGTGACCTTTTTGAATTCAAAAGCTTGGGAAATGAAATATGTTGGCAAATGATGACTAATGGGACATGATATGACTTGAATGGAGGTGGGTTTGAACCTTAGGATAGGTTAAAGATGAAAAATTTAAAAAATTTCTATACCAACTTGTGATAAATGAACTCTATGACCATACCTTTGACAAATGAACTCTATGGCCATGTAAAATAGTGTTTCACTTTTTCTGGGTGATAACAATGGATCCACTTGAGATGGTGTGCCCCTGTGGTACACCAAAGAACCTGTAGTTCCAGTGCTATCCATCTTCTTGGAAATAAAAAATCTGAAATTTGCGAAGATTTCCTTCAAACTTTAATGGCCTTCACCTCAGGCTCAAGCTTGATGATCAACTTGTCTTTATTAGCAGAAAAAAAACATAAAAAAGTGGAATATATACAATGGAATGAAAGATCTGTAGAACTTAAGAGGAATAGTGCTTCAAAAACATGTCATTGACAGGTCCTCCAGCACAAGGTTGTCCATCCATCTCCTCCAGTATGTAAGTGTTGTTTCCATGGAATGCAGCCACTATGAATGTACCTTTCCAAATATTCTCAAACTTACCATGTTTCTTGTTAGGATGAATCATAATCACAAGTGTATGAAAAAAGCTCAGTTTAACTATACATAACAAACAACCCTAACATCAAATATGGCTGCTAATTTCTTTAGATCTACAGTTACTTGACCAAGATAAATGCTACAAAATCTAGATCTATGCAGTAAAAGACATTAAACAGTAAATAAAAGCAAGAGTTGCTCCATGCATCCAACAAACAATACAAGAATATTTTTAAAGAATTTTTGTATTTTTTGACACCTGGGAAGGGAACATAGAAAGATGTTACCAGTCCCACAGAATGGGATGGGTTCTTATAAGTCCTTAGCACTTCAGATCTAAGATCTCTCTCTTTCTTGATGGTGTAGAAAACCCAGACAAAAAAATGGAACTCAAAGGGAGCTCACAAGAAAAATGGTAACAAAATATGATAATGATGGAGGATCAAAGTCAGACCAAAAGTACAGATCTAGAGTGATCTTTAGGAAACACAAGGTAGTGAGTGAATGGAAAAACCCTTCTATTTATAACAAAATATTGAGTTAGTTTAGATATTGGTGCATAATTAAAATATTATTAACCAATTCTAGATCCAACTTTTATGGAATATTTTATTATATTTGTTGGAGGGAAAAAGAATTTGAATTTGGTCAAATCTCTTTATTTGTAAATAATAAATAAATGAATGATTTATTTATTATTTTAAGGATATGGTTGAGTAATAATTAAATAAATAATGATTTATTCAATTATTTATAAATGATTTAGTCAAAATTAACAAGGAATGTTATTTAAATAAGGTTTAAATAATTATTCCTATAAAATAATAAGATAAATAATGATTTATCTAATTAATTTTCATGTTTTGGGTTAAATATGACCAAGAATATTAATTAAAGTGATGTTTAACTAATTATTCCTTGAGGAAAATCAAACAAATAAGGATTTATTCAATATTTCCTCATGGGGTTTCCTGTTTAGAACATAAACAACTTAATAAATATGGATTACTAAGTTATTTTTGATAGTGAAAGCAATTTTACTTAGGGTAAAATTGGTCTTACATGGTGTACTTTGGTCCATCTAATAGTAACAGGTTAGATGACCAAAAAATGGTGTAACAGATTGCCCCCCAGCGTGCCAGCGCTAGGAGCTAATCGTATAACTGAAGTACGTTGTAAGAACTCAATCACTAGACACCGAAGGGGAAGTCAGAGAGAGAGAAATATAAGGTAGACCAAAGCGCTAGAGGACAAGACCCCAAGTAGGCAAGAGTTACAGGTGAGACAAGTCTCTTTTATGAGTGAGTACCTGTGCTATAGGTGGCGGGGGAGGCATACCTATGCCCCCCGAAACAAAGTACAAAGAATAATGTGTCCAATAAACAAGGGACTGAACTATATAGTACATGCTGGCATGAACATGAGCCAGATAAAAACATGATAATGGATCCCACATATATATCGCGCCTAGGATAATAGCTAGGACTTATATAATAATATTTGAGTACATGAGATATAAGTACAACCAAAAATTCCCTCTAAAATCGAAAAGGACAATGATCTAAAGGTCAGATCTCCTGGAAATAGGTGCAAGAAAACAACAAAAAATCAAAGGGAAAAGTGTTGCAAATGAGGTGGTGAAAGGCTACAACTTGGAGGGAAGCGGAGGGGACCCTAGAGGAAGACCCAAACAAAACTGAAAAGAGGTGTTTTAGATGGATGAATAACCAATCTGAAATGGATCTGAAGGTAAGGGATCAGATCTGAAAAATTGTTGAACACACTGAAATTTCAGAAGACTTTTTGCAGCTAAAACTCCTCCTAGAAAGGTGGAGGGTATTGAAGCCCTAGGGGGCTAGGTTCCCACTTTGATGAGTAAAATAGAGGTTAGAAAACCCTTAACAGAGGCCCAAACAAACCCAGAAAAATATCGTAAAAATCCCCGCAAAAAGTTCAGGTCGCAGTTTCTGACCTGATTTCTGCAGAGGTCGCAGGTTTGGAGCTTTTTTCTGCGCCCTAAAGGTCCAAGTCGCAGGTTTTGGCCCAAAAATTGTGACCTGCACTTCTGGCACTCTCAGGAGCAGGTTTCAGACAAATCTGTCGTCTCAGCTATGTCTGATGCCTATCACCTGCGCAATAGGTCCGAAAACACATGGAAGTTAGAATTTTTAATGTTTTACGGTTTTATAGGTTAAAAACAACATCAAGAAAAGAAAAACAAGAACTGAAGAAAAATCCTAGGGTTTGAAGCAGCTGGTCATGCAGGGATCTGAAAAATGACAGAGGTCGTAATCGTAAACCCTTGTGGAGTCGCCAGTTGTTAGGATGAATCTTAATCGCAAGCGTATGAAAAAATCTCACTTTATCTATGCATAACAAACAACCCTAACATCAAAGATGGTTGCCAGTTTCTTTATATCTATATTTAGTTGACCAAGATAAATGCTACAAAATATAGATCTATGCAGTAAAAGACATTAAGCAGTAAATAAAAGAAAGAGTTGCTCCATGCATCCAACAGACAAGACAAGAATATTTTTTTAAAAATTTTGTATTTTTTGACACCTAGGAAGGGAACATAGAAAGATGTTACCAGTCCCCCTCAATGGGATGGGTTCTTTTAAGTCCTCAGCACTTTGGATCTAAGTTCTCTCTCTCTTGATGGTGTAGAAAACCCAAACAAAGAAATGGAACTCAAAGGGAGCTCACAAGAAAAATGATAGCTAAATATAACAATGATAGAGGATTAAAATCAGACCAAAAGTATAGATCCAGAGTGATCTTTAGGCAACAAAAGGTAGTGAGTGAATGGAAAAACCCTTCTATTTATCACAAAATATTGAGTTGGTCTAGATATTGGTGCATAATTAAAATATTATCAACCAATTCTAGATCCAACTTTTATGGAATATTTTATTATATTTGTTGGAGGGAAAAAGAATTTGAATTTGGTCAAATCCCTTTATTTGTAAATAATAAATAAATAAATGATTTATTTATTATTTTAAGGATATGGTTGAGTAATAATTAAATAACTAATGATTTATTCAATTATTTATAACTGGTTTAGGCAACAAGGAATATTATTTAAATAAGGTTTAAATAATTATTCCTAGAAAATAATAAGATAAATAATGATTTATCTAATTAATTTTCCTATTTTGGGTTAAATATGACCAGGAATATTAATTAAACTATTGTTTAACTAATTATTTCTTGAGGAAAATCAAACAAATAAGGATTTATTCAATATTTCCTGATGGGGTTTCCTATTTAGACCATAAACAACTTAATAAATATGGATTGCTAAGTTCTTTTTCATAGTGAAATCAATTTTACTTAGGGTAAAATTGGTCTAACATGGTGTACTTTGGTCCATCTAATAGTAACAGGTTAGATGACCAAAAAATGGTGTAACATTTCCCCTTCTCTTCAATTCTGGCTTGTGACTTCAATACACATCTTGAATCTAAAAAATTTCCTCTTTGACCTTCCTGTCAAATGTCTTGTTAATTCTATTTTGAGATTGTTGATTGCTTTTATATACTTTCTTCCTTTTTTTTCTACAAGGCTATCAACTGATTTATTCTCCTCTGAATTGCATTTGGATCCTCCTCTAACCCTTGCACCAGCTTCATGACAGGCACTCCCAAGGATGTAGGAAAAATAGCTTCAGCCCCATACACCAACTCATAAGGTGAAGTTCCAATTGACCTTTTTGTGCACACTCTATCAACCAACAGAGCATACTGAAACTTCAAATGCCATGAATTTTTATTTTCCTGTAGCACCTTCTTAATAATCCTCACAATGCTTTTGTTAGAAGACTTAGAAAGACCATTACCTTGTGGATAGCAACCAATTGAGTGTCCAAGTGTAATGTGATATTGATGACAAAAACTGATCAACCTCTTGGATTTGAATTCTTGTGCATTGTCAGTGATGATCTTCATAGGACAACCAAATCTAGACAGTATGCTATTCTCCAAAATGAAATGATAACTTAATCATTTTCTTGCCTAGTTGGGATTGCCTCAATCCACTTGGTGAAATAATCAGTTGCTGTCAGTATCCAGAGATGTTGACCTGAAGATGATGGATGAATATCACCAATAAAATATAGCCCCCGCTGCTAGAATGACGCCTCAACATAGATAGGCATCAAGGGTAAAGGAACAAGATTTTTCTTACCATCAAAAATTTGGCATTCACAGCAAGCAACAATATTTTTGTAGACATATTTGAACATGGTAGGCCAGTAGTACCCCACTCTAAGAATATTGTTTGCTATAGCCTTCCAATATTGATGACCTCCAAAATATCCTTTGTGAAACTCAATCACTTTTTCTGCCTCCTCTTCCAACAAAAAATTCAAAGGAATACCACCAATATCTTTCCAATATAGATTTTTATCTATGATGCAGTACCTCAGAGATTTCAGCTTCACAAACCTTGCTTTAGATTTTGTCAATTCAACAGGAGTTCTATGATGATGTAAGACAAAAAATGTCTCTGTACCAGTCAGATAGGATGTACTTCTCTTCAATGGGAATCAGCTCTTCATCTTCATCTGATAACTCTAAAATTTCTGCAATTAAATTCATATAAAGACAATCAAAATTGGACTATGCCATCAACTTTTCTAGCCCCTGACCTTTCACCAATTTTGTAAGTCTAATTTCTATATCATATTCCAGCAAGTTAGCTATCCACTTCCCTCTCTTACCATCATGATCAACTTGAGTTAAGATGTCCTTCACAACAGCATTAGGCACATATGCTATGACATGAGAATGCAGAATGTAAATTCTGAAGTCTTTGATGGCTTTGACCAAAGCATAGGCCTGTTTCTCTAGGATATTGTACTTCAATTCTGAATTAGCTAGGGTCCTACTAAAAAATGAAATAGGCTGCTTAGTACCTTGCTATCCTTTCTGCAACAAAACTCTAGCAATTGTATTTTCTGGTGAAAACGTAAAAACCAGAAATTCTTTTAAAAATCTGGGCTAATCAAGATTCAACACTAGGGCTCGAGTGAGTTCCTTCTTGATTTCCTCAAATGAGTGCTTTTCCTCAACTGTCCATTTAATGTCAGCTCATTTTTCAGCATCTTGGTTATGTCTTTGACAATCTCATCAAAATTGGGAATGAACCTCCTCACAAAATTTACTCTTGCAAGGAAAGACTGAATTTCTTTCCTACTTCTAGGAAGATATACTTTCTGAATGGAATTGACCTTGTTTGGATCAATATTAATCCCATATTTAGATATAATATGCCCAAGTAACTTCTCTGAAGTCAAAGAAAAATGCTTTTAGTGGGGTTGAGAGAAATTCCAAACCTTCTACACTTCAACAGAACTTTATCCAAATGCTTTAAGTAGTCTTCCTCTCTCCTTGAGAAAACTGTTATGTCATTCTGATAGACAACCACCAACTTTTCCTTCTCCTCAACAAAGGAAATTTACATTGCTCTTTGAAAGGTGCTCCTGCATTCATCATACCAAAGGGCATCTTGGCATACATGAATGTACCCCATGGTGTGGTAAAGGCAGTTTTCTCCTGATCTTATGGATGCACTAGTATCTGATTATATCCTGAAAAACAATCCAACATAGACATCCTTTGGGAACCAATAATGTTCTGCGGAATTTGGTCCATCATTGGGAGAGGGTAATTATCCTTCAGAGAGGCTTTGTTCAAGTTTCTGAAGTCAATGTAGATTCTGATTTCTCCACTCTTTTTTCTGACTGGAACCAAGTTTGCAAGCCACCTTGAGAATATTATTGGGACAATAATTTTGGCATAAAATATTTTCTTAATTTCCTTCTCAATCAAAGGCATGAGAAGTGGATTAATCCTCCTCAGCTTCTATTTGAAATGATTTTCATTTCTTTAATGGGAATTGTATGTTGAATAATAGTAGGATCATATTTCTTAAAATCAACATAACTCCATGCAAAAACATCTATGAACCTTTTCATCATCTCAATATATTTCTATTTCATATCTTCAAAAAGAAACTTAGAAATTTTGATCATTTTTGGCATTGCTACTGTACTAAGGTTACAACTCTCACCTCTTCATCATCAACTTGTATCCTAGGATACTTGAACAAATCATTTTGGTCAAAAATCTTCTCAAGTGGGTTGAGATCTTTAGGTATAGAGCTATTCTTCAGCTGCAAAACCTCATAATTACCTTTGGTTTCAGCAAGCATGTTTTGTTGATCTACTTGTGTGCTTTCAAACTCCTCTTTCAATTCTATGAAGTTTTTGACTTGTTGGTTATCCTCAAAAACTTTCCAATAAATTATGTTGTCAGGGATAGCAGGCCTATGATGAACTTCAACCTCATATCTTTCAGTGGAATGTGTAGGAATAATAAACAAACTTGTAGAGATAGCTAAGGAGTTAGCTACTGATTTTTGATCCCTAGCCTTGACAATAAAGGAATATTCTTAAAAAATCTCTAACATCTCCATGATTAAATTTCTGTATGCCCTCATTCTCACATCCTTGGTTTGATATACATCCTCAACTTGTTTAATAACTAATTTAGAATCTCCACAAACAGAAATATTTTGGGCACCCAATCTTTTCAAAATTTCTAAACCCAAAAATAGAGATTCATACTCAGCCATATTATTTGTGCAATCAAAGTTTAGTTTGAAAGAAAAGAACTTACTTTAATCCTCTAGAGTTGTGATCCAAATTCTTGCTCCAGCCCCCTCTCTTCCTGTTGATCCATCAAAGTGTAATAACCACCAACCTTCTGCCTTTTCTTCACTGTTTCGTTGATTTCTGTTTGTTGATTTTCAATCTCTTGAATTTCTGCTTTCTTTTCATCTTCTGCTTCATCAATTAGTTCATTGAAAAGTATAGAAGATCCTAATTCAGTATCAACATAATAGATTGGGAATTCTAAGGTTTGTCCTTACTGATTACCATATAAGCCATCCTTGTCTCTCTGTATATTCTGATTTTCTCACCAAAAACAGGGATGGTGGCATAAGTTAGGTCCATCTGCATGGTGCCTTTGATCTTTGATGCCCATGACCTTGATAGCAGCATGCCAAACTTGGGTTGAATTTTTTCTACCACAATGTCCATTACCACTGTCTTGGTAGGGACTTGTGTAAGACCAACAAAAACATCCTTTTTCAAACCAATGCACTGAACTCTTTTTGAATCAAAAGAAAATAAATCCTTATATTGCCTAGTAATTTCCAATCCCATTTTCCATAATTACTTTAGGCATGAGGTTATGAGAGGCCCCTGAATCCAACATGGCATTATGTAATTTCATGGATACTAAGTCTGACATAGAAAGGAGGAACCTCTTCATTCTGCTCATCTTTTAATCTTGGTCCCAAGTAGATGGTTGGATGATCTTCTTGTACATTAAGGATGTCAGCAGCTCCAGGTTGGGAATTTAGCATTTTTACAATTTTACATCTATATTCATTCACCTTTAGAATTTCTCCAAAAGGGACTGGGATCTTGATTTTGGAAATCTCATTCTCCAAACTGAAAACAACAGTAATTTTCTCAATCTCTTTAAGAGAAGGAGGAGGTGGTGGATCTTTTCTAACGTCAGTAGCTTTAGGGGCATCTTTCTTAGGCTGTGTTTTGTTTGCAGTAATAGGAACATTTGTGTTTCTGAGGTTTTATTATTTCTGCATCTCAAATATTGCATGTTGATATCCTTTAAGGTAATCAGATGGTTCCTCGCCCTTGTTCACATCATGATTTGACTCATTATGCTCTTCCTTAGTCAAAAACATTCCAGACATGTTTTCATCTAGGAAATGAATGGAGTCTTCTAGTATTTCAGGTTGATCTTCTTCATCAACTAAATTTTGCTGAAAAGGAGGCCTTACTTGAGGGTCAGGATGATTTTTGTTTTCCCTTGGTCTCTGCTGATTTTGAGGTCTTCTGAACTGAGGATTTCTAAAATGTGGTTCATGTTGTGCAGGAGGAGCATAAGTGTTTCCAAGGGCAAGCCTATCCATCAATTTTTCCATTGTTTTCATCATGGAGTCAAATTTTTCATCTAAGGTGGAAGGCTTATCTTCTTCTTTCAATTTTGTCTTTCCCGTCTTGGACTTTTTAACTGCTATCATATTGACCTCCACCTTCATAGCATCATTTTTCATTTCATCTAGTGAAGGGGATTCTCTTTCTCTGAGCAGGATAGAAAAGTCATAGTCAAAAGACTCAGCATATCTCAACTGAGCTGCTCCTGGTGGAGGCTTTAGATGGGCAAGGATGGAGTCATAAACTTTATTAAATCTCTTGGAAAAATTTTCGACAGTTTCATCAACCTCTCTTTTCAAACTATTATACTCAGTGAGGGCTTGTACATGGTTGTTTCTATTTTCCTACTTTCTCAAAAGCATATCTTCAAACTCATTCCAATTATGCAGGCTTCCTGGAGCAGCAGCTTTGAACCACTTTCTGGCCTCACCAGTAAAGCTCTGAGAAAATAGTCTCATCTTGACATCTTCATGGTCAACCTCCTCCCTGTCTATGAAGTCATTAAACTGGTCTACATGTTCTTCAACTGTAATCTCTTCACCACTTCCCCAAGTTTTGATTCTAGCAGAATATTTTCTAGGAAGGGCATTAATGACAAATGGAAGAACAAGAGGGGCATACCTAGCAGGTGCAACAACAGGTGGAGGTGGAACATTTCCAGACATGATGACAGGGACGGTGGTAGTTTTAGGGACAACAGTAGTAGAGGAAGAGGAACTGTTAGGAGGTGGAGTGATTGGTTTTCGTAGTCCAGTTAAAATTGAACTCCAGTCAAGTAAAGGAAAACCAAATTTACTTCTTAGCAAGATTTCAAATGGGTCTAGTTCCTTCAACCTATCTAAAGATTCAGTCTCTAACAATAACTCTGATGTGACTGCGTCCCAAAACTCTTCTTTATATTTTTGGGTCACTAAGGCTGAGGTATCAATACCTCTTCTTTGCAGGTCTAAAACAATCTCAGACAATTCTTTTTCATTTTTAGAACTAAACAAGACTTCCTGAATTTTATCATCAAACTTTTTATCTTCAGGACTTCTTAAAATTTCAGAGGACAAGGATTTTGTGTATAATGGAGTACCTAATTGTGCAGAACTGCCTTGAATGCCTCTGGAGATTGTGTTTGGATTATCCACAATTGTAGGTGGATCTGGGTCAGGATTACTCGTCGTATATCTCCTTTTCGAAGCCACCTTTGAACATGAGAATTTTGAATGGAGTCACCAAGGTAATTGCAGCCTTGAACTGATTCTGAGCTCCTACTACCTTTAAGAGTTCAGCTTCAAAATTTTGGGAAAAGTATATCTTCAGGCTCCTGCTAGACACACCAAAATGTTATCACAAAATTGTACTGGATTGGATACTGATCAGACAACTTATTGTAACTGTTTCAAATCAGGACTGAAGCTTAGCCTCTTTAGTCTGAGAGGGCTCTCTCAAATGGATTTTATGATATTGGTTAATGATAGTGCTAGATGGATAACTCTATAGAAATTGTATCTTTTTTTTTATGATTGCAGGTTGAAAGAATGCAAGTTTGCTACCATTGGGCTTATGGAGTCAAAAATTAGTAGTTTCAGTGGCAAGGTTTCTTGACATGGAAGTTGAGGCAGAGAGATGTCTTTAACAAAGGCAATTCACTCTTAAAACATAGGAAAACACAATCATTTAATTACTGAAGGAAGTCAGAGCATAGAGTTATGAATTATGAGTAATAGAAATGAAAACTACTGCAAGTGGTAAAACATAAGATGTATATCAATAAGACATTAAAAACCCCATGAGAATCTCAGGTCTGTCAAGAAGAAAGTCACTCTATATTACTGATATAAGTCAAAATACATAAAGCAGCAGTTTGGTGCAAAAAATCTCCAACCCCTCACTACTTCGATGCTTTGTCCTTAAATATACATTCTTACAAAAAGGATGATCTGCCTGGTGGCTAAATTCATTGAATTCTCCTATGACACATCACATAACTGAAAAAACATGACTTCTAACAAGAAATTGACATCTACACCTTAAAGAAGCCATCTCCTAAGAGGACTCTAACTCCTATTTATTACATAGTCTACCTTATCTTGTGAAACAGTTACATGACAGTTGAAAAATAAGTATCACATGCTCGAAAGACACATGATAGGTTCATTTCCACTTTACATATTTAATACTCTCCTAGACATGTGGAACAAAACCCTATTTTTCAGGAATGCATAACCCTTATCTTCAACGAGAGCTTTGGTTGATCACCTGTCTCCACAACACTTCCTTCGAGTCATAAATATTTGATGTTAAGGTCCCTTTACATGTTGAACGAGTCCAGCTATCCAAAAATTCCATTAAGATTCTCCAAAACCTTCAAAAATAGCTTGCTACGAAAATAGGACAACGAGCTTTCGTAACGTCTAAAAGGTAGCTTTTGCACCCAAAGATTCTGCTCCTTTTCCATGGTGTCAATCAAGTCATGACACATCACCACCCTCAATATCCCTCCTTGAAAGCTACAAAAAGTGACCTTAGAGGCAAAAAGGATGCTACAAGTTTTTCCGTAGCGTTTTCCTGGCTTTAAGCCTAGGAAACGCTCCGAAACTGTGTAAAAGTGCAGAAATTCTAGATTTCGAAAATGTCTCAAAAAAGTGATCTCCAGCTGCAAAAATTTGATCTTCTACATGTAATGAACCCTCTAAAACACATTCAATCTCAACTTAAGGCTTATGTGGTGTTTACTTCTCATTTATGATCAATTGAGCTATGGGCTCCTCAACCACAGTCATCTTCAAACCTTTCTTCTCTAGCTCTTCATGAATCAGTTCTAATTTCTCTTGAAGATATTTGACTTGGTCCTTTAATGTCCTATTCTAAGATTGCAAATGCATGTTTACCTTTTTTATATGATTGACCTCTTCTCTTAGTGGCTGAGTCCATTTTATCAATTTTTCTGTGTTGTACGAGGTCTTAGAGACACTTGTGACTTGATCCTCCTAAATCTTTCTCATCTGTTCAAACTGCACTCTTTCAGCTTTATGTTTCTTTGCCTCTTTCCTCAAGACTAATATCTCTTCACTTTCATCTTTCACCTATTCCTTAAGTAATTCAACTTCTGACTTCTCATTGATTTTCTCTTTGCCCTTCTTTTGTTTGATGACTAATTCTTCTTTTGCAGGTGAGGAGAGGTATATGATGCTTGGTGGTGGCTAAGTAGTTTCATTGACTTTCTAAGCCTCTTTTCTGCTTTCTAAAATCTTTCTTGCATGTCTTGTCATTGGCTTTCTAGCTTGAAACATGAATCCAACATCATCACCTGCAAATTCTAACTTCTTTGTTGTTTTTCCTTTCTTTAGCTTCTTCCCTCCATCTTCAACATCTTCAACTTGTACAATAGGAGTTTCTTCAATATCAATGGCATGCAAGATGTCCTCTAAGTTACCTTTAGCCACTGTTTGTCTCCTTGTAACCCTCTTGTTGCCATGTTTGATAACCGTTGGCTTTTTTTTTGCAAGTGTAACTTTGGGTGTGTTAGCCTTTTGCAAAGGCTTTGTCTCCATGATCACTGGTTCTAACTGCTCTGCCACTGAAGGTGATGGGATATATCTAGGTTTGGGAGTTCTTTTAGGAGTGATAGCATCTACTTCAAAACCACTTATGAATAAAAAAGATGACCAATCTCTGCCTAATATTTTTAACTCCTCTAACACCAGCAACTTGATCAAACCATGATGAAAAAGAGAGGTTTCATTTCCTTCTGTTTTAACTTGAACCTTGTCTAACATTTTAGATAAGCTTTTGTATAAGTAAAAAAGGCAAATCAAGAGACCTCTTACCCACAAAATGCAGTAGAAGCCTAAGGTGGTAGGAATAAACCATGTGATACCTCCCTTCATAGGTGAAGTACTTCTGAATGATCAGCAACAACTTTGAGTAGTTTTCCTTCATATAGCTCCTTAGGATAGCATTTGTGAGATCAATTTCACTATGCTTTGTCTTGATGAATTCTTTACAGTCCTGCATGGTGAACTTGATGCCTTTGAACCATCGCTCTCCTCCTCTATGGATTCATGTTATTGCTGCAATGGTTTCTGGTGTTACTATGAGATTTAACATTCCCACCTTTGAAGTTGATCTAGTAAAACTCTTAGCAAACTCCTTTGAAACCTGCAAATGACACCCTTGCAGCTTTTGGAAGATTTGCAAACACCTTGTTCTTCTAAACACTTCCAATGCAGTGGGGTCTTCATTTAACAAATTCATGTCCATTGGCTCATATCTGAGGCAGTGACCACTTTTGTTGGTCTTCTTCTTTGCAGCCATGCTGATTTTATACCTTCTCTTTCTCGCTTGATTAGTTACACCTACAACTTTTGAAAATGCCAGCAACCAGCTTGGCTTGGTGAAACAGCTCTCCAGAACTCAATAGCATGCAAAGATGAAGCGGAGAATGACAAAGACTCAATTGAGTAATGTTTTAAAGTTTCGATGACAACTCATGCCTTAATCATGACTCATACATGCTAAAAACAATGATGATGACCTCAAACATGACCTTTGTACTTTGATTTAACCCTAACTGACTCGAATGACATCCACCCTAAATCTTCTAATCATGGACTAACACCTTGCACCGGATTTGACAAGATAGACAGAATAACCATTTTTTCGTAGCATGGCTAGTTCATTTTCTGATAGTTACACTACGAAACTATTAGGCAGTTTCATAGCGAAAATTGTCTTTTTACAATGTAAAATGCTACGAAAAGGGGAAAAACTAGCTAAAGTGACCTTTTTGAATTCAAAAGCTTGGGAAACGAAATATGTCAGCAAATGATGACTGATGGGACATGATATGACTTGAATGGAGGTGGGTTTGAAACTTAGGATAGGTTAAAGATGAAAATTTTAAAATTTTCCTATACCAACTTGTCATAAATGAACTCTATGACCACACCTTTGACAAATTTAAACTATGACCATGTCAAATAGTGTTTCATTTTTTTTGAGTGATAACATTAGGGATGGAACCTGGGTGGTGCCCGACCCAATTTGGGCATCCACTAAAGACCCATGGGGCCTCACATTGTAACCTCCGCCGAAAAATTATATTAAACCTTCATTCGCCATTCGACGGAGAGAGCTCTAAGCTAGTGGAGGACAAAACCAGCGGTGGAACAATGAGTGCTTGAGCAGGCAGATCCATGAGTGAGAATCTTAATATGCCAAGAAGTATTCCCTTTGGGGTGCAAAGATGTCGGTGTCATATCTTGACAAGATTATAGTCATTTTTGCATGTTTTCTCGGCAAGATTCCAACTGTGTGTTATCACCAAACTGAGTCATGTTGGGTTGTTGCAATGGTCAACTTGGAGTAACTATTTCAAACCAGCTTTTGACTAAAGATTAGCCTCTTCAGCCTGAGAGGTGTCTCTCAAGTTATCAAAGGATTTGCAATGAAAAACTCTACTAGATGGCTAAATCTATGATTGTAACTTGATTGTGATTGGTTTCGGGTGGAAAATGTAGAAGATTTTAAAAGCATTAAATAAAGAGTCAGTATCTCGCAGAAACTACCTTTGACAATGGATTCTCAAATGAAAGTGTGATCTTAAATGAAAATAATAACACATGGACTATTTTAATATAAATGTCTAAGAAATCATACTGTTGAGAAATAATTTACATGAATATTAAGATATTGAAAACAGATATATAAATTTATTAATAATGATAATTAATCACTAGACTATTTACCTGTATACTATTTAACTCTCCATATTATTAACATATAATCTTTCCACTTGAATAACCCATCATCAACATGAAATAAAATCTGCTTATAATGACACTGCATCAACAGTACACATTAACACAGTATGTATGGGGAAAGCTTATAGCTGAAAACCCCGCAGCTATTGTGTATATTATAATGGAGAAATCATGTAACAAACTCGGTACAATACTCCTCACAAGTACTCAGTACTATCTCATGAAGTTACACACAATCTAGCTCAGTTTTGAACAGGTTACTGGTTCAAAACTCACCGCCAATTGCCTTGCCTCTATTGCGTGTTTCAATGCTATGGGATGGCCTATTTATATAGATAAACCACCAGCCTGAACTGCGCAATCCTCATGGGCTTACTCCACCTATCTGTGTGTTGCAAATAGCAACAGTATAGTCACAACTGATAGCTAACTCCACCCTTTCATCTACCTCTTTCACTGGTCTCCACTGAACTGATCATGCATGGTAGTGAACTGATGTGTTCTTGAGTTGAATAATGAGTTACTAATTAATGAATTAAATAATATTTAATTCACTCCACTCATAACTAATTGATTAGCTAATTAAACTAATCTCAACTAGTTCAACTAAAATAAACAGAACACAACTCCACTAGCTGTTTCATTAACTCCTCCAAACTTCTGCCACTGAAGTCCAACTGAAGTCAACCATGCATGATGCCATCAAACCCTTGGGAACCACGTGATTCCTCTGTCAGATGCATGAGCCACTTCTGTAGCTCGAACTGAAGTGCTCCAAGAGAGTAAACTGTTGTTTATAGTCTAAATATTATTAAGGGTAACTAATATTTGACTTCCCTGTTTTAAGGAGAGGCAGTCTAAAAATAGACTTCGACCTCTTTGACCTCAAAAATAGAGTCTCATCTATTTTTACCAACATGACACATACTTCAAGAATCTCAAACTGGAATCCCCGAACCATGCTCCATATGTCCAAAAATAGACATAGTCTAAAAATAGATTTTGCGCCAGAATTTGCCTGCGGGCCCACTTAGTGAAGGCGACTTCATTTCACTAAGCTCCATCATCTTGCTGCATTTTCAACACTCCCTCTCAGCAAGATATGGATTATCCGCAACCCCTATCCTGCCTCTGTGGAATTCAAACTTGCTCCTGGTGAGCGCCTTCGTCAGGATGTCGGCATCCTGATCCTCCGTGGGAACATATGAAAGCATCATGATTCTCCGCCGAACACAATCTCTGATATGATGGTACCTGATGTCGATGTGTTTGGACCTATCATGAAATACTGGATTAGCCGAGAGTTTAATGCAACTCTGGTTATCACAGTAGATCACTGTAGGCTCCAAATGCAACCTGAACAAACCCGCGAGGATCTTCCTCATCCAAATAGCCTCGCATGCAGCCAAGCTAGCTGCCATGTACTCGGCCTCTGCTGAACTGAGTGCCACGGATCTCTGCTTCCTGCTGTACCAGGAAACTGCTGTCGACCCAATGCTGAAAACTCCTCCAAAAGTGCTCTTCCGGTCCGTTGGGCTCCCTGCCCAATCTGCATCAGTGAAACCAGAAAGCTTCACTCCATCCTCCTGTCTGTACCATAGACCATATCCCGATGTGCCTCTGATATAGCGCAATACATGCTTGCCCGCCTTCCAAAAGAGCTTGGTAGGCTTAACCATAGCTTGCGAAAGCCGGTTAACTGCATAGCATATATCGGGTCGTGTATTGACCAGATACATAAGCGACCCCACCAACTGTCGATAGACAGTGGCATCCACTACCTCCGCTGAAGTAGCATCCTCCTTCCTCCAACCACCAGGAAGAGGAGTGTCAACAGGCTTGCACCCTTGCATGTTGAACCTCTCCAGAATCTCCCGGGCATACTTGCCCTGAGAAACAAACAGTCCTCCGCTGCGCTGCCAAATCTCCAATCCCAGGAAATAATGAAGGATGCCCAAGTCCTTCATCTCAAACTCTCATGCAAGATCCTCCTTGCATGAAAGTATCAACTGCTCATCGCTAGTCAAAATCAGATCATCTACATACAGTACGATGATCAACAGCTTCCCCTCCACCACAATCTGGTACAGGTTTGGATCTGCCTCACTCTTAGAGAATCCAAGCCCGGTGAAGTAGCTATCTATCCGAGTGTACCAAGCACGAGGTGCTTGCTTCAGCCCGTACAGTGCTCTCTTGAGTCGGCACACATGCGACTCACTGCTGAAGATCTCAAAACCTTCAGGCTGCTCTATGTACACCTCCTCCTCAATAACTCCATTGAGGAACGCAGTCTTCACATCCATCTGAAGAATGTGCCACCCCATCTGCGCTGAGAGAGCAAGGATCGTCCGTATGGAAGAGTACCTTGCGACAGGTGCAAAAGTCTCCTCATAGTCAATCCCCTCGATCTGTGAGAAGCCACGGGCGACAAATCTCGCCTCGTACTTCTCCACACTCCCGTCAGCCGCCTGCTTCACCTTGTAGATCCATCGCGAACCTACAACTGATTTCCCAACCGGTCTTGGGACAATCTCCCATGCACTGTTCCTGATGATCGAATCATATTCTTCGATCATGGCATCAACCCATGCGGGTTCCTCCACAGTTTCCTCAAAAGAGGATGGCTCTGTCACAACACATTGACTCATAAGAGCCATGTATCCAGTGTACCGATCCGGTGACTGTCTCTGTCTGCGCTGTGCTGTAGGTGGTCCTACAACCTTCTCTGCATCCCGAGCCAGTCGCTCAGCTTCTGTAGTGCGCATGCGCCTTCTGATGGTTGGCGCTGCCTGGGTGGTTTCTTCCACCTCCTGAACCTCCTCTTGTGGCTGATCCACATCCGGAAGCTCCTCCTTAGGAACTAACAGCTCCTCATCTGCATGCAAGTGTAGCTCCCTCTCAAGCGAACACTGCATGGCTTTCTCCTCCTGAAATTTTATATCCCGTCGCACAACAGTCTTGCGACTGTCTGGCACATACACCCGATAGTTGTGAGGTGTATCAGTGTACCCCACAAATATTCCAACCTCAGCAGTTAAATCCAGCTTCCTTCTCGCATCCTTTGTCACATGCATGTAGAAAGGAGAACCAAAAATCCGCAAATGGGAAATATCAGGCCTCTTGCCAGAATAAGCCTCCTCCGGTGTACTCATGCCAAGAACCTTGTGAGGACAACGGTTCTGCACATATACTGCTGTATTGCATGCCTCAGCCCACAAGTGAAGGGGTAGGCCCTGATCATGCAACATCGCCCGTGCAGCACCCACGATCGTTCTGTTCTTCCGCTCAGCCACCCCGTTCTGCTGTGGGTTATGGGGTGCGATGAGCTCTCTCCGAATCCCTTCTGCGCTGCAGAACTCCTTGAATTCAGCCGAGATGAATTCACCACCGTTATCACTCCTCAGAGCAATCACCTTCTTCCCCGACTCCTTCTCGACCAGTGCTTTAAACTCACAGAACTTCGCGAATGTATCGCTCTTCTTCTGCATGAAGAAGATCCAGCACTTTCGAGAGGAATCATCAACAAAGATCACATAATACCTGTGCTTTGCTGTCGAAGCAACTGAGAAAGGACCACACACGTCTGTGTGAACTCTCTCAAGGATCGTCGTGGCGCGACTATCCTTCTCGTGAAAGGTGGCTTTCACATACTTCCCTAAAGTACACCCCTTGCACTGATCTGACTGCGCAAGAGTGCCCTTAGGAAGCCCAATAGAAATCTGCTGCAGAATCTTCAAAGCTCCATGGTGAAGGTGGCCCAATCTCCTGTGCCACAGTTCGCCCTCATCATCCCGGCTCACCACTTCTCCCGCCTTGCATGCCATAGCTGCGCAGTCATCTACCTGCAAATAATAAAGGTTCTGAGTTCGAACCCCTATCTTCCAAGTCTCTCCAGTAGTCTTACTGCGCAGGAAGGCTTTTCCTTCGCTGAAGACCACATCATACCCCTTATCCTCCAACATCGCCATAGAAATCAAGTTCTTCTTCAATCCAGGTACATGCATGACATCCTTTAATACAAAGGGTTTACCAGACTCCCTCTGAAAGGATATGGTACCGATACCAGTCGCACTGTATCTACCATCATCGCCCATCTCGATGTGCACACCCAAATCTTTGTCCTCCAGATTTGAGAACAACTCCCGATCTCCCGTCATATGAAATGACACACCGCTGTCCAAGAACCACACCGATCCCAACACACTTGAAACCAAGCATGCGATCAGTGAAACTTTGACAGCCACCCCCACACTTCCCAGCTCATCTCTGCATTGAGTGAACTTTGTGAGGTATTTGGCGATACTGTCGCCTTTCTCCATCTTGATGTTCCTGAGCTTATCTTTGAGCGCGAGCTTCCTTTGGTCGCTCTTACTCTGGAATAGATCCGTCAAAGCTTTCCACATTAAATATGGATAAGCCTTTCCATGCAGGCTGGATACAATATGATCCTTGACGCCCTCCAACAGGATCCTTCGACATTTCGCCATCTTCTTTTGCCAGGCTTCGACTTCAGCAGGATCAGTGGGCTTTTGGACATCCGTATCTACGAACTCCTTCAATCCATTATCTTCTAATACTGCCTCCATGTGATCCTTCCATGCAACATAATTCGAACTGCCTTCAAGAGCATATTCGAGTCGCAAACCGTTGAAAGACATTTTCAACACCGGCACCAAGAAAACAAAACTGCTGCAAAATTTCGAATTCCACCTCAAAGCTCAACCGCTCTAGATCTGTGAGAAAAAATTATTTCTAGCACAGAGATTGACTACAAGGGGCATTTACCAGACCTTTCACTTTCCGAAGAAAGATGAATCCGGAGGCTACCTGGCCCGCATGCAGACTCTGTCTACCGAAATAAGTTTGTAATCACTGTGATGATCAATCTCTGCTTCAATAGCTCCGATACCATGTAGAAATTTGCTGAATAATGATTAATTATCCACCGAGACTATCCTAGTCACATACTATTTGAACTTCATACATAACACATAATCTCTTCCACTCAGATCAACTCAGATCATCAAACATGCGGAAATAAAATCAAGCGATAACACATCAAATCATCATACACATTAACACAGTATGTATGGGGAAAGCTTATAGCTGAAAACCTCGCAGCTATTGTGTATATTATAATGGAGAAATCATGTAACAAACTCAATACAATACTCCTCACAAGTACTCAGTACTTTCTCATAAAGTTACACACAATCTAGCTCAGTTTTGAACAGGTTACTGGTTCAAAACTCACCGCCAATTGCCTTGCCTCTATTACGTGTTTCAATGCTATGGGATGGCCTCTTTATATAGATAAACCACCAGCCTGAACTGCGCAATCCTCATGGGCTTACTCCACCTATCTGTGTGTTGCAAATAGCAACAGTATAGTCACAACCGATAGCTAACTCCACCCTTTCATCTACCTCTTTCACTGGTCTCCACTGAACTGATCATACATTGTAGTGAACTGAAGTGTTCTTGAGTTGAATAATGAGTTACTAATTAATGAATTAAATAATATTTAATTCACTCCACTCATAACTAATTGATTAGCTAATTAAACTAATCTCAACTAGTTCAACTAAAATAAACAGAACACAACTCCACTATTTGTCTCATTAACTCCTCCAAACTTCTGCCACTGAAGTCCTAACTGAAGTCAACCATGCATGATGCCATCAAACCCTTGGGAATCACGTGATTCCTCTGTCAGATGCATGAGCCACTTCTGTAGCTCGAATTGAAGTGCTCCAAGAGAGTAAACTGCTGTTTAGAGTCCAAATATTATTAAGTGTAAATAATATTTGACTTCCCTATTTTTAGGAGAGGCAGTCTAAAAATAGACTTCGACCTCTTCGACCTAAAAAATAGAGTCTCATCTATTTTTACCAACATGACCAATGCTCCAAGAATCTCAAACTGGAATCCCCGAACCATGCTCCATATGTCTAAAAATAGACATAGTCTAAAAATAGACTTTGCGCCAGGAATTCGCCTGCGGGCCCACTTGGTGAAGGCGACTTCATTTCACCAAGCTCCATCATCTTGCTGCATTCTCAACAGGATATTGAGAAAGATATACAATAGTTTAATGCTTGAAGGAAGTCAGAGCATGATAAGCACAAATTCTGAGTAATCAAACATTAATATATTGAAAGAAAATTAGTAAGATACATAGGACAAGGTTCATGAAAACATGAAATGAATTTCAGGTGAAGGAGAAATCCCACTACCATTGTCTATTACTAATCAAAAACTTTTTACAATAGTAGTAGTCACAAGTAACATCTTCCAACCTTTTGCTCTTCGATGTTTAGTCTATAAATAGACATTCTTTACAATATAGATGATCTGCCCAACTGGCTAGATCTTTGAATTCTACTCTGATAACTATCATAATTGAAACCACTAACTTGAAACAGAAAAATGACAGCTATCCTTTAAAGAAAACAGACTCCTAATAGGACTTTATCTCCTATTTATTGCATTCATTTATCCTATTAGTGAAACAGTTACATAATGAATGACACATGCTCGAAGCACAAATCACCACAATTCACCACCACTTTAGATCTTCAAAACACCCCTAGATCTGTGGAACATAATCCTACTTTTAGGGATGGATGACCTTCACTTTAAACATTGTTTTAACTGATGAGCTAGTTGTGTGGCACTCATTTTGAGCCATGAATCTCTGTTGTTATGGTCCACTGACATGCTAGAGGTATCCAGCTGGAAAATGTGCTGTTTAGATACTCAAAATTCTTCAAAAATCTCCTCGCTACGAAACAAGGCAGTTTAGGCAGTTTCGTAGCGAGTTTTAGTAGCGTATGAAAACCTGCTTTTCCATCTATCTCTTTGACTCCTTTATTGTTCCAACACCTTTGTTATGCCAAGACACCTTGCAAACAGTCAGTCTCCCTTCATGATACTTGACAAAACTGATTTTTAAGGAAAAAATGCACCTACAGGAATTTTGGTAGCGTTTTTCTGGCCTCAAGCTTGAGGTATGCTACGAAACTGTCCAAAAAAACAAAATTTGCTGTGTTCAAGGTTGTCTTCAAAAAAATTTATCCAGCTGCAAAATTTGGGTTTCGCATGTTATGAACCTCATAAAACGTATTCCAACTCAAATTTTTAATCCTGTGGTGTTTCATCTTCATTTATGATCAATTGGCTGATGGGTTCTTCTACCACTTTCATCTCCAACCCTTTCTTTTCTAACTCCACTTGAATTAAATCCAGTTGCTCCTGAAGATCTTCTACTTGGTCTTTTAATGCTTTTTTTTTGGATTGTAAGTGCAATTTCATCCTCCTAACATGTTTAACCTCCCATCTTAATGGTTGAGTCCATTTCAACAACTTTTATGTATTGTCCAAAGTTTTTGAAACACTTGTGACTTGCTCTTCCCATATTTTCCTCATTTGTTCAAACTGAACCTTCTCAGCTCTGTGCTTCTTTGCCTCTAGCTTTAAAGCTGATATCTCTTTACCTACTTCCTTCAATTTCTCTTTGAGGGTTTCTATTTCTGATTTTTCAATCATTTTATCTTTTCCCTTTCTTTGTCTGAAAGCAGTTCCTCCTTTGTTAGTGAAGACAGATCTATGATGCTTGGTGGTTGAGCAACTTCATTGATTTTCTCAGTCTCTTTTCTTTCCATTACTTTCTTTGCATGTCTGGTCATTGGCTTCCTTGGTTGAAATATGAAACCAATATCATCACCTGCAAAATCTAGTTTTTTAGTAGTCTTCCTTCAGCTTTATTCCTCCATCTTCAATGTCTTCAGCTTGCAAAATGGGTGACTCTTCAATGTCAATTGCATGCAGGATATCCTCCAAATTTCCTTTAGCCGAAGTCTGGCTTCTAGTGACTCTCATACTGCCTTGTTTACTGACTTTCTGCCTCTGTTTTGCAGGTGCTATTTGAGTCGTGTCAGTCTCCTGCAAAGGTTCTACTTCCATGTTCACTGGTTTTGGAGGAGATGATTTGTTTTCTTCTTTAACTTCCTCTGCCACAACTAGTGATGAAGTAGTTCTAGGTTTGGAGGCGTTCTTAGGAGTAACCACATCAATTTCATAACCACTCATGAACAAGAAGGAAGTCCAATCTCTGTCTAACCTTCTCAATTCCTCTAACACTAACAACTTAATTAAACCATGATGAAAAAGAGAAGTCTCACTTCCTTTTGTCTTGATTTGAACCTTATCTGACATTTTCCCTAGACTTCTGTATAAATAAAAAGGCAAGTCAAGTGACCTCTTACCCCCAAAATGTAGAAGAAGTCTGGGATGATAGGAGTAGACCATGTGAAACCTTCCTTCACAGGTAAAGTAATTTTGAATGACCATCAACATCTTTGCATAATTCTCCTTCATGAAACTCCTAGGGATAACATTTTTCAGATCAATTTTACTATGTTCTTGCTTGATGAACTCTTTGCAATCTTGCATTGTGAATTTGATACCTTTAAACCATTTTTCACCTCCTCTAGGGATTCTTGTAGCCGATGAGATACTCTTTGGTGTCAATGTAAGGTTTATAATTCCAAACTTTGAAGTTTTTCATGTGAAGCTGGTGGAAAAATCCTTTGAAACCTATAAATGAAATCCCTGCAACCTTTGACAGAATTGCAAGCAATCAGTCCTTCTGAAAACCTCCATGGCAGTAGGGTCTTCATTGATTAAATTCATGTCCATGGGCTCATACCTGTGACAATGGCCACCCTTATTTTTTTTTTCTTCTTGTAGCCATGGATTTCTTATAGTCTTCACAACTTCGCTTGCTTGATGACACCTACAAAATTTGAACTTGCCAGCCACCTTCTTGGCTCGATGATGCAACTCTCCAAAAATCAACTCACATGCAAGGGTAAATCACAATTTGACAAAAGGCTACTTGAGGTAAGATTTAATGGTTTAACTAATAGCTCAAGCTTCAATCATGACACATACAAGCCCAAAAAGGTAATGATGACATCAAACACGGGTATGTAAATTTGAATTTACCATAACAACCTTGAATGACTTCTACCTTAACTCGTCTAATCATAAAATGACACCTCATCCAACTCTGACAAGACAGGTTAAAAAACGGATTTTCGTAGAGAAATTCGTTAAGCCTCTGACAGATTCGCTACGAAACTATTAGGAATTTTTGTAGCGAAATATGTTGTTTTCCTGTGTAAAACGCTACAAACTTTTGAGAAACTAATAGAATGTGCCCTTTTGATTTTGAATGCATGGGGAATGACAACTGACACCGTATGTGATTGATTTGATTGAAATGGCATAAATGAAGGTGATCATGAAACTTAGGATAGGCTAAAAATGTAAAAAAAATTCCTATACGACGTTTAAATGGCTTAGGAGACCTTACCCATTTGGTGAGTGACCTATATTACCCTATCAAGAATGTTTCACAACTTTTTGAGTGTGATAACACCGTGAAACTAGAATCTCCATTTGAGCAGTGGAAATGCACATGTCTAGTAGCTAAGAATCTTTGGAGAATCTTGAGGAATCTAAAAATTCCCTTGGAGGCTGAATTTTTCCAGTGTTGGGAAGTGGCTGAATTTATACTCCTTTTTCTCATAATTTCACAAGAAGTGTGATGGTGAGATCATATTTTTCATCTAAGTAGCATATCTCCAGTCTACCAGTGGAGAGGAATCTTTGTGGAATCATGAGGAATATAAAATATTCCCAAGGGCCTAAAATTTGACAACGTCATAATTGGACAATTTGATAATCGATTTTACACCACTCATCGCCAAGAAATCAGTGGTGTCATCCATTTCAAAAGACAAGATTTTCATTTTTCATCGATATTCAAAATTTGAGGTATATGATGCAATTATGTTATGCTTCCTTTTTTTATTGCTGGGATGATGTTACTCTTGTTGAGATCCCTATTTGACACTATGTTTAGAGATTCTTGTTTCCACATTATTGTGAGATTTCATTAGCTTGTAATGCTGAAGGAAATCTCATTTTAGTGAGATTTCTTGTAGGGAGAACATCTCATGGAGAGACATGCCACTCAGGTTGAGGGTATTTATCCTTGTTATGACAAATAACATTCCATATACATCATCATCATTTGCAGCGATTAATGAAGCGACCTCCACTCTCTTGACACCGGGTCCGAATATGTAACCCACACTGGGTGAACTCCATTATCAATGTGTTTTATTCTTGATTTTCTAACCATCATTATGTTTCCTCTTCTTTAAGCATGCACACGTGGTTGTTTTCTACTCTTTTAAATTCAATTTTGATAACATCATAGAAGTAAAATGTCTTGGTTAATTTCGGTAGCTGAAGAAATATGGATCAGTAAGAATACTAGGACTCATTTCAAGACAAAATAATTCTCTTTATCTAGACCACTAGAGCTAATTCACACAGATATATGTTCTCCAACTAGAGAAAATATCCCAAGAAGAGAAAGGTATTTTATGTTTCTTACTGATGATTTTACAAGGTCCACTTGGATCACGCTCTTAAAATAAAAATCATAAGTGTTTAAACATTTTAAAAATTTTAAATCCACAGTAGAAAATAAGAAAGATCTAAATAATAAATGCTTAAGATCAGACAAAGGAGGAGAATACACTTCAAGAAAGTTTGAAGAATTCTGTGAAGAGCATGGCATAAGGAGGAAATATCCTATGGCTAGAAATCCACAACAAAATGGAGTAGTTGAGAGAAAGAACAAAAAAATCCAAGAGATGGCCAGAGCTATGATGGATGAAGCATATGTACCTCACATCTTCTAGGGAGAAGCAACACAATTGATAATGTACCTATCAAACATAACACAACTCAGGACTAATAGTAAAAAAAACTCTGTACAAGTTGTGGAAGGGAATACCTACTTCAGTAAAATACTAGAAGGTATGTGGGAGAAAATGATTTATTAAAAGGAGTGATAAAAATCCTAGAAAGTTTTATTCACATGTTGATTAGGTTATATTTCTTGGGTACTCTTCTCGAAGTAAAGGATACAAGTGTTACAAGAAAAAGATAAAGAGGAATGAGGATTGCATTGATGTACTAGTAGATGAAATAACTCCACAATTTGAGTCCTCCAAAGAAAACATGAAATTAGATGGAGAAGATATTTCAGCCATCAAGCCCTTAGGCCATGAAGAAACAGAGTCAGATAATGAAGACATAGAAACGAGCACAACTCCAAGGCCCAAAACACCTTCCAAGTATGTACAGAAAGAACATCCTGAGATTAAATCTCTTGGAGATAAAAGACTTGGTCTTCAAACCAAGAGGAAATTTTTTGGTAGTCCAAGTTGTGCAAATTTTTCTCTTCTTCTCAAGTTCAGCCTAAAAATATCAGTCCGGAAAGTGAGTACAAGTCTTGGGTGAGAGCTATTAATGAAGAACTTGACAAAATTGAGAAGAATGACACTTGGGAGCTTGTTCCAAGACCCAAATAGAAAAATATCCTAGGCACAAAATGTGTCTTAAAAAATAAGCTAAATGAGCAGGATCAAGTAATCAAGAACAAGGCTCTATTAGTCTGCAAAGGGTATGCCTAGATAGAGGGGATATATTTTGAGGAAAACTTTGCACTAGTAGCTAGACTACAGGCTATCAAAAAGTTTCTTTTCTTTTCCAGTCATAAAAACATCAAGGTATATCAGATGGATGTGAATTCAGTGTTTCTAAATGGATATCTAGAAGAAGAATTTTATATTTAGCAGCCAGAGGGATTCACACTCGGCAAAAATGAAGGGTTTGTATGCAAACTGAAAATTCCTTATAAGGACTCAAATAAGCCCCCAGAGCTCAGTACAAAAGACTGGATCAATACCGTCAACAACAAGGCTTCAAGAGGGGCACTATAGGAATCAATATATATATAAAATATGAGGATGATCATCTACTAATCCTGGTAGTGTATGTGGACGAAATAATCTTTGGTAGTGATCTGAAATGGTTAAGAATTCAATTTTCAAACTGTATGCAGATAGATTTTGAGATGTGCATGATAGCATAATTGTCATTTTTCTTCGGATTCCAAATTTCTCAATCAATAGATAGGGTATTTATCTCTCAATCCCAATACCTGTGAGAAACTCTAAATAAATGTGGACTAGAAGATTGCAAACTGGTTAGCACCCCCATGGCTACAAGTTGTAAGCTATGCAAGGAATATGAGACACCACAAGTTAATCAGATTATATACATATCAATGATAGGAATATGAGTCTATATCTCACAACATCTAGACTAGATATCATGCAAGCAGTCAACGTGGTAGCCAGATTTCAAGCCATCCCCCGTGAAATTCATGTCCTTTCTTATCAAAGGGATCTTCAAATATCTACAAGGCATAATTGATTATGCGATATGGTATGATAGGAGCAGAGAGTTCAAATTGAGGGCCTATATTGATGCTTATTGGGTAGGAAGTATTGATGACAAGAAAAGCACCTCTAGTGCAACATTCTTCTTGGGATATTTCTTAGTATCTTGGGTTAGAAAGAAACAAGACTTCATATCTCTATCGATTTTGTTGTGCTCTAAAAGACCAAGCACATTCCTATCAAGTTTCATTTCTTAAGAGAGAAATTGCCACTAATGTTGTTATTCCTGAGTATGTGGCCACTAAAAAACAACTTTCAAACATTTTTACTAAGCCACTTTCAAGAGAGCCCTTTGTGTCTCTTCAACAACAAATAGTAGTTGTGACTCATCCTCCCAAATGAATTGATTATAATGCATGGTGGCAGCTACTTAGCATGTGGGATAAATTGAAGAGTAGGTTGCAGTGGTTCAAGCGGAGTTTTCAGGAGAATCATTTGCCATTGATGCCAAAGGGGGATAATATTAGTGGTGCTCAGGAGAAGAACAATGATGAAGAATACCACGCTTCGTTTCAGGGGGAGCTTACAATGTTTCCGTCAATGCCAAAGGAGGAGTTTATTGGAAAATTTACATTGTCTGAATGGTTGGTGGCACTTGGTGTGTTGGCATTGATATCAGAGGCAATGGATGTTGGCAGTGAAGAGCAGGCTATGATGGTTGGGGAGTCCCATAATTTGGAGGCGATTATGTCTCGAGAGATCACCCTAGTTTCTCCTAAAAATGGCATAGTTGGATAGTGATCAGAAATATATTTCCAATAGTATATTCAAGTTTTCAAATAGGATTCCTGGGCCACAACTTATTTCCAGTCAATTTTGGTGACCTTAAGTCCATGGTAGCAGAGTTAAAAGGTAATTGGGTGAGACTTTGGTGCATAGCAAAATTTGGAACGAGTTCCAAACCCAACAAAAATGGTTGGAAGAGCTGCTATACAAATTTTCAGGCAAACGTGGCTGACAATGTAGAAGTGAGAAGCATTTCTATTGGTGTCGGAGAAGCCCACCTAACGGGCTGGCCCAACATACTTATACGACGAGTGCACCCTGGAGGATTTCTAAGAGTGCACCAAGAGAAAGCACCGAGAGGTGGACGTCGGGACACAGATGCCTAGCACAGACTAATGAGAATTGAGGGAGAGGTACCCACTTGATAGCTCATCTTGGCAGTAGTACCCCGGTGGGTGCATCCCTGTGTAAGTATAAAAGAGCACAAAGGAGTTGAGCGGGATGATGGTGGGGGTAAGGTTGGCACTCATTTCCAATGATAATGGCATTGGGAGGGCCTCACATCGATAACAAAGCCTGCAAAGGCTTTCCCAAAGGGATATCAAAGCAAAGTGCAACAAAGATCTGGCCCGAAGGAAAATTAAGTGAAGAAAAAGGTTAAGCATAGGGAGATAGGTGTCGGGCCATGCGGTGACATTCGAACATCCCTTGATATGGAAGTCATGTTAGGCCTTGAAGTTCCGGAAGGTAGTTTCCCATACCTCCAATCACGTATATCAACGACAGAGAACCACCTCGAGACCACTCATCCTAATATCACAAACCAAAATTGTGTGGTGTTGAGGCTGGTTTCTTGAACCTGGTTGTATTTTTTTATTAACAAAGGAATTTGGCGGTGTTGTGGCTGCTACAACACTGCCAAAAATTTTGGGTATATTCCAAATTTCGGGTCCCCCTCTGCTTGCTCAGCCCATTAAGGCTCTAACCCGGCCTTCAGTTGGTTAATCTCCCCATGACCTTTTTCGGCCAAAACCCGTCACTGCGCCCATTCACATGATGCACACTGCATCCACTTGTCTTTTTCTCTCATAATTGCACTAAGGTTTGGGGGTTTTGGCTACTGCATAGAGCATTGAGATTTCTTCTGGAGATTCGAAGCTAGGTTGACCGTGGTAGTCATCACCGATCCATGGGGGGCACTGAGCCTGATGGGTAAAGCTTAAATTTGGCTTGCCTTGGGCTGATCATGCCAGGGTTTGAGAGAAACCCTAGCTTGTCCAAAGGGTAGTCCTCTTTCTTGTGTTAACCTAATTTGTACTCCCCTACGGTTGCATTCCCTTCGGAATCATGCGACATCACAGTGAGAGTCAATGCCCATCCTATTCCCCTAATTTCTTGGTAGAGCCTACCCCTCAACATGTGCATTAGGGTTTGCGTGAACTGTATGCCCCTTTTGCATCCTTGTAGCCCGACATGCGTGTGATTAATGATCTAGCCTTGCTTTGCTTTTAATCCCCACCCTCCAAACACATGGTCCCTTTTATTTCAAGGAGCCTCCTCTGTGAATGCAATGTCACCTTGTGGCATCATGAGGTATCAATATCCACATAAATCAATATATAGATACGTGAAAACTCATGAGTTGTAAGCCGATCTCCAAACTTAAGTATGCTCAAACAATCGATCTAATTTGTAATATCTTAGTTTGGATAATTCAATGTTGTTGCTCTTTAAGTGAATTATTTTATTCAATCATTTGTTTTTCTCATCATTACTGAGAGCTGACTTATTCTCATACTACCCCCTTTCAGGAAATTTGTCAAAGATGCCATGACCATTATACAATGAACTATGTAGCAATTTCATGAGGTTTTAATTGTCCATTTGAACTGCTCGAATCTTCTAAGGAGTTTTGGGTACAACATGAATATTTCCTATTCAACATGTGGTAAATATTTGACATATGGTGTGGTGGAAGTTCAAGATGGGCAAGGGGTTAATGCTTTCGAAGTGAAAATTTCTATAGTGCATTTAAAACCCTTTGAATTCGTATGGCTAGCCACCATAAATATTAATGAACTTCAAAGAGATGTATAAAGGCGTAAATAATAAAGGGGTGGAGCGCTTATTTTTGTTTTATGATTTCCATCAGGAGTGAATATCAAAGAGTGTGTTCAGGCACATCCAGGACATTAAGATGTCGAGTGGAAAACACCTGTTTCACAACGAAAGAGAAACATACGATGCCTATGTCATGCCCTCTTTAATACACACTATGGGGAGGGTTTCCGCACGATCAATATCAATGAGCCTGCGTTGCAAAGTGGATTGATTTTAAATGTTGAGGGAAAAATAAAACATGTAAATGTCCAAAAATCAAAAGTGAACTTGTTTTTAGAAGCAATAGTGATAAGAAGATTGTTCTCAAAGGCATTTTAACAGATTATTTTCTAGAAAGGGTGTTTTAAAGTTTTAAAATAAAAGTCTTCTCTCCACAAGCAATTAAAACAAAGATTTATAAAAAAGAAAAAACATGAGGGTCTTAACATCCTTTTCCAGGTAGCTCATCAGGAAGCTTCAACATCAGGATCCAGAGTCACAGGTACATCAATAGGGCAGTCATCCTACAGAAGCAGAAGGTCAAAGGGACACAGGCGAACAAGAGGACATGCTTGAGAGTAAACAAGGGGGAGATGTTGGCCCTCAATTTTGGTCAATTTTTATTATCATAAATCCACCTATTTACCATCATATTCCACCTTATATCATCCATAGATGCCTCATTTTAGCCTTATTATGCATATTCAGGTAATTAAATTATTTTTTTCAATTTTTAGATATTTTTGTAAAAATTGGTTTTTAAGAGTATTTTTGGACTGCACTGAAAATTCCCGTAATAGCTTCATGGAAGTCATATGTGCAGGACACCTGGATGAGATATGAGCATATATTTGGAAATATTGGGAACCACAGATGGAAAAATACCTATTGTTTCGATCAAATTGAACTAAAACAGACCCAATCAATGATGGTCAAACTTGACCTGTTTTTCAGTAATCCCTAGGAAAAAGGGCATACTTAGTATTTTTTGGGATTTTCCTGATTTTGTGAAACAGAATGGATGATTTCGACCTAGATGGATGGGATTAGTATGGATAGGAATATTAGAGACATTATAGCTCAGTTTGTTTATAATTTGTCTATTTAAACCAATCTTATGGACCATTCAAGCATGTAGAATTTATATAATTTTGTATTAAGACTTTTGAAGACTTGGAGATAATTTGAAGAACTAGTTCCATTTTCTATTTGTTTTTTATGCTGTGGATGATTAATTAAGTTTTTTTTAGCTGATAATTTCTTCAAGTGTGCAAGGCAAGGGTGGAGGGCCCCCACACCAAGCTAAGTACACTTTTGGTTAAATTAGCATAATTTTCATGAACTAGTTTTGCTTCAGATGTATTCAGTCATTTAGATGTGTGAATATTTATTATGGTTTTTGGATGATTATTGGTTTAATTATAATTTTCATATGAAGGGACAAAAAATAATTTAAGTTAAATTTCCCTTCTATCTAATTATGGACAACAACTAAAATTCATCCTCTTTTACTTTCTTGAGTTATTTCCTGAATTTCCGGTTTAATGCAATGGTAACAATGATGGAATATAATTTTAAAGAAGGAAAACCTGGACCTACTAAGTTAGGAGCCTCTTCTCCTACTTTTCATACATCATAAACTATTGTTAATCATTTATTTGGTTTCTCTTCATGAAGGTAGTACTGTGGGGAAGGACAATCGGGATCTCCTAAGTTAGGAGTCTCTTCCCTCACTTATTACATATTGAATCAGAAACTTCTTAGTTATATTTTATATTTGTAATATGCATTTCCATAAATCTTAGAATTTAGAATATATTTGTAATATGCATTTCTTTCAACTTCTACAATTTGTCTTCTAAAATTTCCTGCAGCTGAAATCCATATATTTTGGACATGCTTCCAATTCTATAAACCCGGATTGATAAGTAAAATATATGTGTTAGTTTACTTAGTAAATTAACCCAAAAATATCCTTTCTATATATAGGAGTCCATGGGGTCACAATATAATCCTAGTCAACTTAATAATAATAATGTAAGGGCATAATAATAACAATAGTGGTTTTTATGAGGCACAATAATAACAATATAGGAGCTACAGGGGTACAAAAATGTAATATTCCAAATCAGGAAAATGCTACAACAATGAGAATATCTCAAGATATTCTAAAGTTGGCGCTGTAGCAATATGAAAACACAACAAATGGAGCAGCAGCAACACTCAACTCATAGAAATGTGAGAGAAATCCATAGCCATCTTATTAAATAATATCAGCAACAATAGAATACAAGATCTTGAGGAAAATGCTACTCAAGATAAGCAATGCTCAGCCTCAAGAGACAAGTACATAAATCAAGATAAAACCACTGCTACAAATGTATGCTCAAGCTATGACAACGAATTTTTATAGAGCAACTGCATGCTACATATGTCAAATACATGGATGTACAATTATATGACCCAATACAACATTGGGAGTGAAGATCTCAGCTCCCAAAGGCTACCTCATGTCAATCCTGGAAGGATTGGCTATAAAATACAAAATGTGCACAATGTCGGAGTTGTTGGGTAGCAGCTATAACTCAGAAATAAAACTGGATGGAGATGGCTGTAGATGATGCCCAAACTAAATATGCCTCCTCCAATAGATCTCCAAAGTGAAAGTCCGATCCCTTCACCAAAGAGCTTCCCCTCCAAACATATCTGCAAAGCCCCACAACTATTGCTCACTAGAAATAACGCAGTCACTGAAGCAAACTGCGGTGTAGGGGCAAGGGAATGGGTTGGCATACTACCAAGATGTGAAATAGGTGTTGAAACCTTCCTCACCAGCTTCCCAAAGGAATGGAGACTCCCTCCTCTGAAAATCAGCTCAAGAAATGGTGTTGAGGTCCTCCACTGCAACACCCTACAACACAGAATTATGCTGCTGCAGCAATAACGCTATCCTAGAGGAGGATGCTTTGGCCTTGAGCCAAGAAATGTGGAGAATGAAGAACAATCCCTCAAGAGGCCTCTCAAGAAGGAGAAGGAATCCTAAACAGGAATTCCTTCGGCAACTCTTGCTGAACAACAGAAAATGCACAATGTCTGAATAGACAATGAGATGAATAATACAAGCATGAGAAACAATGGTTGCCTTACCCTCCTTTTAAACAAGTGAAAGCCCCTCTCCATGGGTCCCACTCCTCTTAGGGTTTCCTTCACCAAATAACCATATTCCCATTCATACTGCGTTATTTCTCTAAGTGGTGTCCACCTCTTATCCTAGCGCTATTGACTTGGTCAAACTTGACCTTGTCCACTTGCAAATAACCCTGTTCACATATGAGGGTGTGAAAACCAGCTCCAATGATGATCTCCATTCATACTGTGAGGGATTTTATTGAGATTATCATTATGCATGGGCCTCCTTACCCATTTATTCTCCATCTAGGTGAAATCAGCAAAAATTAATATTCCAGATTATTGTAGGAAAATTTTGGAATATTACAGTCCTCCCCTCCCAAATGTTGCTTGTCCTCAAACAACTGCAAGGACAGAACTGGAAAGCCTCCTCTCAAGGCATGGAGTCTATGATATGTTGAGGAACATCTTCCTCATGTGGATCCTACATCCCCCAAGCAATCATCCATGCAAAATGAGTTACCTCCCAACATGGCAACTCTTGAAAGTCATCTTCCATCTCTGGCTCCGGCGATGTAGGTGGGCTGAAAATCTGATCCTGGTAGACAAAATAGCCTAACCCACACTGTCCTCCTCTCCACTTAGGATAAATGTAGAGTGTATGCTGATCCTGGGCTGCAATGACATTGCCCTCATATGGCAAGATGGAGATTAGACCTCTAAGGATCTCTCCTCCAACGTTATGAAACATGTTGGCCCAAATCATCTCATATGTGATGAGTTTGAATTCATCATCATATGGCATCACATTCCTCATATGGCTCACCTCATAAGGAAACAAATGAGCTGTTGTAGTGGCCATACCATCTCCCATGCTCCCTCTAGAACATGTAGTGCAAAGTGTGTGGGAGTTCTCTCCCTCCAAGGACACATTCACCCAATGTGTCTCTCCTCCAATCATGCTCCCAAGGAAAGCTTTAGCAATATCAACCAAGGGAACCATAAGGAGAATCATGTTCGCTGCCATGTGAAGTAAAGGGGAAGGATAATGGTCCCTCAAATGTAGCCAATGCAACTTGACTCTCCACTGCCATAGAAAATAAAATGATGGGTGGCCTCCCCACCATTTGCTTGCTGCCCCAATCTCATCATAATTCTAGAGAATGTGAATGATGTGATGTGCAATGTGAGTATGTTCTCCATGAGAAATCTCCTCCCCAGATCCACTTAGGGAGTGATCATCCATAATGGCCTTATGTAGACCGTCAAATCTAGAAGGAAGAATATTCCTCCTTTGAGCAAATCCCTGCACATATATGGTCAAGAGATGCATACATTTAGACAAACTGCTATGCAAATCTACAATACTCTTACCATATGTTTTGCTCATATAAATGGAGCGGCTCATAACTGAATTTCCCCTCATCCTCAAAGGGAAAAGATTTGGTTGTGCTAACTCCTCCATCTTCTCATGATCCATGGAATGCCTCCTCAAGCTCTTCAAGTGGTTCCTCCCACAAGAAGAAAATAAATGTAATGTGGCAATCATGGTTGGCCCATGGTTCCTCCTGAAATGTACAACATGTATAGTAGGGAGAATCATGCTCCCAATGGGCACCTTCAGTCTCAAGCCCACTCTCCAATCAAAGCTCCCCATGAATATAAACATATCAGCAATACATGGAAGCAAAGTACAATAAGAACAAGTTGCCAAATGACAACCGGAGAGTGAATCATAGTTCCACCCATGGAACCAGTGTAGTGCATCCTTTTCCTGCATCAAAATGAAAAATGACAAGTGCTTTACCAACCACTTGTTTGCTGCCACAATCATTTTACAAGATATAAACATGAAAGTACAAAAGGGTGTCAATGGTGCACACCAAAAATCATGTGGCTTTCCCCACAAACCACCAATGAGATAGCCAATCTCAATGCTACAAGTGGCTTCAAGTACATCATTATACAATATGCAAGAAGAAATAATCCTCCTTGGGACAATATGTTGCTCATAAGAAAACAGTTAGTACAAAGCATAAGGTGAAATTGTACATCCTCCATTGTGTAATTGAGGACTTGAGCTAAAATGGCTCAACTGAAAATGCTCCCTTACTCCCAATGAGTAGGAAGGTGGCTTTGACATCCTCACCATCATAACCCAAGCTATGCATCTCTCCATATGCATAAATATGTCTTGCTGAATGCCCTCCCAAATGAACTCCTCTTCCAAGGCAAGATATGCATCAAAATGCATGGAAAAGAAGTTCTCATGTGCTGCATGGCAGCTTCTCCTTAAGACTAGAATCTCTAGTCAAGAAGACTCTTCCATGTGAATAGATGACCATATCATCTACCATGTATCTGTAATCTCTCTTCGGGTCATCGAGAATCATTCATGCACCAAGATACTTGGAGTACTCTACCAAGAGCTGAGACCTCCAATAAGGATCAATCCTCCTAAGAGATAGCACTGGTGATCTGGCATGTGAAGCTCTCCTCCTACTGTTGTCTACTACTTTGACAACCCCCATGCCAAATTTCTCCTCCAAACTCTTCACCTCTCCAAAATCTAAGAGTGGTGAATCCAAAGACAAGATGTCTTTCATCAATAATAGATCTGGTGGCCTCCCTGGTGGAATGCCTCTATGCAGTGAGACATCAATGTCAAGAGTGGACTGTATATATGGTTGGGCAACCTTGCCCTTGCTCTCACAGCGCAATACAGTTTGTCTCATCTTTGCACTAGCTCTCTGAAATAGAGAAGGGTGTGTGCCTCTCATCACATGATGTTGCTCTTCCTCCTTTCCTCATCCTTTCAGCTGCAATGCTGCACAATCATGTTGCTCATTGATTGTGCTTGGACCTCCATGTATGAGATCCTGGGGACTTCCTTGCAAAGATGAAAGAATCCCTCTAGTAAGAGCAAGAGCTCCTCCTCCCTCTGCATGAGGTGCTAGATCAACTCTATAAATGACAGTGTTGTTGCCCTTAGCCTCCTCAACATGATTGGGCAACCCTCCAATGATTGGATCCTCTTTTGGAAAAGGGATCTCTATGCCTCCTTGTGCCAAAGTACAAGATGAAGGCCTTGCCTCCAACAAAGTAACATACAAGATATCAGCCTCCTTCATGGCCCTCTGAAGTGATTTTGAGTCTATGGTGTCTCCCATCACATGCAAGGGTTTTGTTTGTTTAGATGTGTTTGTTTCCTCCACATGTGTTTCAGAATTCCTCCTACCAAATCTCTCCATCAAAGTTCTAATGAACATTGCATAGGAAGAAGTATTTGCATTCTTCAAAGTAAAAGACTCAAATAACCACCATGCATAGACCTTACCTCCAAAGTGCAGTGCTGCTATTCTGATGGCTTCATCTTCGGAAATATGATGCTGCTGCAGAAAGGTGTCTAGCTCTTCTACCCAAGCCCTGGCTGAACATGTATGGGAACCGTCAAATATAGATAGAAGAAATATATCCATATCATGCTACTTTCTCCTCCTCACCATGATCTTGTAAAACTCCGGAAAGTTTATATGATCTCTAAACTTCTGAGTTTGAGATTCATACTCATGCAAGAAACTACTAAGAGTTCCTCTCTTCGGCATTCCTCCTTTTTCTCTTCATTTTATGGCAAAGTTGGCCATGTGACTGCGTTGTGCCTCATAGGGTGTGGCTGCATGCTCACACTCCCTATAATAAAAACTAGAGTTTGACTCAGTTTCAAACCCTCTTGGAGATCTTTCACATATCTCCCTCCTTATCTTCTCAAGTTCTTCATGAATGCTCTGTATAGATCTTGGAAGAAGCTTTGTAAGCTTATCTTCCCTTTTCTCTCTACATAGTGGAGTCTTCATCTTCTCTCTCCTTGATAGCATGATGGCTGAGATCCATCGGCTGAGCAAGAGATCATGCTTTGATACCACTGTAATATTCCAAATCAGGAAAATGCTACAACAATGAGAATATCTCAAGATATTCTAAAGTTGGAGCTGCAGCAATATGAAAACACAAAAAATGGAGCAGTAACAACACTCAACTCATAGAAATGTGAGAGAAATCCATAGCCATCTTATTAAATAATAGCAGCAATAATAGAATACAAGATCTTGAGGAAAATGCTACTCAAGATAAGCAATGCTCAGCCTCAAGAGACAAGTACATAAATCAAGATAAAACCACTGCTACACATGTATGCTCAAGCTATGACAATGCATTTTTATATAGAAACTGCATGCTACATATGTCAAATACCTAGATGTACAATTATATGGCCCAATACAACATTGGGAGTGAAGATATCAGCTCCCAAAGGCTAGCTCATGTCAATCCTGGAAGGATTGGCTATAAAATACAAAATGTGCACAATGCCGGAGTTGTTGGGTAGCAGCTGCAACTCAGAAATAGAACTGGATGGAGATGGTTGTAGATGATGCCCAAACTGAATATGCCTCCTCCAATAGATCTCCAAAGTGAAACGTTGATCCCTTCACCAAAGATCTTCCCCTCCAAACATATCTCCAAAGCCCCATAGCTATTGCTCACTAGAAATAACGTAGTCACTGAAGCAAACTTCGCTGTAGGGGCAAGGGAATGGGTTGGCCTACTGCCAAGATGTGCAATAGGTGCTAAAACCTTCCTCACTAGCTTCCCAAAGGAATGGAGACTCCCTCATCTGAAAATCAGCTTAGGAAATGGTGTTGAGGTCCTCCACTTCAACACCCTACAACACAAAATTATGCTGCTGCAGCAATAATGTTGTCCTGGAGGAGGATGCTTTGGCCTTGGGCCAAGAAATGTGGAGAATGAAGAACAATCCCTCAAGAGGCCTCTCAAGAAGGAGAAGGAATCCTAAACAGGAATTCCTCTGGCAACTCTTGCTAAACAACAGAGAATGCACAATGTCTGAATAGACAATGAGATGAATAATACAAGCATGAGAAACAATGGCTGCCTTGCACTCTTTTTAAACAAGTGAAAGCCCCTCTCCATGGGTCCCACTCCTCTTAGGGTTTCCTCCACCAAATAACCCTCTCCCCATTCATAATGCGTTGTTTCTCTAAGTGTTCTCCACCTCTTATCCCAGCGTTGTTGGCTTGGTCAAACTTGACCTTGTCCACTTGCAAATAACCATGTTCACACATGAGGGTGTGAAAACCAGCTCCAATGATGATCCCCATTCATACTATGAGGGATTTTATTGAGATTATCATTATGCATGGGCCTCCTTACCCATTTATTCTCCTCCTAGGTGAAATAAGCAAAAATTAATATTCCAAATTATTGTAGGAAAAATTTGGAATATTACAAACAATAACAATAAGGGGGCTACACTAACAACAATAAGGGACTACACTAGTAATATAGGGACATAACATGCCCCTCTCCTTAAAAAAAGTGTTGTAATCAATGCTTGAGTAGCTCTGGATGATTCTATATAAAATTATCATCCTCCCATGTGGAATATTTAGTGGGTAAGTTCTTCCACTTGATGAGATACTCTGAAATTGATTGATTTCATAGCTGTTGAGTTTTTGTTTCCATGACTGCTTCAGGTTCCAATATGATTTTTCCTTCCTCATCAAAATCTGGAAATATTTTTGAACTAGAATTTTGTCACCTATAACCTTCTTTAAGCATGAAACATGGAAAATTGGGTGCACTCAAGAAGAAGCAGGAAGCTCCAATTTGTATGCCATAGTACCAATATTTTGCCACACCTTGTAAGGACCATAGTACTTTGTCGATAATTTATTATCCTTCTTAGCTTTCTTGAGGGACATTTGTTTGTATGGTTGTAGCCGTAAAAATACCCAGTCTCCTACATCTAAACTTATGTTGCTGCGATTTTGATCTGCATGTTGTTTCATTCGATTTTGTGCCAAATTAGGTTATCCTTTTCAGAGTTGGAGAACTTGTTGTTGATGCTCGATGTGATCTTACACTGCTTGAACCTTAGAATTTTCTCTTAAAGATGATGTGATGGACGGTGGATGATATCCATAAAGTGCCATAAATGGGGTTATTTTTGCTGCAGTATGAAAGGAAGTGTTATACCACCTTTCAACCAGAGGTAACAACTTGACCCATTTTGTTCATTTATCAAATACAAAACATCGAATATATTCTTCCAAACATTTGTTCACTATCTCAATTTTCCCATCAGATTAAGGATGATAAGATGAGCTATGAGCTAGTTGAGTATCCAAACAAGAAAATAATTCCATCCAAAAATTTCTAGTAGAAATGGGATCTTTATCTCTTACAATAATTTTTGGGTTTCCATGTAGCTTTTGAATTGTTTCCATAAATGCAGTAGCAACTGTACTTGCTTTAAATGGATGAGATAACGCACAAAAGTGTGCATACTTGGTAAGTCTATCAACTACCACCATGATGACACTCTTTCCTTCAAAATTAGGTAAACCTGTGATAAAATCCATTGAAACCTCCTCCCAACATTGACTTGGAATGGATAAAGGTTGTAGAAGACCCGGGGTCTTAATTGTCTCAACTTTATTTCGCTGGTGAACCAAACATTCTGCCACAAGCTTTTGAATATCAGATTTAAGGCCATCCCAAAAAAAATATTTGTTTACCCTATGGTAAGTTTTCAAAAATCCTAAGTGTCCTCCTAAGGGAGAGGTGTGCAATTCCAAAAGTATCTTTTGTTTTAGTTGGGAATTCTTACAAGATATAAGTGATATTTGTACCATAAGGAATCATTTTTCCAACTAAATGTATCATATGTAATAGGATATTGCTGAAACTTTTGAATGAACGTCCACACTTCTTCGTCATTTTTCGATTCATCCATTGCTTCGGTTATCCGATATGGTTGGATAATAGAAACGGAACAAATTAATGCTTCCACCAATTCATCCTTTCTTGAGTGTGTATCTGCAACAACATTTATCTTCCCTTTTTTGTAGATGATTTCAAAGTCATAACCCAACATATTTGTGACCCATTTTTTATGCTCTTTTGAAGATAGTCTTTGTTCCAAAAAGTATTTAAGACTATCAAGATCATTTTTTACCTTGAAGTGTCTTCCCATTAGGGAAGGTCGACATTTCTTTAGTGAATGTAGTATTGCCAACATTTCCTTCTCATAAATAGATTTCTGTAAATACTTTCCTTTGATTGGATGACTTTCAAAAGCAATGGGTCTTCCATATTGCATGGAAAAAACACCAATTCCATTTCCTGAGGCATCACATTCCACAATAGAGGTTTTTGTGAAGTCGGGCGTGGCTAAGACCGGTGCTAGGCACATTGCCTCTTTAAGATGTTCAAATGCCTTAGTTGCTTTAGGAGTCAATGAAAATGAATCTCTCTTCAATAATGTTGTGAGAGGTGCTATTATTCTTCCATAATTCTTAAAAACTTGCGATAATACCCTGTTAACCCGAGAAATCCTTGCAACTGCTTTATGGTTGTGGGGACTTTCCATTCCTTAATGGCTTTAATTTTGTTAGGGTCTACCTTAACACCCTCCTGAGATACAATATGACACAGATATTCCACCTCTTATACTCTAAAGAAAGATTTGGAGGTGTTTTCATATAATTGTTTCTCCTCCAATAGTTTGAGCACCCTATCAACATGTTGAACATGATCCTTCCAAGACCTGTTGTAGATTAGTATATCATAAAAAATACTAACACAAATTTTCTAAGGAAGGTTTTGAAAATGGAATTCGTCAACCCTTGAAATGTAAAAGGTGCATTGGTAAGGCCAAAAGGCATGACCAAAAATCCGTAATGACCCTCATGAGTTCAAAATGTTGTTTTCGAAATATCTTCAGCCTTCATTCTAATTTGATGATATCTTGAACGAAGATCCAACTTGGTAAAATAAATTGATCCATGTAATTCATCCAATAATTCATCAATCACATGAATGGGAAATTTATCTTTAATAGTGAGATTATTGAGCTCCCTAGAATCCAGACATATGCACCATTATCCATCCTTCTTGTGCACCAATACTACTGGAGCAAAGAAATAACTTTGACTAGGTTGAATTATACCAGCCTCTAACATTTCTCCAATCATACGATCAATTTCTATTTTTTGGACATAAGGATATCTGTAAGGCCTGATGTTTGGAGGAACACTTCCTAGAATCAAATGAATAACATGATCATGATCACGAATAGGTGGGAGTCCTTTAAGAGTTTCAAACACCTTGGAATGATTGTCCAGGAATTTTTGGAGATCTAGAGAAATAGATGATTTTGATGTTGGAACTTCTAGTGAGCATAATTGTGCAATTACACCTTGTTTTTCTTTCTTCAGAATCTTTTTCATGACATTAGAGCTTATTATCTTTCTCGGCTTCCCTATGATGCCCCGTAATTCAACTTCTTTCCTTCCGAAAAAAATCCCAAGAAAAGTTATTGAAAATTAAAAGCTACCGACCCCAAAGATTGTAACCATTGTACTTCTAGCACAACATCAGCACTGTTTAGTCAATTTAGTGTCCTAAATTGCTTTCATTAATTATCAACCAAGTCTAGTAAACTGACGAAGTGTGGTGCACCATATGTGCTTAAGCAACCTATTCCTTACTTTGTTGTTTTGTCTTTTATGTAGTTTTTAGGGGAGTTTTTGTTCTTTGAAAGATAAGGATGGTTAATCTAAAGCTATGGAAAGACTTATGTGAATCTAAATGTATTTTAGAAGGAAGAAAAGGAATTTTACCAAAACAAATCTAATTTTCATGAAAACATACCAAAAACTGAGGGCTAGTTTAAGACCTATTTTGGAAATCAAAGCATCTATCTAATATGTTTATTAGTCCTAATCCATGGATCTATTTCTAAAACTAAGATTGAGAATTACAATGCCTATCTTAAATGAAAGCAGAAAAATGAATCAACTATTGTACCTTTGGTTACCTCAACATTCAATTGTTAGGCATGACCCTATTGAGATGGAGTTTAGCAACTGCTTGTACTTCAGTCTACTAAGGTCCTAGAACATAAAACAAAGAATGCAAATGAAAATATCTAAGATGTGTTTAGTTACTCCAATTATTCAATTTGTAAAGAGTGATCTTCTTGAAGTAATGTTGGGTAACTAATTACACCTGTTTGAACTAAAGAACTAAGAAAACACCACAAATAGATAACTCAGAAATTGCATTTCATTAATCATTCAACCATCTCATCTGAAAACATGATTAGATCAATTCCTTCTAGAGTGATTTTTAGGAAGATTATTGTTTGCAATTAAGTGAGGGTCTTGAAAGTAAAAGCATGTAAGATCTAACTAAAATCAACTAATGTATAATTGACTTGTCTACCACATTCAAATGTAAAGTGTTTAACCTCTTGAGATGCCTTCGGAGAAATCAGTTATGCCTTAGTCTTTGGCAAGCAAATAACAATAAGCAAGATAACTTCAACCACTATATGTGTGATATATTTAACCATTTAATGTAGGATTAGTATATTTAAAATGGCTTTCATAAACATTTGTTAACACAACAATTGACAATTGTGTTCTAATGGAAATAAAAGACAGGAACAATAAAACTAAACAACTGTGGTTTCTTAGCACTTCAATCCTTAATCCAATTTTGAAAATAGAGTTTCTATTTTCATGAAATGTTTTGGAAGAGTAATTCCGCACAATTGTAATTTATCATTAAACCATTTGAAAGCTGGAAATGAAGATAAGCCTATTTAGAAACGGAAATTTCTAAAACAGAGTAAAGGAAATCTAAGTAGAAAACACAATAAAAACCTCCTTCAAAAGCAGGGGCCCTCTACAACTGATGTGATTGAACTCCTAGCTTGTTAAAGGTGAAATCAAGCAATCATTTGGAAAATTGAACTTCTTTATTATGATAAAAAAAAGGTCTGGAAATAGAGTATCCACTTAGAAATCTGAACTGTACTAAACTGTCTCTCGGTTCTGTGGAACCAATATTTAAAGAGAAATTACATAACTAATTGCGAGTTAAACTAGCTACAGGTGTCTAACTTGAATTGCAATTGAAATAGGATTGTTGGACTCATGATTTTCTATGAAGAGAAAATCAGGAGTCCTACTACTGTAGCTAACGTTATTTTACTTGTAACTTTGACCATGAGTTTAGGCTCCTTTTTATGTCGATCTGGACCGAGTGAGTAGCATAGAATCCATGTAGGCAAGTTTCTAGAAACACCCATGTGGCCCAATTCCTCAACTGACACCTGGAACCTACTAAACCATAAGAGTGGCTACGGATCGCATAGTTAGCTGCAGAATAGGCTGCATTCTGTAGCTAAATTGCAAAAACTTATCCAAATAGAAAAATCATGAAAATATAATATGAAAATCATTTAAATGCATCCTTAAGACAAAATATTAGCATTCTTCATTGATTAGGGTTTGTGATCTTATGGAAAAGTGGTGGAATGAGGTGAGAAAAACTGTAAAAGAGAGGGTAATGCTGAGGTTCAACATACCCCCACTGCAAAATCATTGCATGTACTCATGCAATTTTCCAAAATTATGAGTTCTTCTCCCCTACTGCATTTGCTCAGATACCTCAGCTAGAAAATCCAACCTTATTCTTTTGTTCCTCTTTGAAGTCAATGTCATTCTTGGCATTTTCATAAGAACTTTGAATTTGAGGTTTATGATTGCTCTGTTCAATCTCTTGTTCTTCTTCTTCAATTTCCTATTTTCCTTATGCAATAGTCCTAGTTGTAGAGTAGTATTATTATGCATTGCCTTGTTCAATTTGTTTTTTTCCTTCAAAATCTCATTCTCCTACTTTATGTGCCTATTCAATTTCTCTAATTCATAAATATCTTGCTTAAGAGCATCAATTAGAGGTTCTTGTGGATTGACAGGTGGTTCTTGGTTCATTGAGGCACTTCTTCTTTCCAATGACTTTACATAATCATATGTCTACTACTAAACTAGATCTATACCAAGAGATCTTCTGCTGGGGCCTTCTTCAAAATTATAAACAGGAGAGTTTTGAGGACTGTACATAGGAGAATTATCAACAGGTGATGGAACTGGGGTTTCCTCTTCTATATTTATGAGCTCTGTCCCTTTGGAAAATGTCTTCTTCATAATGCCTCGGAGTCTAGAGCTCCTTCTTATTTTTGGAGGACTTTCACTCCCTTCATTTGTAACCTAACTCTCTTTATTTTTCTTTCCTCTAGCCTTGATTTGTTTCCTAATTTATGTCAGTTCCTCAGAAATTGGTTTTTCATCATTCCTCTGTAGTGAAGTTTCAAGTCTGTTTTCAACAATCATATCAGTTTTCTTTCTTTTACTTCTCCTGACATTCTCTTCCTTGGGTGGTGACCCTGGTTGTTTTTGAAAATGATTCCTAACAAGGAAATCCTCCCAAGTGTCTCCTATGCTCCTTAACTGAAACTCAATCAATATTTTCACCAAGCCATGATGATGCATAGTGGTCTCTATAAATTGTATTATCTTTTGTACATTTGAGGCCATTCTTCTTAGATTACCGAGAATAAAGGAAGGAAGGTTGATTTCACCATTTTCTAGAAAATACATTAAGAAATGGATATGATAAACATACGTGGTTCCAAATCTTCCTTCACAAGTTATGAATTTCTGCAAAATCAAAAGCATATTTCTCCATTCGCTTCTAAGAGCTGTACTTGGGATTCCTTTTCTAAAAACTGAGACATCCATACCTGGGTTTTTAAGTATCACCTTCCATGATTCATTATGGAATTCTTTGTTCTTGAACCATCTCTCTCCATGCCTCAGAAGTTCTGCAGCTTCAACCAAGAATGAATTTGTCACTGCATATTTAATGTCCCCAATTTCTACTTCGATTCCATCAAAACACTGGGCAAATGATTTTGTAATTTCCTTATGAAAACAATTGAAATTTTCTACGAACCTTAACCATCCAGCTTGCTGTATCAATTCTCTAACCTGTGGGTATCCTTCCATGTATTTTACCCCCACTGGTTCTGTTCTAACAATCAAACCCATCCTTCTTCTATGCAGAGTGCTTTCAACCTTCAGAATTACCCCTCTGTTTTGTGGAAATGAATTGGTTGCAGAGTTGATGGAGATGAATTGGTTGTGGAATCGATGGAGATGAATGAGCTACGGATCTGATGGAGGGTTTATGGTGAGCCGTAGGAAATAAGTAAGTGATACAATCTTGGAGAGACGTAGACAAGTAGGTCACATCATGATCATGACCATTAGTCATCAATCAAGGATATTAATGATGGACCGTTATGCACCTTTATATGAGGGATATGGTTGAGATATATCATGATGAGGATTGTAGTCAATTCGAATGATGGGTTGTCAAGGAACATATGAATGTACATATTATACATATTTCATGTTTTTAACTTTGCTATTAAAAATAATTTTTTACACTTTACCTCAAAACTTAACCTTTTTGTTTGTTATTTGCTTGATGTTGTTCCTTGGGTACTCTTCTGTAACATGGTGGCCTTCAAACATAATCCTTTAGTCCCTTTCACAATCATCATGTCAGAATTGCTGAAGTGGCTGCAGAATAGAATCAGCTGCAGAATGTGCTCAGTTGCAGAATGTATTATTATTTTTTTTCTAAGTATGGAACATGAATGTAATGAATGAAAAATATGGAATGAAAGTGAAATATGACTTATGGAATGAATGTGAAAATTAAATGAAATTGGAATGAGATGGAATGACAGTGGAGTGCGATGGAATGAAACTGAGTTTGCAAATTATGAACTACAAATATGAATGTAGTTTTCACTACTTTATTATAGAAAAGAAAAATAGAAAAGATAGGATTTTAGAGAGCTCTGATTTTCACCCTGTATTTTCTGCATAAGTATGCCAATCATTGATTGGTTTTCATACTTATAAACTTTATTTATTTTTCAATATATATATATATATATATATATATATATATATATATATATAGGAAAAATAAAAGCTAAGTTTGTGAAGAAAAATAATTATTCTTCACTAACTCCATATCAATATTATCTTGAAATTTCTTGACAAACTCTTCTTTTGAAAGTGGTTTATGATATACTTTCAACCGATGACCATTCACAAGAAGAGATACATTTTCTTCATCTATTGTTTTGATCTTCTCTGCTCCATTATCAAAGACTTTTTCAATCTCATATGGCCCAAGCCAATGAGTTTGAAAATTTCCTTGAAAATCCTTGAATTTTGAATCGAACAAGAGTGCCCAATCCCCTGCTTGAAACTCTTTCTCTTTGATATACTTGTCATGCCATTTAGTCTGTTTCTGCTTGACTATACTGGTTCTTTGGACTGCATCTTGTCTGATTTCATCTACTTCATTGAGTTGCTCCAGTCTATGCTTCTGTGCTTGTGATAAATCAAGTCCCAATTGGACTCCCATCTTGAAGGTTTTGATCTGAAACTCTATAGGGAACAGGACTTGCTTCCCATAAACAAGTTCATAGGGAGTATGTCCTCTTGTGTTCCTCCATGTAGTTTTGTAGGCCCATAAGGCTTCAGGAAGCCTATCTGCCCAATCTCTTCTGTGTAGATGAACAATCTTAGTGATAATTCCTTCAATCACCTTATTGGTAGATTCAACTTGACCATTTTCTTGTGGATGGTAAGGAGTATACTTTCTGTGCTTGATCTTGTAATATTCCACGAGCCTTTTCACCATATTTGATGTAAATTGAGAGCACTGATCTGTTACAATTTCTCTTTGAACACCAAAACGAGTGAAGATATCCTCAAAAAAAAAATTAACTACATATTCTTCATTAGAAAAAGGTAATGCTTTAACCTCTACCCATTTAGTGACATACTCAGTGCATACCAGAATATACTTCTTTTTTTTAGATGAAAGATTGATAGGTCCAACAAAATCCAAGGCCCATTTTTCAAAAGGTTCAATGAGTACCTGAGGTTGCAATGGAATTTCATTTGAAGGAGCAGGTTTCCCTACCCTTTGGAAACTGTCACACCTTTTGACATATTTTTTGGCATCTTTGAATATGGATGGCAAATAATATCCTAAATGAAGGATTTTATAGGTTGTCCTCTTATTAGAAAAATGTCTACCACAAGGTTCATCATGACATGCCTTAAGAATTTCAGGCATTTCATCTTCTTGAACACATCTTCTGATAATGAGATATGGACATGTCTTATACAATTCATTAGTAATCCATGAATATCTTGCACTTAATTGAATGATTCTTTTTTTCTCTCTAGAATGAAAATGTGAAGGTAATTTTCTTGTAACTAAGTAATTGGCAATATCTGCAAACCAAGGGGTCCGAGTAGTTATTGCAAAAAGATATTCATCAGGAAATTTATCTTCAACTGGAGTGTTATCTTTGATATTTTGAATTCTAGACAGGAAATCAGAAACCGTGTTTTGTTTTCCAGGCCTGTCTAGAACAGTAATGTTGAATTCTTGCAGGATAAATAACCATCTTGTAACTCTGTCATTAGTAATAGATTTATTCATTAAATACCTAATTGCAGAGTGATCTGTATGGACAAAGGTTTCATGGCCTATTATGTAATGTCTAAATTTGTTGATAGCATGAACAACAGTTATGAATTCCTTTTCAGTGACTGTGTAATTCAACTCTGTGGGAGTCAAATTCTTACTTGTGTAATAGATGGCATAGGGGATCAAGTCTTTTTGTCCTAACACAGGTCCTAGAGCTGTGTCTGAAGCATCTATTGAAATCTGAAAAGGTAGTTTCCAGTTAGGCCCTCTTAAGATGGGTGCTTCAAAAATTTTTGCTTTTAAGGTTTCAAATGCTAACTAGCAGTCAGGATTCCAACTAAATTCACAATCTTTGGTGAGTAGTTTGAAGAGTGGGGATGTTATTTTGGTGAAATTTTCTATAAATCTTATATAACACCTTGTGAATCCTAGAAAACTTCTAACATCCTTCTGGCAACTTGGAACTGATAACTTGGAGATTAATTCAAATTTAGATTTATCAAATTTAATTCCATCTCCTGAAATGTGATGTCCCAAAACAATCCCTTCAGTAAACATCATGAAATATTTTTCATGACTTAGTGAGAGGTTTTCTTCCTTACATATTTTAAGAACATTTTCCAAGTTTTCTAAAGCCTCTTCAAATGTATTACCATAAACTGTAAATTCATCCATATATACTTCTACACAATCATGTATTAGATCAGAAAAAATTCCTAGTACTGCCCTTTGAAATGTTGCAGGTGCATTGCACAATCCAAAAGGAAGTACTAGGTAGGCATAAGTCCCCCATGGACAGGTGAATGTGGTTTTATCCTGATCTTCAGGTGCAACTTGAATTTGGTTGTAACCACTGAAACCATCCAGGAATAATAAATAATTCTTACCTGCTAATGTGTCTAACACTTGATCTATAAAAGACAAAGGAAAATTATCTTTAAGGGTAGCTTTATTAAATTCTCGATAATCAATGCATACCATCCATTTACCATTCTTCTTGGGTACACTAACTAAAGGAGACAACCCACCGACTGTCTGAAATTGGATAGATGAAATTTACATTTAACAACTTTTGCAACTCTTCTTTCACAATTTCCCTAAGATTTGGATTCATCCTTCTTTGAGGTTGTCTGATAGGTTTTCAATTTTCCTCAATGTAAATGTGATGTATACAAGTCTTAAGACTAATTCCTTTCATGTCAGTGTATTCCCATGCGTATGCAGATGAATGTTGTTGTAATATTTTTATTAGCTTCTCTTGTTGTAACTTTTCCAAGTTATTATTTATGTTCAAGGTTTTCCCTGGAAATATTTCAATTGTACAGCTACTAAATTTTTCCATAGAGTAAAGAGACATCTGCCTAGATGAAAAATATTCAATATTGGATCTTTCTTGAAATTGATCATGTTCATATTCTAGAGATGATTCATAATTTTCTATTGTATTTAAGATTTGGCTATCTTCACTAATGTTTGAAATAGTAAAGAGAGGTTGTATATCTTCTTCATCATCAATCCATTTTTTGTCATCTATCTCTGTGATTGTTCTTGCTAGAGGATACAGAGTGAATTTCTTAGTTGAATTACCATCAGAAATATACATGTCACTGTTAGGACCTCACTATGTACCATTTTTACTATATATTTTGACACCACCTTACCTTTATAACCATGTTTAAAAAGGATTCTATGATCATTTTCATTCACTTTATCCAAAGGTATATAAAATCCTCTTCTTTACTATATGTTTAATCTGTTTACATATAATTCCATATTACTCTTATATTTCATCATTAATCGAAGTAGACTGTTGCTAACATAAGTCTAAAAGATCGCAGATAAATTATGTGTTGTGCTGGAACAATCGGCCGTTGCTGAAACAATCAAACTTCGTTGCTGAAACAGTCGACTCCGTTGCTGAAACAGTCAGCAGGCACGCAAATTCCGTCACTACTCGTCATTTGCGATTCTGGAAGAGTATTTTTTGGAACAATGGCAACAACATGAGACGAGCAAGGAAGTGGTTACACGGATTATCCTGAAGATAGTACTCTTTTTGTATCTGTTGTAACAATATCTTTTTATGGAAGAACAGAATAGCCCTGTTTTAAGAAAGAAGAACATATTTGGGATAAACGTAGATTTGCTCTAATGTAATTGTAAGAGATGTCTCCTCTTTAAAAAGAGGAGACATCATCATTAGAGGAGAGTTCAAAAACTACAGGAGAACATTGTGTTTGAGAGGACAGGAGCTAGACTCCATTTGTAATGTATCATTTCTTTTGACAGATGAATAAAAGTTCCTTTTGAGCGCTTCAATTTAATCATTTCCCTGGGGAATCTTGTGAGAAGGAAAGGGCCCGCCTTCATCACAAGCTTCACCCGACTGTTCCTGTATTTTGTTAGATTTCTTTATGATATTCGCACTTTACTTTAATTATGTTTGCTGAAACACCAGTTACACAGTTCTGTAGTTTATTGAGCATTCTGTTTCCTTTAACGCTGCATGTGTTTAGTACATTCATTCTTAAGAAGTTGAGAGATCTATTTCTGTTATTTGTTTGAATGTATGATTGATGCTGGGAAGCAGGTGCTGAAGATTCCTGTACAAAGGAATAGGGTCTTTTTCCCATTGATTGCCTTTCTTTTCCCTGCAATGTGATTAGAAACAGGAGACAGGTGCTGAAGGTTCCTGTTCATGGGAATAGGGTCCTGTTCTCTTGAGTTTATCTTTTCTACAGAGTGATTAGTTTCAGGCAACAGGTGCTGAAGTTCCTATTTAAAGGAATAGGGTCCTGTTCCCTGTTATGGTTGATTGGTTTCCTTTCCTGCAGAATGATTTCCTTTTATTTGGATTCTTAAAAGCTGCAATAGAGGAATTACTTCTACTATAACATAAGTAACTTCAGCTTTGATTAAACAGGGTGTGAATAATTAGATTTGTATGATTAATAATTGTGTGGCTTTCTACTACAACATTATTTTTGCTTTTGGAATTGAGCATATCCAGTGTGTGATTGTATTTGGAATAAACAGACTTCCTCGGGTTGACAATTTATGTGGAGCTTGAATTGTTAAAACAATTAAAGCAACCAACATTTTGGCGTCATTGCCCGGGAAGGTAATTATAGATTTCAAAAGCATTAATATTTTCTTTCTAGATGTGCAGATTGTATGAGAGGACGCGGAAACCAGAAGAAAACTAACCCCACAGGTGGCAAAGGCAAAGGAAGGGGAGGAAGAAAGACTTTCATTGACGAGATTGTATCAAAGGATGAATCATCACAGAGATTAAGTTCTCGAAGACCAAAACTTCAGCACTCCCCTCAATCAGATTACAAAACAGAGGAAGTTGTGGGCCCTGAAAACATAGAGGAGCCAGTGATTAAAGAACCAACAGTCAGTGCTGGAGAGTCAGAAGAAAGTGCTAGCAAATCAGCAGAGCACGTTGAGGAAATAATAGAGAGTATTGGACGACCAGTGGAAAACATTGAGGAGCCAGTAGAAGATCTTGATGATCGAGCAAGTGTAGTAGGAGAACAGCCAATGGAAGGAAACAATGAAGACTTCTTTGGTGGAGGACATGTAGATCCTGAAGGAGAAGGAAAGGATGAAAATTCTCTCTCTACCTTGGGATTTCCTATTAGTGATCTCCCTAGAGGAACAACTCCTATGAAGAATATTCCATTGTCAGCTTTACCTAACTTCCATGGTTTATCCTTTGAAGATCCGGATGAATTTCTTTTTGAATTTGATATATTATGCAGAAGTTATGATTATGTTACTAATGTTCAAAAGTTGAAACTGTTTCCAGCAACATTAAAAGGAAATGCTTTGAGATGGTTCATGAGCCTTGGGAGTCAGGTAATCACAACATGGGAACAGATGAAACAGAAATTTCTGCTTAAATATCAAGATTACTGTCGAACGAGAGAAAAGAAGGACGAACTATTCAATATGGCACAAAAGCCGGACGAGAATCTGGAGGACTATGTAGAAAGGCTGCAGTACAATATACAGAGATCTGATCATCCGAATATAAGTAAGGAAATTCGTAAAACAATATTACTTAGAGGATTAAGGGATGATTGTTTAGACATGTTAAACATGCTTGGAAAGGGAGATATATCTAAAGAATCATATGATGAGATTGTTGAACTTTGTAAGAGGTGTTCAAGGGGAGCTGCAAGGAACAGAGTAAGTAATAGAGATCCCACCTATTCAAGATTGCAGAAATCAGCCAGTGGGGGAGCAACAAGAGCGGAGATAGGTAATTTACTTGAAGAATATAAAACTGAGATGTTAAGTTCCTTTGCTTCACAAATTGACACTTTGCAGGTTAAGAAGAAGCAGGCTGAAGCAGAAGCAACTCTAGCTGTCTTTTGCCCGAAGTGCAGAGACAAACATCCACTAAGGGAGTACCCATTGGACAAAATACCAATCTGCACCCTTTGTGAGAAAGATCATGAAACACAGCAATGTCCATCTCTACTAGGAATAAAGGCAGCATTACAGCCAACGGAAGAAGAAGCTGAAGCAGTTTACTTGCTAACTCAAAGAAGACATGGCAACCAAAAGGACAAGGTATGAACTCTAGTATGCTATTTAATCGTTGGAATAATTATTCTGCTTTCAGTCAAACAAATTACCCTCCCTTTAATCAAATGCAATACCCACCATTTAATCAAATGAATTTCCCACCCATGCAACAATCAAACCCTCCCTTTGTTGATCCTACAATGTGGACTCCTTGGCCCCCACAGCAGCCATCTTCTTTTAACCCTTGGAATTCAAATTGGAGAAGCCAACAACTCCCGTATCCAAATCAATTTCCTCAATTTCAACAACCACTTCCTCTGCCATCAAATACTCCGCCAAATAACCAAATGAGACCCCAGCTACCTGTGCAACCAAATCCTAACCCCAATAATAAAGTTGTGCAAGTCATTGATATTCAGAATCAGTCTATATTTCCTACTATGCAATGTAATGATATTCATTTAAGATCCGAGAAAATAGTAGAGCCTATTATTGATGACATAACTTCTTCTGATTCTGATAAAGAGGAAACTGAGAAACATAAGAAAGCATAACCACCCTCTAACAAGAGTATTGAAATAACAGAACCACCATTCCCCGAGTGTTTGGTTTTAACTAGAACGCCTGAAACACCTGCTTTTAATCTTTTAGGGGAATTGCAAAACTTGTATGTTAAAATTCCACTTTTACAAGCATTAAGAGATGTACCAATTTATGCCAGAACAATAAGGGATATTTGTGTTAAGAAACCTGGTAGGAAAACTAAAGATCCCCTTACAGTACATGTGATGGGTGATTTATCTGCATTAATGTCCGGAAAAACCCCTCCTGTGAAATATGGTGATCCCGGCCATCCTACAGTGACAGTTCAAATTGGTAAAACAATGATTCCTCAAGTTCTGGTAGATTTAGGTGCTGCAATAAACATAATGACTCTTGAAACTTCACAATTGTTACAGCTGAATAACACAATCAGAGATACACCTACCATTCTAGAGTTGGCTGACCGTTCTACAATTAAACTTGAAGGAGTTGTTGAAGATCTACTTATCTCAGTTGAATCCTGGAATTACCCAGTTGATTTTGTTGTATTGCAGACTAAAACAAAGCTGGGGGGACATCCTTTAATTCTGGGGAGGCCTTGGCTGGCCACAGCTGATGCCTTTATCAGTTGCAGATCTGGTTCAATGACAATTTCTAATGGTTATGAAACTAAACAGCTTACTCTTTATCCTCATGCTACACCCATAATTAATAATGAAGATTCTATGTGGATGGATTGTGATGATAATGCTATTCAGCCCATTCTAACTATTGGACAAGCCTTAACTCTTAAAGACAATACAGAGGATGAAATAATTAATAATTTTATTTGTGAACCTTCTTCTGTAATTGTTGAAACACACAATCAATTGACTGCAATTTTTGAAACAGATACCCAAGAAAAGATTGAATCTGAAGACTTATCTCAGACATTAACCACCATCTCATATAAAAGCATAACAGTTGAAATTGAACCTGGCAAGACATTAAACATAAATCCTGATCTAACAGTTGCTGAAACACAGCAGTTAATGAAGTTATTGCATGAAAATAAGGAAGCATTTGCATGGGATTACACATATATGAAAGGGATCTCTTCTGAACTATGTACTCATCGAATTTACATTAAAGAGGGATGCCGACCAGTCTGTCAACCCCAATGACGAATGAACCCTAATTTACGAGAAATTTTTAAAGAAGAACTTCAAAAATTACTTAATGCAGGATTTATATACCCCATATTTGACAGTGAATGGGTTTCCCCATTGGTAATTGTCCCTAAGAAAAACGGGAAATGGAGAGTGTGTGTTGATTACAGAGCCTTGAACAAAGCCACTCAAAAGGATCACTTTCCTTTACCTTTCATTGATCAGGTGTTGGATAGTCTGGCAGGGAAGAAATTCTTTTCTTTTCTAGATGGATTCAGTCGGTATAATCAGATTAGAATTGCACCCCAAGACCAGGACAATACCAATTTCACTAGCCCTTGGGGAACTTTTGTTTATAGAGTTCTTCCATTTGGGCTATGTAATGCACCAGCAACTTTTCAGAGGGCTGTTATAGGAATATTTTCTGATATGTTGAATGACTCTATGGAAATATTTATGGATGATTTTACTCCTTATGGTGTGTCTTTTGAAGATGCATTACAAAATCTTGAAAAGGTACTTAAACGATGTATACAAGCTCACCTCTCCCTAAGTACTGAAAAATGTCATATGATGATGAGTGAAGGAGTAGTGCTTGGGCATTTTATTTCATCTCAAGGTATTCAGGTAGATCCATCTAAAATATTGGTCATTCAGATACTTCCTGTTCCTAAAACACAAACTGATGTGAGAAGTTTTCTAGGACATGCTGGATATTACAGAAGATTTATTAAAGATTTTTCTAAGATAGCTTCTCCATTATTTGTGTTGCTTATGAAAAATGCTGAATTTAAGTGGACTAATTCTTGTCGGAAAGCCTTTGAAGAACTCAAGCATCAGTTATCTACTGCTCCTATTTTGAGGGGATTGATTGGGCCCTCCCTTTTCATATATCTTCTGATGCTTCAGACACTGCAATTGGAGCTGTCTTGGGACAAGAGGAAAATCATCTTCCTTATGCTATCTACTTTATCAGTAAGAATATGATCCCTGCTGAGCTTAATTATACAGTTACCGAAAAGGAGTTTCCTGCAGTAATTTATGCCATTAATAAATTTTGACATTATATCACTAGTTATTCTACTTTTGTCCACACTGATCACTCGACTATTAAGTATTTAATGAACAAATCTGTTACAAATGCTAGAGTTACCAGATGGCTATTATTACTGCAAGAATTTGATATCACAATTGTAGATCGGCCTGGTAAAGAAAATGTGGTGGCTGATTTCCTTTCACGGTTAAAAACTGATAATAATATTCCAGTAGATGATTCTTTTCCTGATGAGTATTTTTTTACAGTTTCTGCTCACTCTCCATGGTATGCAGATATTGCCAATTATTTGGTTGCAGGAAAATTACCATCACATCTGTCATACAGAGAAAAGAGAAGAATTTTTCAACAAAGTGTCAGGTATAGCTGGATAAGTGGGTGTCTTTTCTACACAGGGCTTGATCAGGAAATCCGAAGATGCATTAGGGAAGATGAAGTGTATGACATACTGAAAGCTTGTCATGATGGCCCTTGTGGAGGGCATTTCGCTGATAAAAGAACAGCACACAAAATTTTGAGGATGGGTTACTATTGGCCCTCATTATTTAAGGATGCAAAGAAATATGTAAGGGCTTGTGACAGCTGCGAGAGAATGGGTCAACCCAATCATAGAGACCAAATGCCATTAAACCCCCAGGTAGTTTCTGAACCATTTGAAAGATGGGCCTTGGATTTCATAGGACCCATTAATCCTCCATCCAACCAAAGAACTTATATATTAGTCTGTACAGACTATATGACTAAATGGGTGGAGGCCAAAGCACTTATTAGAGCCAATGAAGAGGCTGTCCTAGCTTTCTTATTTGAAGAAATCTTCACTAGATTTGGAATTCCTAGAGAGCTAGTTACAGATGGAGGACCTCCATTCAATTCTCATGGTTTAAAGTCTACCCTTAAGAAATATCATATTCATCATAGAATGACTACACCATACCACCCTCGAGCCAATGGGCAGGTGGAAAGCACAAATAAAGCATTAGAATCCATTCTAACTAAAATAGTGAAGGACAACCGGAAGGATTGGTCTCAAAGGCTCCCTGAAGCACTATGGGCTTACAGAACTACTTGGAGAAACACTACGGGTTTTTCTCCCTATGAATTGGTTTATGGTAAAAATGTTGTTTTTTCTGTGGAATTTGAAATTAAAACTCTAAGAACTGATTTAGCTGTTAATCTTGATTTGACTGATGTGCAGACAGTTAGGTTGCAGCAGCTTCTTGAATTGGATGAAAAGAGATTAGATGTCATTCACCAAACAACCATGATTCAACAACAAAGAATTAAGTGGCATGATAAAATTATCAAACACAAGCAGTTCCAAAAAGGTAATTGGGCCTTATTGTATGACTCTCGGTTTGAAAATTTTCAGGGTAAGCTACGTACACGTTGGCTTGGACCATATGAAGTAGATGTTGTTTTTCCTAATGGAACAGTAAGACTTCTAACAATTGATGATTCTAAAACACCTCTACTAGTCAATGGTCATAGGCTTCGTTTGTACCAGCGCCCTGTTTCTAAAGAGGATTTCAAGGCTACTTGCATGACTAATACACATTATCTTTTTCTAGGGGAGTCTTCTTCTCCTCACAGCATTTAATATTCTGCACTGTATTTTTTTTAGTATTAGATTATATTTAAAACTAATAATCCCTGTCAAGGGTTGGCATATTACAATTGAATTTTGCAGATTCTGGAAAAGCTTATTAAGGAGTACAAATTCATCACAAGAAGATCTGAAGCTTCAATCACAGAAGCTTGTTCCCTTCATTTTAACCCATTTCCTAGCAATATCCCTTTTATCCCATTTCTACATTACTTCCCTTTTTCCATTTTTCCCACTTCTACCATTCCTGAAATATCACCCTTCAGCTAGCATTTCATGTTCCCTACTGCTGAATTATCCCTCAGAAAATACTTTCCCCACTTGTTTTAAACCCAAGTCATTATATCCCATTTTCCTGATTTTTCCCTTTGCTGAACACCAGTTTGAGCAAAAACACCACTTTCAGCAACCTGTCATTTATCTTTTCATCATTAAAACATCATTTCTTTCCTCTGCTATACAAGCTTTTCAGTTCTCCGCTTTTACCCTCCAGATCCTTTGAGTGAATATTATTCAGTATTGAGCAGATCCTGATATGCTCCTGTTCTACATTTCAGAGAAATCTACAGATTCTTCCATTAATATCAAGCCATTATGAAGCACTCTATACTTCGAATTTTAAAGGCAAAGGTAAAAATATAAGGTATATGGTTTTTATGTAATGCAGTTAAATAATATTTTAAAGAGAGGATCTTGCTCATAATGATTGCAATCTCCGCACACTTAAACATCATTGCACCATACGTAAGGGGGGGAATTTCGAAAAACTGAATCATCATTCCAAACCATCCAATCCTCCGTCACTTTTCATATCTATTATTTCCGCCGTCATTGAGACTCCATATCCTCTATTGCAACAATTAGCTTGACCAAAGCCTGTGTTTCTGTTCTCTGCGCCTCTGCATGTGACTCAAGCTAGTAGCTATGGGAGGGTCGGCTATCAGACACGAGCCTGGTTCGATAACTCTTCTCGAATTGTTCCCGGAGGCCTACCAAATTTTTCAACAAGCAGGGTGGACAACATACTTCGAAAGGTTGGGAGAATTTGATCAGCAGCAAGTTTTAGAGTTCGCACAGAATCTTCAGGGGAATTATTCAGTGGTTCAAGGGGTCTGAATTTCAGTCACAGAGGAAGATATAGCACAAGTTTCAGGTTTGCCGGTTATAAGCTGTGGATTAGCAGACAACTCCAGTAGAATCAACCAGCACACAGGGTTCACACACTATGACATCTTTATTGGAGGAAAATGAGTTTTTGAAGTCAGAACTAGAGGCCTATAAGAATGAATTAATCATGGCACGAGAAGCCTTTGATAGAGAATTGACTCTCTACATGCTAGCACACACAGCTTCAGCACAAAAGAAGGATCCATGCAGAGAATACATGTGCCATGAGTGTGGTAACATTTACCAACAGGCAGGATACAAAGTAGTCAAAATTCAGGTATCTGAGGCATCTACATCAGCTGCAATTAAAGAAGAACGCCCTACTGCCACACAAGAACCAGTGGGGCCCTCAAAAAGTCTGGAAAAAGAAACTAAACCACAGATATTCAGCCCTGTGTTAGTCAGCTCAGCCACTCAGACAATGCCCCAACCACAGATATCTCGCCCTGTGCTAATCAGCTCAGCCACTCAGACAATGCCCCAACCACAGATATCCCGCCCTGTGCTAGTCAGCTCAGCCACTCAGACAATGCCCCAACCCAGTACTTATAATGCTGGGACACAGACCCTGCCATGGAAACAATTAGAACTTATGAACAACTGGAAGAAACAATATGCTGTAGATCAAGATAAAATATTGCAGCAGCATAAGTTGGCATGGCAGAATCACATGTATGCCAACTGGGATATTTGGGAACAGAAATTGCAACAGCTCAGAGATTCCAAGAAAGAAGTCAAAGAATCAAAGGAAAAGTTGGTTTTGATGTTTTCATTAGTGCAAAAATTGATGGCTACCCGAAAACCCTCCGTGAATTATTCTCTCTTCCTCTCTGAACGTTTGGTTTATTTTCAATTGAAGGCAATAAAGGATGGCAGACCTCATGAATTGCTTACTGCGGAACAATTTGTTAAGACTTTTGCTGAGGCCCCTGAAAGTGACCAACATTTGTTGTGTGAACTTTATCTCCATAACGAGGCCATGCCTGAGAATAGAAAAGTCAATCTCACTCCAATTGTAGGTGATGTACAAATAAGGGCATTCGTTTCATTCCTGGCCAATCAGCTCACCTGACAAACTGCGTTCATTGAAAGTAGGCATAATGAGGAGAATCGGCTCCTTTGGATTAGACCGGAACCTTCAAATCCGGCTATGTTTGTAGCACAATATCACCGATTCTTGCAGAAGTCAGGAATGCACAGGTACATACAACAACTGCAGGCTTCAACACTTTTAAAGTGTCTACAGCTAATCAGAGTAAAGGAGGCTACTGCATTGAATGCCAACACTATGTTTTGGCAACAGTCATGTAAGGAAAGACAAGATTATCACCCTTTCAGCCCTGATAATCTTCAAGTTGCACTCTCTAGGGTACCTAACTACATCAGATGCATTCGGCATTGTGGAGCAAACTGGATTGGTTACCATTTTCATTTTCCAATTCTATGGATGCCTACAGAAAAATACCAGTGTCACTATCAATTGGCTGACAGAGATGAAGTTGTAGCATGGCAGCAATTGCAGAACAATCGAGGATTCCGAGCTCCGACGGAAGCCACCTTCTCCAGCTACTGCTTGAGCAACTTGCATGCACAGAGTCAGTACTCAGACTCTGACTCAGACTAGGAGTTGCCTGAGGACATGCAACCTTTTCAGCTGGGGGGGATGTTAGGACCTCACTATGTACCATTTTTACTATATATTTTGACACCACCTTACCTTTATAACCATGTTCAAAAAGGATTCTATCATCATTTTCATTCACTTTATCCAAAGGTATATAAAATCCTCTTCTTTACTATATGTTTAATCTGTTTACATATAATTCCATATTACTCTTATATTTCATCATTAATCGAAGTAGATTGTTGCTAACATAAGTCTAAAAGATCACAGATAATTTATGTGCTGTGCTGGAACAATCGGCCGTTGCTGAAACAGTCAAACTCCGTTGCTGAAACAGTCGACTCCGTTGCTGAAACAGTCAGCAGGCACGCAAATTCCGTCACTATTCGTAATTTGCGATTCTGGAAGAGTATTTTTTGGAACAATGGCAACAACATGAAGACGTGGTTACACAGATTATCCTGAAGATAGTACTCTTTTTGTATCTGTTGTAACAATATCTTTTTATGGAAGAACAGAATAGCCCTGTTTTAAGAAAGAAGAACAGATTTGGAATAAACGTAGATTTTCTCTAATGTAATTGTAAGAGATGTCTCCTCTTTAAAAAGAGGAGACATCATCATTAGAGGAGAGTTCAAAAACTACAGGAGAACATTGTGTTTGAGAGGACAGGAGCTAGACTCCATTTGTAATGTATCATTTCTTTTGACAGATGAATAAAAGTTCCTTTTGAGCGCTTCAATTTAATCCTTTCCCTGGGGAATCTTGTGAGAAGGAAAGGACCCGCCTTCCTCACAAGATTCGCCCGACTGTTCCTGTAGTTTGTTAGATTTCTTTATGATATTCGCACTTTACTTTAATTCTGTTTGCTGAAACACCAGTTACACAGTTCTGTAGTTTAGTGAGCATTATGTTTCCTTTAACGCTGCATGTGTTTAGTACATTCAATCTTAAGAAGTTAAGGGATCTATTTCTGTTATTTGTTTGAATGTATGATTGATGCTAGGAAGCAGGTGCTGAAGATTCTTGTACAAAGGAATAGGGTCATGTTCCCATTGATTGTCTTTCTTTTCCCTGCAGTGTGATTAGAAACAAGAGACAGGTGATGAAGGTTCCTGTTCATGGGAATAGGGTCTTGTTCTCTTGAGTTTATCTTTTATACAGAGTGATTAGTGTCAGGCAGCAGGTACTGAAGTTCCTATTTGAAGGAATAGGGTCCTGTTCCCTGTTATGGTTGATTGGTTTCCTTTCCTGCAGAATGATTTCCTTTTATTTGGATTCTTCAAAACTGCAATAGAGGAATTACTTCTACTATAACATAAGTAACTTCAGCTTTGATTAAACAGGGTGTGAATAATTAGATTTGTATGATTAATAATTGTGTGGCTTTTTACTACAACATTATTTTTGCTTTTGGAATTGAGCATATCCAGTGTGTGATTGTCTTTGGAATAAACAGACTTCCTCGGGTTGACAATTTATGTGGAGCTTGAATTGTTAAAACAATTAAAGCGACCAACAGTCACCAAATCTACAGCTAATGAAAGCATCAGTTGTAGCCAACCAAGGTCTTCCTAGTATGAGTGGGTGTCCTCCTAGATTGTTCTTAGGGGTTAATATCATAAAATCAACAGGATACTCCCAAGAATCTAAAGACACTGAAATATCTTCTAACACACCATCTGGTTTGATTACAGATCTATCTGCTAATTGTAGTAATGTAGGTGTATAAAGAAGATTAGGAAGCTTAAGTTGTTCCATGGTCTGTTTTCTCATGATGTTTATTGCTACTCCTAAATCAATCAATGTATTTGGAATTTCAACTCCATTGATATGTGTTTTTACAACTGGACTTCCGGGATCTAAATATTTTTGAATGGAAATTTTTTCCATCATTATGTATGTTATTTTTCCTACAAGCTGGATTCTTTTTATTTCTTTTATTTTTCTTCCCGATTTCTTCATACTCAACTCCTTTATTGTTTTAGCTAAAATTGAAATTTCCTTGATGGCTTGTAACCAATGGATTTTGATGCAAATATTTTTCAATTCATCTAGGAAATCATAATTAGGCAACATAATATGCTTTTCTACTCCTCTATCAATTTGTAATCTTTCAGGAAAATGAGGTGTAGAAGTAGATACTGATGGTTGCTCTATGATAGGAGTTGAATTTATTTGTTGTTTTTTCTTTTTATTTTCAGAATTTTGATTTTTAAGAGCTACTTCTTCCTCAACACTTTTATTGGTATGTAAAGAATCCTCCTCATAATTATCTTGTTCTTGGATGATTACAGAAGGCTTCCTCTTTTCTAATATCCTACAAGATCTTAGTTGGACATCATTAAGATCTAGAGGAGTAATCATATAGGTTAGAAATTGCTGACCTTCTATCATATAGGTATTATGAGGATTTTTGTTGTTAGGGTTTGGTAATGGTTGGGTAGGTAACTGATTTGGTCTCTGAGGGGATGGTAGTGAGAGTTGTGGATTTTGGTTTTGGATTGGAGATTGTTGATTTTGTTGAGGAATTTATTGGGGAGGATAATTTGGATATGATGGAGGATATTGATAGTATTGAGAAAATCTTCCATATGGATTTTTCATTCCTTGAGCCCAAGGCTGAGATTGAAATTGAGATTGGAGCCAAGGTTGCTGCCAAGAATTCCAATTTGGTGGGGGTTGAGTATTCATTTGGTTGTTAAACCCTTGAGTTTGTGGCCCCTGCCATGGTATTTTAGAGACAAAACAAAGAGATTTTGTAGGATTTGATGTTGTTTCTTCTTGAAAAACAGCCTTAAGACCAGGAATTGAAGGACAATTCTTAGTCTCATGACTTTCTGAACAAATCATACAGGTTTCTATGAATTTTTCTTCAAGAGGACATTCTCTCAAAGCATGTTTCTTTATGCATTTTGGACAGAAAATAGCCAAAGCATTAGTCTCGGCTTTCTACTTGTTTTGTAACTTAAGGGTGTCTATCTGTTCACTAAGACTCCCTAAAATGTCTAGTTTGAATTCATCAAGCATGTTTCCAATTTCTGCCCTACTCATTGTTCCAGTTGAAGATTTGTTTACCCTAGCAAGAGGAGGATCTCTTGGTCCTTTCAAAATTTTTGATTTTCCTCTTAAGAGATTAATACATAGTTCCCCAATATCAGGTAATGGAATTTGAGATATGTCCCCCTTCCCCATCATGTTAAGGATATCTATCCATTCATCTCTAATTATTTTCAACAAAAGAGCTTTTAGAGTGTCTTGATCTAGATTTTCCATTTTTGCTCTTTTAATGTTATAGTTGAATCTTTCAAGTAATCCTCCAAATTTTCATCCTCTTTTTGCATCACCTTAAACACTTCTTCTTTGTGATTAACAGGTATAAAATAGTCCAAATACCTTTCTAGAAATGCTCTCTTCATATCATTCCATGTCCTAATAGACCTAGTGATTAGACTCATGAACCATTTTAGAGCTGCTCCTTTCAATGTTGACGGAAAAAATTTGAATTTTTTAGCATCTTGTAGATAATCATAAGTTCTGCACAAGACTTCAAATTCAAATAAAAAAGTCTCAGGGTCTTCACTTTTTAATCCATGAAAGTTTAGGAGAACAAAAGGTGGAATATTTTTCATGGTAGCATTTGTCTCTTCATCTACTATAGGGAATCCAAAAGAACTCTCAGTTCCTCTATTTCCTCTACCTCTACTTCCTTCTGCATTTCCCCTACCTCTTTCTCTATCTCCTCCTCCAAATAGTACATTTATCCATTAAAATTTTCTCCTTTCCCTCTCCTCCTTCTTCTCCTCTTCCTGCCATGATATATTCTTTAGAGCTAATATAAAGTTCAGCCTGCAAGGTTAACTGCTCCTCTGGTTCTTCTATCAATGGTATGTTGAAGAAATGTTCTTCTTCTTCCTCTTCACTAGGGATTTCTAACTCTTTAGCTAGAATATGCTCCCCTGTAGAAGTGAAAAATGTTACTCCTTCTGTTGGAGTTCTAGGATCTTCTTCCTCTAAGATTGCTTCAGTGAATGAAGTAGGAGATCCTACTAACTGGATATCTGATCTTAGAACTTCTGGAAGTCTATGACCAGTAAAATATGGGAAATTAGTTTGAGATGGTGGTGTAGTACTTCTTGGTCTAGGTGGAGTGAGTGGTCATGTTGTAGGGATTAAGCTTATGCCTCTAGATATGAATCTGCCCCTAGAGTCTCTTTCTCTACGCATATCATTGTTTTTTTTTTTTTGAATGTAAGAAATAAGGCTACCTAGTTATACTTCCCTAGCAACAGTGCCAAAATGTTTAGTCAATTTAGTGTCCTAAATTGCTTTCATTAATTATCAACCAGGGCTAATAAATTGATGAAGTGTGGTGCACCATATGTGCTTAAGCAACCTATTCCTTACTTCGTTGTTTTGTGTTTTACGTTGTTTTTAGGGGGTTTTTTGTTCTTTGAAATATAAGGATGGTTAATCTAAAGCTATGGAAAGACTTATGTGAATCTAAATGTATTTTAGAAGGAAGAAAAGGAATTTTACCAAAACAAATCTAATTTTCATAAAAACGTACCAAAAACTGAGGGCTAGTTTAAGACCTATTTTGGAAATCAAAGCATTTATCTAATCTGTTTATTAGTCCTAATCCATGGATCTATTTCTAAAACTAAGATTGAGAATTACAATGCCTATATTAAATGAAAGAAGAAAAATGAATCAACTATTGTACCTTTGGTTACCTCAAAATTCAATTGTTAGGCATGACCCTATTGAGATGGAGTTTAGCAACTGCTTGTACTTTAGTCTACTAAGGTCCTAGAACAAAAAACAAAGAATGCAAATGAAAATATCTAAGATGTGTTTAGTTACTCCAATTATTCAATTTGTAAAGAGTGATCTTCTTGAAGTAATGTTAGGTAACTAATTACACATGTTTGAACTAAAGAACTAAGAAAACTCTGCAAATAGATAACTCAGAAATTGCATTTCATTAATCATTCAACCATCTCATCTGAAAACATGATTAGATCAATTCCTTCTAGAGTGATTTTTAGGAAGATTATTGTTTGCAATTAAATGAGGTTCTTGAAAGTAAAATCATGTAAGATCTAATTAAAATCAACTAATTTATAATTGACTTGTCTGCCACATTCAAATGTAAAATGTTTAACCTCTTGAGATGCCTTCGGAGAAATCAATTATGCCTTAGTCTTTGGAAAGCAAATAACAATAAGCAAGATAACTTCAACCATTGTATGTATGAGATATTTAACCATTTAATTTAGGATTAGTATATTGAAAATGGCTTTCATAAACATCTGTTAACACAACAATTGAGAACTCTGTTCTAATGGAAATAAAAGACAGGAACAGTAAAACTAAACAATTGTGGTTTCTTAGCACTTCAATCCTTAATCCAATTTTGAAAACAGAGTTTCTATTTTCATGAAATTTTTTGGAAGAGTAAGTCTGCACAATTGTAATTTATCATTAAAATATTTGAAAGCAGGAAATGAAGCATAAGCCTATTTAGAAACAGAAATTGCTAAAACAGAGCAAAGGAAATCTAACTAGAAAACACAATAAAAACCTCCTTCAGAAGCAGGGGCCCTCTGCAACTGATCTGGTTGAACTCCTAGCTTGTTAAAGGTGGAATCAAGCAAGCATTTGGCAAACTGAACTTCTTTATTATGATAAAAACAAGGTTTGGAAAAAGAGTATCCACTTAGAAATCTGAACTGTACTGAACTGTCTCTCGGTTCTGTGGAACCAATATTTAAAGAGAAATTACATAACTAATTGTGAGTTAAACTAGCTATAGGTGTCTAACTTGAATTGCAATTGAAATAGGATTGTTGGACTCATGATTTTCTACGAAGAGAAAATCAGGTGTCCTACTATTGTAGGTAACGTTTTTTGACTTGTAACTTTGACCATGAGTTTAGGCTCCTTTTTATGTCGATCTGGACCGAGTGAGTAAGATAGAATCCATGTAGGCAAGTTTCTAGAAACACCCATGTGGCCCAATTCCTCAACTGACACCTGGAACCTGCTAAACCATAAGAGTGGCTATGGAATGCACAGTTAGTTGCAGAACAGGTTGCATTCTGTAGCTAAATTGAAAAATCTTATCCAAATAGAAAAATCATGAAAATATAATATGACAATCATTTAAATGCATCCTTAAGACAAAACCTTAGCATTCTTCATTGATTAGGGTTTGTGATCTTATGGAAAAGTGGTGGAATGAGGTGAGAAAAACTGTAAAAGAGAGGGTAATCCTGAGGTTCAACAAGCACCTCCCATTGTAATGGAAAGCATTGGACTATTCAATACATATTCCCCCATGTCTAGCTTGATATTATGGCATTTTCCATAGCAATTTATAGTTCCTCCATTTGCAACGATCACTTGACACTCTAGTGCTGGGTATAGAAAGAAATTCAATTCCTTGGCTACCTTACAATGAATAAAATTATGGGTACTACCCGAATCAATCAACACTATTACCTTTTTCTTCTTGATATGCCCTTCTATCTTGAGAGTTTGAGGAGTGGTAATTCCTGCCAATGCATTATAGGATATGGTTGGACGCATTTCTTCTTTCTATAGGGTTGGTTCCTGGTGTATAGCCTCTTCTTTTGAAGTTTCTTGTTCATTTTCTTCCTCCTCTTCACAATCTATGTAAAATCATTTCTTCTCAACACACTTACGACCTTTAGTGTATTTGGTATCAAAATTGTAGCAAAGCCCTTTTGCTATTATTTCTTCCAATTTTTGTGGTGTCAACCTTGTAGGTTGTGGAAATCTAGGAGCAACAACACTTCCATCTTTAGATGTGAGTGGTAGGCTTGCTTGTCGCCATAATTTTACATTCAAATTTTGTTCCCAACCTGAATGCCTTCTCCAATGAATCAGGTTCCCAAAGGTGAAACTCATGTTGGATGTTATCCTTTAAAGTCCGTATGAAGACATCAATCCTAGGTTCCTCTAGAATATCAGTTACACTTATATCCAATTTTTGAAAGTCTCCAATGTGCTCCACCACTGAACTCTTTTGTTTCAGATTTATAAATTGGCTGAAGAAGGTGTTGCTCTTTGTATCCTCATAATGTGCTATAATTTCCTCTATAAAAATTGATCAAGTGAAAAAAAATTTACGAGAGAAAAGCCATCGATACCATGTAACAAATGTATTTTGTTCTCAATATAAAGTTGCAATGCGTACCTTTTGTGTGTTTTTCACATTATTGAGATCAAAATATTGCTCCATCTGTAGTATCCATGTTATGGGATCCTTGCCATCAAACTTCCTCATATCGATCTTTGGAATATGGTGGGTCTTCAATCCAACATTAGAGTTAATGAAATCATAATTAACATTTATTTTGTTCTCTTCATGAGTTTCTTGTACTATCTTTTCGCAATCAAGAATCATTTCTTGTATCAACTTTTGTTGATATTTTGGAGGGTTGTAGGTTAATACAAATTTTCTTCTTGATAATTACTTGTAAACTTATTTGCGTTAGTTATGTCTTCTCTTAGTTAATCTTTCATCAAGTCAATTATCGAAATGCACAAGACACAAAATTTAGGCTCCTAGAGCCAGGGAAAAACCTCTCCCTCTTGGAGAGAAAAACCCGCAAATAATTCTTCGTATAGATCTTCAAATGACAAGTACCATGACCCAGACTTAGACCCTTGACCTAGGATTTCCTCCAAGACCTTGGTAATTCTTCTTTATACATTCACAACGTTTATCCTCATCTTCTGCACCAACTCGTAATGACCTGCACCATCACTAGAGAACTCGGTCTCTATATCAGACTTCAGTCTTGCTTCTTGTGTTACTAAATCATTCGTACTTCTCAGTTCACTTAGACAACAGGTGAATACATTTCTAGATTGACCATATAGATACGCATTCACTATCTCAAAACAGATCTGCACTTTATGCTTGATCATTGCTCCTTAATTTGCACTTTATTCAGACTTTATCAATATGTAGGATCTCAGATGTATCTGGGTTAAACTCTGTCCTTAAGCTGCACTTTTAACCTTCCTTAAGCCCACACTGATTATAGTTGTATCCACATCTCTTTTATGTTCTTCTATCCAAACTTTATACCCTACTTGAACTTCACATCCACCACATATATCCGCATCTTCTTTAGGTTATCCGCAACCTGCCTTAGGTCATCCACAATCTGCCTTAGGTTGTTCGTTATCCCTGTTCCAAATCCGTACCTTAAACCCTGTAACAACCTCAAAGAAATCCGCAATTCCATTTGTGGTAGATCTGCACCTTTCCTGAGATAGCTCTCCACAAATTTCAGAGATATATTTGTGAGCTCATGTTCTTGTACTTCGCATCTACTGCAGTTGTTCGAATGCATTTTTTCTGCGCAGTTTAGTGGGGTTTATATAATTTTTTCCCCCTATATTTAATCCAAAATGTTCATTATATTTGACGCTGATATGGTTTCAAGTCTCTGATCTGACTTTAAGAGGTATTCCAATGATGATCTGATCAGGAGTGTTCAACATTATTCTTGAGTTATTTTGACAAGCTAATTGACATGGTCTTGAGGCATACATGACACTTCATATACATGACTGCTTATGACAAGATGAAAAATCCCTAAAATATGTCAAGAAGAAGTCTTTGACCTATAATAAAATCCCTTGTTCATGAAACCCATGAAGAAAGATTAACAAAATATATTTTATTATCTTTGTCTTGTTTATTTCATATTATGATTACATAATATAATTATGTGAAGTAGCATTATAGTTACACTTTTTCAACAACAACAAAGATATCTTTATTTTATATAATTCTTCATATATACTTATCTTTCGACATATTTATAGATGTACTTCACTTTATCTTTCATTATATGAAACCATCATCTTAGCTTCACAGATTCATCTTGGCTTGCATGTATCTAAACCATCTTGACTTTGCTATTGAACATTGTTTAGCTTCAAGCCATTCATCTGCTTCATGCCTTTCTTTAAACTGTCATTTCATTTGATTGCTGAAAATAAATTGTTACTTGTCTTCTGTTTATTATCGTTTTCACCTTTTCTCTTCATAGTTCTTAATTTTGCTCCTTCTGGAGCTTAATAGGTGTTCAGTCCTTTTTAGAGAGCGCTGCAATAATATTTGATATATACTTTAATGCCACCCTTGGAATCACTTCAAACTGATTTTTCAAACAAGACTTCTGCAATTAAAAAAAAAATACGCACATTTTTCTTGTTTTTGAGGAGCTCGATATTGAAACTAATGTATCTCTATAATTTTGATTCAATTTTAATATTAATCATACCATTATTCTCTGAAGATAAATATAATTTTCAGATTGTTTGGTTGGATTCTTCAATTGAAATTCGCCTAATCTCACAACTGACTAAAGATGAACGATTTAATTAAGTGGGTAAGTGAACATGCAATGCCACATGTCACTAACTATCTTAAACAGACCATTTTCGATGTACCCTGATTGTTTAGTGCTTGAAAGGTTCTTGACGATTTTTAAATTATAGATAAGGAACAATTAGAGCTATAAAACCTAACACAAGATCTGCCTCTCTAAGAAATGTTGCGAAACAAGATCTAGAATTTTTACATAGCGTTCTCGAGGTTCATTGAAAAATTATTTTTTGAAAGCAAGACATTATTAAATGAAAAAAAATTATAACAAAAATATCACAATGTCGTAACTTTGACGATAGTATAAAGATCATTCTTGATATAAATGGTGTAGGCAAACTCTAGCTGGAAAAATGAGGATAATGCCTTAATCACAAGAATAGAGGCTATTTGCCATATATAGTGAAAAAAGTTAACAGATGTTAAATGGCTTCCTCATACTACTAAAGATCCAACAGTTAATGCTAATGTAATGCATTAAACAACCATTATTCAAAGAACTGATTACTAATGGTGGTTTAACAGTTTAACCATAACATCACCAGAATAATTTAAAAATATGATAAAGAAACTACTAGTAGCAACAAGGTTCCTGGTAATATGGCTATCATAGCTACTATTTGTTATCATTTATCTATTGGTAAATAGTTTGCATTAATACATATTGTCAAGCAGAGCTATATATGTTTGAGTAACTCTCCTAAAATCTAAATAACTAAAACATAATATCGGAGTCTGAAAAGCCTTCATCTATACATAGTAGTAATTAAAGCCAAAAATATGCAAAACGTTCTACTAGTGATTTGAAGAATTAAAGTGTTGAATCTTTCATAAACTTGGTAATTCAGACCTCTAAGGAAACATTAGTGTTTCTCATCCATTGAGGTGGAATTAAACATGAATTTGGAATTAGGAATAAGGCAGAACACACTGGTGCCCTACGGAGGCAGGATCAATATTGAATAGGCAGACAGAGGACATTCAATCTCTATCACATTATTCATCAGCTGGGTAAAATCATGTTATGGTACATGTGAGGACTATTATTTGGGTGTCCAGGTCAGCCTTAAATGCTAAGCATTATGTGTCTGACTACTTTGAACACTATTGATTTAGCTATCACCCATCAAATGTCAGCATTGACTTCTAAATTAGGTTATTGCTGAACAATGATACAGACAATTCTTGAATTATTAAAACAGTTTACACTTCATTTAAAGAAACATTCAGATGAGGTTGGGGTGGGCTTCTTCCTTATCGCTGCCCTACAGTTATGTTGCGCCCACGACCTCCACTAGCCAAGGAGCCTCTATCGAAGGAGGGATGCACCATGTTGTGCTTCAACCAAAAACCACAAAGATATGAAACCCTGAAATAGAAATCCAAGACCTCGAGCTTGAAGAAATTAACGGAATTAAGGTACCGATACACACACTGTAAATTTAAACCTGTAAGGATACCACAACAAAAATCCATATAACAGTGAGCATAAGGCCAGAAACTAAACAATTTCCCATGGCTTTGAAATGGGTCTTCCAAGCAATGTCAAAAACATTAACCCAGGAATCCCCAGGCCATACTAAGCCAAAACACAGAGTCAATTAGAGTGATTCATTAGCTAGGAGACCCCGTCTCTTAAATACCATCAAGTTCATTGAATAAAAAAGGAGATAAACACAATCATCCATGCAATAGATACATGTTGAATTCCAGTACATATACCTCAAGTATATAACCATTCAAGACAGTAATATCTCATAATAAATAGAAACAATTTTACAATATTCAGACAACCTATCAGAAAAAAACACTTTCCTCCCAAATTTCACTGATGGGTATCCTTCTAATTCCACGATTCAGTTCAGAGACTCATCTCCAACTTAATATCATATGGACTTGATTCACAGTGGAAAGTGTATAAGAGAAGCACATGTAGATAACATACTCACTATCATTGACCACGGGGAAGAGAAATAAACCTTTTGAACCAGGGTGGCAGACCTAGTAAGGTGCCTTTGATGTCGTCCCCAAGTTTTCCAGAAAACCTATGACCATTCTAGTAACACTTCCTTCTAAATATTCAGAGCTATTGTCATAAAACCTTGGTTGGGATATGTCCCTTCATCCTCCCCCTTCACCATAAAGGATCTACATGAATGATGCCACATTGCAGTATAGAGAAAGTGTGTGAGGGTTGTAACAAGACCGACCCCCGTCCTTTCTTATCGAGGCTATATCCATGGCACGAATCTCGAAGATGCCCTACTATCATCTCACAACTAGATCAGGGTTCTCTGATTCATAACTTGGTCAGGATCGTTGCTATCTCCAACATCATGATACAAGATATGCCTCAAATTATCCATCTCTTATCTAAGGTCTTGTGAGGGCCATGGAGAATCTAGAGCCCTTCCAATATTTAGACAACCCCGGTTTGCTAAGAAATTTGTTGCTTTATTTCCTTCCCTCCTAACATGGGAAGGTACAATATAATCAAAACAAGGTAGGAGATCACCATGTCCTACACCATCAGGCAGTACTCTTGTTGTGGCTAATATTTTCACTACTTGACCCGTGATTCAATTTTTTAATTGCCTCAATCACCAAGTGGAGATTGAAGCAGAGAGTGAAGTTGTTTAGCAGACAATTTTCACTACTTGATCCATGATTCAACCATTAATTCCCCTTTCCTGCTAAACAACTTTGCTCTCTGTTGCCATGATTCTTGCCAAAAAAGAGTGCTTCTCCCATCCTTGATTTCCCAAAATTTGTGGTGTTTAATCATATCTTTATTGTTGGATACTAGATTCCAAGTTGATGAGCCATTTTGGGTATCCAAATATCTCAATTTTCCTTCCAAAGAGTCTAGAATTCTATATTTTCTAGTCCATATATTCTTCCATGAATCAAAACCACCCTTTAACCATTTCCACCACAACTTAGCCCCAACAACTTGATTTAGGATAAATGAATATCTAAGACCCAAACCTCCTGCCAATTTGGGTTTAATAACATTGGTCCAGGAAACCATGACCCATTTCTTAGTCTTCTAGTCTCCTCTCGAGAGGAATTTTTTGAAGATCTTTTTCATGGTTATATAGGAATATTTGGGAGTTTTAATGCTCGTGATTTGATATATCAAAATGGATTGTAAAAAAACATTCAGAAGAATCAATTTTCCAGCTATCTTTAGGGCTCTAAACGCCCACCCACTGAGCTTTTATTGGATTTTTTGAAGAATATATTTCTAGCAGGTAGTTCTTAAGTAATTGACAACAAAAGGCATACCCAAATATTTGATTGGCAAAGATCCAATGCCAAAGACTATGGAACGAACTAGGAAGGATTGGATGGAGTCAAGGGTATTGAAAAAGTAAATGTTCAATTTTTCATTATTTATCAAGGTTCCATAAGCTTGCATAAACTCATGAAGGATATCTTTTAACTTTATGAATTCACGAAGGGAGACTTCACAGAACAACATGATATCATCCACAAATTGTTGGTGAGTGATAGGAGGATAATAACCCCATAGGCAAAGGCCTTTGACATGTTAGGATTGGGAGGCTAATTTGATATTTCTACCCAGGCCTTCAACAGCCAGGATAAAAATAAAGGGAGATAGAGGATATCCTTTCCTAATACCTCTAAAGGGATTAAAGGTTTTGGAAGGGGATTTATTCAACAAGATCGAAAATATTAGTGAAGAGATAATGAAAGAGACCCAGCTAATCCATCTAGAGTAGAAACTAAAATCCTTTAGAATAATGAGGAGATAGGTCCAACTAAGGCGATCATAGGCTTTGTATAAATCTAGCTTGATCAACATAATAAGGATTTTGAGTTTTTTAAGAGAATGGACACATTCCTGGGAAGTGATGATTCCATCCAAAATTTGATGGCCTTCAACAAAACCAGTTTGTTCCAGAGATATGAGACTGGGAAAAATATATTTTATCCTTTTTACCATAATGATGGAAATTATTTTATAAATGAAATTACAAAGGGAAATAGGTCTAAAGCCCCGCGGGTCCTCAAATTGGGTTGATTTAGTAATTAACAAAATAAAAGTAGAATTGAGACCAAGATGTACCCTTTGATTCCTTCGGGATTCTTCCACCACATCTAGGATATCATTCCCTATAAAGCTCCAGGAAGCTTCGAATAATTCTTCAGTGAATTCATCCGATCCCGAGGCTTTATTTCTGGCCATCACTTTGACAACTTCCTCTATTTCCTTTAGTGTAACCACCCTCATCAAAGCAACATGATGATCCATGCTGACCAAGTGGGTTATATGGTGATTTATTATTTGAATTGCCCCTGATCGATCAGGATCAGGTTCCGAAAGAATGGAATGGAAGTGATCCACCAAAAGGTCTTCCATCTCCTCATGTTCAGTAAAATGATTCCCTGTAGCATCCTTCAAGGAGAGTATCTGATTATGTTGTCGATGTTGAATCATGTCCTTGTGGAAGAATATCATATTCCTCTCACCTTCACTAAGCCATAGGATCTTGGATTTCTTCTTCCAGAGGATTTCCTCCTGTTTCCTCATTTGAGTCGATTTGATTCAAGATTTGGCCCTCTTCCACAACCAATTCCTATGATCGACCTTATGTGATTATACGTCGTTGGATACCTTACATTCGTTCTTGAAGACGTCACTACTCCTTCATAATATTTTTGAATTCCAAGTGATTCAAATGTTTTATTTTTTGTTTGATATATTTCAATTCTAGTTGGAAAGTACGCATATAATTCTTGCCTTGCGCAGTGATAGATCCCCACCAACTTTCCATTTTACCTAGAAAAGAGGTGTCCTGAAGCCAGAAGGATTCGAATCAGAAAGGCTTGTTTCTTGGCACCAACTTTAGGTTCAGTTCCAACCTAATTGGCCAGTGATATGACCCCGAGAAAGGAAGGATTAAAGCTTCAAAAAAGATATCCCTACTTATCAGTTATTCTGATAGTATAAATATGTCTAGGTAAGAGGCAACCTGATGAGAACCCCCCCCCCCCCCCCCTGGTCGATTTTTCCATGTATTTACTCCATTGGTGGTTTGAATATCTACCAAATTCAACTCTATAATCAGATCTTTGAATACTTCCATCTATAAATCCATTCTACTTATCCCACCCTTTTTCTCCTCAAGTGAGGAAATGAGGCTGAAATCATCATCGATTATCCAAAGCTCCTCCCAGCGTAGACTTCTAAGCTTTCCTATGTTCTACAGGAAGGCCCTTTTTCTCCTAGAATGTGGGGGCCATAAACAAATGATAATAACGTCCAGTCTCGGGTTCTTATATGCCTGAATTTCCCTGACAGGATCTGTGGCAAGCTAACCCAATCATCAAATATTGTCTCTGTTGGATTCCAAAGGATAGCTAGACCTCATGTGCTTCCTCTGGAATATAAGGCCATAGTCTCATAATGAGGCTTGATGCCTTGAAAATTTTATTTCTACCAATCCTAAAATACATTAGCTTCCTAAAGCATCATAATGATTGGTCTTTCATGTTTAATTCTAAACTTAAGATATCTTTTCTTGCCTCAGCTATTGAGGCTTTGTACATTCCAGGAGATAATTATCATTGAGAATATTTAATGATTTGGTGAAATACCGCCAAAAGCGGTACCACCCTTCCTGAATTTACCAACAGATCCCGAACCATCTAGATTGATTCCTGCAAATTATTCTGACCTCATTTTTTCCCCCTTTCCCTTATGCTCCTTGATCCTAGTCGTTACCTAGATGAGATCTAGGATGCTCTACCGGATCCGTAGAAATTTGTCTTTTCTTGGCTTGATATTGCTGAAAAGTATCTATAAAAAGTTTTTTTTGTTCATTTGGAATAAATATTTCATCCAGATTCCTTCATTCATCCATAATTCACTTAAGAAATTGTTCTTCTATGCTCAGCTCCTCTCTCGTTTCGTCGATCTCCATGTTTTCCTGGTCTTTAGGTCTTTCATTGTCCTCTCAATCCGACAACTCTTCTTGGGATTTATTTTTGGGATTATTGGTTCATTTGGATGGAACCCTAGCATTTTAATTGTCATTTTGTTGGCCTAGATCCCTTATACTCTCAATATCGTCCATCAACACTTCATACCTGTTTCTATTGACCTGATTTTTCCGCGACACTTTTTTAGTACTTTCCTATGGAAATTTTGCATTCCTCTTTTTGTTTGTAACCTCTTGAAAACCCTCTTGGTCATACTAAGGCTTACGGAAGTGTTTGGGATTTTTTGGTTCCATTGTTCCCATTTGATTCAGAGGAAATTCTAGAAATAGATGCCCATATTCATGGCATTTTCAACAGCGAAATGATATGTGCTCATAGTTCAGGGGTTATTTCTAAACCTCATCTTGATATTCCAACTCGATAATTCAGAGATGGGTTTTGTGATATTCATATAGACACAAATTCAAGCATATAAGGTGTAGCGCCCGCAATGAGTGGAGTTAGCTACTTTAACGAATATTCCAATGGAGTTACCAATTCCTTCCAGTATTTCTGGATCCCAAAATTCAACTGGAAGAGCAAATAACCTCACCCAAACTGGGGTTTCCATGAATTTTTCTTGATCCGGGTTGTATAATTCTTCCCAATAACGCATGAAGAGACCGATGTTATAAAAGAAGTATGGCCCATTTTAAAAAACCATCTCCTTATCCTCTAGGTTGTTAAATATCACTATGAAAAATCCTCGAGCACCCAATTTTAGGTCAATATGTCCTTTCGGTTGCCATTTTAGCTGGATTCCAATAAATTTACAAATCAAGGCATGATCCTTCATGAACTTGCGGAAATTTTCAAGTTTATTGCTTCAGATCACAAATATTGGTTTTCTTACTTCTCACGGCAAGCATTGGCCCCTGATTCATGCTCTCCATTGTGCCCCCATAATTGGATTCCCTTTGGATCCGACCTTGTTGTTGGTTTTTGCCGAAGCCCCTCCCTTGTTGCTCAATTCTGTAGCTACAACATTGTGGTAGGAGGGGATCTCTCCCCTCCCAACTGACTTTCTCATCCAGACTGTCAGAATTCACTGATTGAGTGAAACACCTCGGGCTATAAGGAATGACACTGCAAAAAAATAAATTCAGAAACTACAGGCCGAAACCCTAGAAGAGCTCATCTCCTGGTTTTTCTTTTCCCCCTTTCCCATATGATTAATTACAAGAAAAAACAAGAAATAATCATAGTCATCCAAACAGCACTTGCATATTGTATCACAACGGTGGGAGGTGGGGAAATAAGATGACTATACATCACAAAAAGGAATCACGGATGAAGGGGGAAAAGAGGAATCATCCCCACACCATCAGATTTTTTCTTCAAGCTTGAATATGGAGAAATCAATGATCAAGATCAAGAATTTTCACTCTAGAACTTTCTTAAGCATACAAATTTTGTTGATGTCCTTAGCAACAAGTTAAGAGTAGCAGGAGGAGATATATGGTTGGAGGAAAAATATCTCCATACCTAGGTCGCTTATCACAACAATCAAATTCAATAGGATCAACCAATGTTGGTTCATCATGTTCAAAAATTATGTCACTCGAATATGATTGAGGGACGACAATAGGAATATCTAAGGATGGATCAAATAAATCAATGACCATAACTTCCTGAACATATGGAGTATAAGGCAAGACAAGGTAATTTCTAACATTATTACTATCAAAATGATGGCTACTCATATCCCACTCTTTGATGTACATAAAATCGCTAATGTTAGCCTCTAGGAACTTTTGAGATCACCCCTTTCAATCTCTTTGTAATGTGCATGATCAAACTTAACATCCATGGACAGGGTGTAATTTTCTCAACTCCACTTGCCAAGATATAATCCTCATCATGATTCTCACCTTGATTCCTCCCTAGATCATCTTCAAGGTCACTCCCAATGTGTTTATATTGATGGTCCAGAAAGCACTCTTCCTCATCACTACCCTAATCTCCATCAATAGAATGAGAAATATAATCAAGGGTGATGTTTTCTTTTGGATGGTAATTGAAGTATGGCCCATTTTAAAAAACCATCTCCTTATCCTCTAGGTTGTTAAATATCACTATGAAAAATCCTCGAGCACCCAATTTTAGGTCAATATGTCCTTTTGGTTGCCATTTTAGCTGGATCCATTTGACAAGGTCTCACTTTGAGGGAAAAATTCCAATAAATTTACAAATCAAGGCATGATCCTTCATGAACTTGCGGAAATTTTCAAGTTTATTGCTTCAGATCACAAATATTGGTTTTCTTACTTCTCACGGCAAGCATTGGCCCCTGATTCATGCTCTCCAATGTGCCCCCATAATTGGATTCCCTTTGGATCTGACCTTGTTGTTGGTTTTCGCCGAAGCCCCTCCCTTGTTGCTCAATTCTGCAGCTACAACATTGTGGTAGGAGGGGATCTCTCCCCTCCCAACTGACTTTCTCATCCAGACTGTCATAATTCACTGATTGAGTGAAACACCTCGGGCTGTAAGAAATGACACTGCAAAAAAATAAATTCAGAAACGACAGGCTGAAACCCTAGAAGAGCTCATCTCCTGGTTTTTCTTTTCCCCCTTTCCCATATGATTAATTACAAGAAAAAACAAGAAATAATCATAGTCATCCAAACAACACTTGCATATTGTATCACAACGGTGGGAGGTGGGAAAATAAGATGACTATACATCACAAAAAGGAATCATGGATGAAGGGGGAAAAGAGGAATCATCCCCACACCATCAGATTTTCTCTTCAAGCTTGAATATGGATAAATCAATGATCAAGATCAAGAATTTTCACTCTAGAACTTTCTTAAGCATACAAATTTATGTCCTTAGCAACAAGTTAAGAGTAGCAGGAGGAGATATATGGTTGGAGGAAAAATATCTCCATACCTAGGTCACTCATCACAACAATCAAATTCAATAGGATCAACCAATGTCGGTTCATCATGTTCAAAATTTATGTGACTCGAATATGATTGAGGGACGACAATAGGAATATCTAAGGATGGATCAAATAAATCAATGACCATAACTTCCTGAACATATGGAGTATAAGGCAAGACAAGGTAATTTCTAACATTATTACTATCAAAATGATGGCTACTCATATCCCACTCTTTGATGTACATAAAATTGCTAATGTTAGCCTCTAGGAACTTTTGAGATCACCCCTTTCAAGCTCTTTGTAATGTGCATGATCAAACTTAACATCCATGGACAGGGTGTAATTTTCTCAACTCCACTTGCCAAGGTATAATCCTCATCATGATTCTCACCTTGATTCCTCCCTAGATCATCTTCAAGGTCACTCCCAATGTGTTTATATTGATGGTCCAGAAAGCATTCTTCCTCATCACTACCCTAATCTCCATCAATAGAATGAGAAATATAATCAAGGGTGATGTTTTCTTTTGGATGGTAATTATCTTCTTCAACTTCTTCAGCGTAGTTGAGGAGGCGCTCTTTTTGGAGAGAAACAACCAAGTCATGAATGACTATCTCAACATCACAGATTGGTCCCAAATACTGAAGAAAATCCTCAATGAATACCCCAAAAAAAGGGATGTAATTAATTCTACAAGAACATACAAGCCAATATCTTTGATCATCCCAAAAGGAATTAATGAAGGGTATTACGAGAGCATCCTTATTGAGTCAAAAGACCCTACAAGACCTCATCATGGCACAAAGATCAAGTCAGCCTACATGAAGAGACAAGTTGGCCCAAAGGATCAATTCGACCCATTGAGAAGCATATATAAATAAGAAATTGACCTAATTTGGAACACATACTTCACACAAGTTCGATCACAAGGAAGAGAAGAAGAAGTCGAGTTTTGGGATTGTTTTTGGGCTATTTCTCTTCACAAATGTGAAGGAATTAGGGCTCATGCTACTGCAGTAAAGTAGAGTTGCAGAAGTGAAGTTAGGTCATCAATAAGAGTTATTTTGGAATTTTAATTCTCTAGGAGAGAGAATCTACCCAAGCAAAGAAGAGAGGAGTAGAAATACACCATTATTTCTCTCATGTGCAAGGGTTAGGGTTTCTATAGAAGAAGCTGTCTGGCAGGTCGAAGTTGCAGAAAGAGTTGATGGGTAGGTCAAAGTTGTAGAAAGAGTTTTTGGGTAGGTCGAAGTTGCAAAAGAAGTTGTTGGGCAGGTTGACGTTGCAGAAGAAGTTATTGGGCAGGACAAAGTTGTAAAAGAAGTCGTTGGGCAGGTCGAAGTTGTTGACAAATCTATTGGAAGTTAGATTCACAGAAATTGCTAGAAGAAAGGTTTGACTTAGTCTTGGAGGGTCTTGGTCAAGGTTAAAAGGTATTGGAATTTGTCAATTGATATCTATAAGAAGAGAATAATTCTGGTGGTTTTTCCTCTCACTTGGAGAGGTTTTGGCCTTGGCTAATCGTCTACATCGTGTGTCCTATTGTCTCATCGTTCTTTATGATTTGGTAGTCGTTTGATGATAAAGAACACTAATAATAATAAATTAAATACAAAGTTAATAAATGCAAGTAAAAATTCATCACAAGAATTTATCAAAGTAAGATAAATCACCTACACTTGTTGCCCCTAGATTTATCAACATGGTATCAGAGCTAAGGTGACAAGTCAAGGAATGGAAGCTCAATAAAGGATACTCAATAATTGAAGTTCAGAAAAAGTTTCAGGGACATAAAAGCATAAAGAAGATGCTCTCAACTCCAAGATACTTCAAGGGCAAGGATCACATCATCTTCTTGAAGGAAGTCAAAGCCCTAGTTCGTTCAAAGAAGGCATCTACACTTGGAACTTTCTTAAGATCCTCGCTCTATCATCACATAAAAGAAGAATATCTCAAAGAAACTATCTCCACTCAACGAAAGGAATTCAAATCAAGGCATCTTGAAGTTTATTGGTCCAAGGGAAGAAAGATCAAAGGCGTTGTCATCATCATCAAAATTCAAGGTGATCTCCCTCTTCTTGGGTCAAGAATCATTTTTTAAGAAAGACATATTCTTCAAGAAGAAGTCCACTATAATAAATCTCATCATCAAAATCAAGAATGCAGTAGGTTGAATTGAAGCATCTTCACAAGTAAGTACATTTATGTCTACATCTAAATCTACAAAAATGCATTTTTGCAAGGAAAGAAACAAATTGGTTGGGGCTTCAAACTTTCTTGCATAGAAGAAAATAACAGATCTAAACCTCATAGAAAATGAGGTTATGGAACATGTTAAGGGCTCAATCACTAAACCTCCAAAGGAATAATCTCAAGAACTTACAAAATTCATGAAAGGGGAAGTAAGGGCTCAAAGGATTCTCATAGAATCCATTAAGGATCCCCTCATTCCCTATGTATCTAAACTAGAAACATCAAAAGAAATATATGACAAACTTGTAGAATTTTTCTTTGTAAGCACTATAGGATAAGTGATCTCATTAAGACAAGAACCCTACAATATGAATATATCAAAAGAAGAAGGAATAACCTCATACTTTATGATGGTGTCTGAAAAAAGGGACCAAGTACAAGAGTTGGGAGAAATAATGTCTAACAAGGAAATGACTACTATAGTGCTCAATGCACTACCAGAGGAATGGGGCAACTTCACATCAAGCATATATGGGAAGAAGGAAGCTACTCCATTCAATGAAATATGGTTGCTATGCAAGATAGAAGAAACCATGTTGAAGGAAAAAAGTGATTTAGGATCAAATGAGAAAACTCAAGCATATGCTGCCATGGCGAAGAGGAAATGAAAGTTTTGGAAATTTGGTCCTTAGAAAAGGAAGAAGAATATGGCGAAGGTTCAATGTTATGGATGTCAATAATATGGGAACTACAAGAGAGATTGTCCTAAGCTCAAGATGGACAACAACAAAAGGGGAAGAGAAGAAGCTCATATCACTAAATAAGTGGAAAAAGTTGAAAAGAAGAAATCCAAGAAAGAAGAAGTAAAATATATCTACTATGATTGAGATAAGTCTTGTCCACTTAGTTATTTTCAGTTTTTGTAAATATATCCATCATAGTAGGAAGCATGATAGGATGCCTCATTTTAGGGAATGGCGTCATAATAGCATATGATTAAAAGCAAGAGCTAAATGGGAAGATTGAAATATAGTTGAAGTCTATGGCAGTCATTATTAGAAAGTATTTATTGATAATATCACTAGAAGCATAAGTAGTACTTATGGATAGAAAAGAGTCATCTAGTATGGAGCTCATCATACATCATTGGAAAGGAGTATCTACAAGATGAGGATAATCAAGATCCTCTATTAGAATCTTCATTAGAAGGTTCATCTATTGAAAGATGTCTCGCTGAGAATTCCACTTTGGATGGGATTCATTGTCTGAAAAAAGATGGTAGGATGAAAAAGGAGTGCAGCATGTCAAAGATGATTGAAGCATTCTCAAGCTGCTAAAGGAAGACTAGATGACCAAAGAAGAAAATAGGTACATATGCATATGTTTGATGAGTTAATTCATGTCATTATATAGTTGCAGATGGTAAGGATACATGTTATACCTCATAAGCATGATCAAGGGTGTTAGCACTCAGATTGAACCTCAAGGCTAAGAAGAGGAAATCTCGAGGTAACCACAGACCAAGCTTTCGATATGGCATCTAGCCCTGCCAAACCAGAGAGGGCTCTCCATGTGCCAATGAAGGATGGCTGCAATAAGTGAATCTTAGGATAGTTACGAAGTGCGGGGATTTGATTTGAAAATTTTGGGTCGAGACAACTAGAGATAAACAATCATTGGGCTATGGATTCGAGGCTGGTTTATGCCTGCAAATTTGGGACAAAGTAGGTGCAATGCTCAGCCAAATAAATGATGTAAATGAGAGAAGAAAATAGGAGAAAGCCCGCTGCCCTGTAGGCATCAATCAGTGGATGAATCTCCAATGGCAACTTTAGCAGAAAGGAAAGCACAGGGTTACTAAACAGAGCAGCTAACAAAGGATGGATTCTGTAAAGATAACCACTACATTTAATAACATAATAATTGTGAAAGTAGCATCATGTGTGGATGGATTCCTAACACTTCTCTTAGAGAATGTTGTAACAAATATTAATAGAAAAACACAATATGAAAATGATCTTACAAGGAACACATGCTGAACATGAAACACCGTGATGGATTTCAAATTTAAAAGGTAGAAGCTGCTCCATTAAAATAATATTCAGGAAAAATTTGCACAGTCCAAAGCAGTAGTCTCTGTTGGAAATCAAACCCATACATTCTAAAAAATATTCCTATATATACCCTATTACAAATTTATTTTGATTCCTCTACATAGGAATCAAAATAAAATTAAAAAAAATTAAATATATTTGTTATGGAAAATTAAATTAAATTAAAATTACAATCATAAAATATAAACTAAAAATAAATAAAAAATGATTGTAGTAGGTGTCTCGAGCTACTGTTGTTGCTTTGAGGTACTGGTCAAAGTTGCCAACTTTGCTTGTGCCAAATGTCCAACAAATCTAGAGATGAATCCATAATTGCCATTTGTTGAAGAGTTTGCCTGAAAATCTGGAATGATAATGCCCAATATGGTTAATTGCTAGATGATTTCCGCATGGATTAGAGGCTACTCCGAAGACTGCTATAAATCTGGAGATGATCTACTAATTATGTCTTATTTCTTCACGTGTTGTTATCCTTGATTTCCTAAGGATACTAGATCCGATATATGCTAAGGATCTGGGATGCTCTGCCACATGTTAACTAAATGCCCAAAAAATGGCTACAGATTTGGAATCATCCCTCATCTATTGATTTTGTGCCAAATACAGAATCTCTGCTCAGTGTTATCACATCTGTCTTTGACTGACAGCTCATTGAATTTTAAATGATGATTTTGCGCTCGGAAATCATAGGGTACATGTCGCATTTCATAGACATTTTCACCCTCTAAAACATTGGATTCGATCCTTTGAATACTGAACTAACATGGATTACAAGGTTAGTCTGTGCTCTTCATTTTGCAAATTTGCTTGCATTATTCTTCAGCCCGTGTTTCCTGGCTTCCTCCAACACCTTCTTCATTTGACCTTGTCTTGTTCGTAAGCTGTGAGGCCATGCTCTGTAGAGGACTGCTAATAAGTGTTCCTGAGCTACCAGTAGTGAAGGCCTAAGTTGCAGCTTCCTTCATTGTTTTTTGTGAAGTAACTACAGTTTGAGAGGCTATCTGCATACTAGTTTGTACTGAATTTGGAACAACTAATTTTGCAGTATTCGATAAATCTGGCATAATCTTCCACTTTTTCATAATCTTTAACATTCCGCAAGGCAAGCTTTTACATTATGCACAACTCCAGGTTTCGTGGCCAGACCAGCCCCAAAACCATGACCAAACCCTACTCCACATCCAATGCCTGCTTCAATGTCCTTGAGGCCCATCTTACTGATAAAGGTGTTCATATGGTGTCTGACTCCAGAAAAAAAAAACATTTGCGCCTCTGGTTGCACTCATAACATGGTCAATCACTGGTGTCGCCCCTAAATTTAAAGGCCGACCAACACCAATTACAATCCCACAACCTATGCCAAATAAAACTACACTAACTGAAGCGCGAGGGACCTGGGCTCATCCATTACTGTCATCGTAGCTTCAAGACTGACATCACAAGATTTGAGGCCTAAAGCTGATCAAATGAGAACCTTCATGGACATTGAGGTAGGATCCAATTCCATAACCAATCCCATGGCAATAATCAAGGCCACATCTCCACAAAGGCACTCTATCTCATATTTGTTGAGACAACTTCATCTATGGATTAGAAAACTATGTTCTCTGCCTAACCCGTCTCCCATTGGAATCACTCCCATTTTCATATCGTTGTCTAACGATGCCTAAATTTTTCTCGACTCTTGCAAAGCTTTCCAAAAGTTCAGATAGAACAGAAGAGCATCTTTCGTTCAAGTAGTCAAACCCCTCAGATTTCATGACAACTTTCAGTCGCCCAGGATATGCAATGAATTTGAGACAAACTGACTTAAGCTGGAAACAATGATGCTGCTCTGCAAGTGCTAAAGTAGTTGCAACTGTGTCTATGCTAATTTCGTCACATAACTTTGCTTCTGACAGTAACCTCAGTCTATCCAAGCCATACCGATCTGCTGCGACAAGCAAATGTTGGGCCATCAGGGTCGAAGCAACTGGTGAGGTTGATCCAATCAGGTCAGCGAAACAAGGAGGGGTATCATGATATATGAAATGAAGCATTGCCTTAAATACTAGTGCTTCCATATCTTCAACTGGAATGGGAAATAAGTTGGAAAACGAATCATCAAATAAGGGAACAAGTGCAGTGACAAGAGCTACTGCAGAATATGACGGAGAGAGCTTGCATTCATTCTGTAGATTTCTTCCCATGATTGACATAATTTTCCCAAGGATAACATAGAGTGTATCTGCTTGACACACAGGATTTGCTTGTAGTTTAGATATATTTCCTTTAACAATATCAGATCTTGTACATGTCTTCCTAATTCCATTATGGGAAATATAATTTCTGTAATTGGAATCTTTTGAACAACCTAATTTTGTTGAATTAGCAGCAGGATCAAAAGCCCTATGCTTCAACGAGAAAATGAATCCTCCTGTCACCTGAGCAACAGATGCCACAGCCCCTTAAAGAGCCAAGCATCCAGGGACACGAATTTGACCAGAACAATTAATAACACTATCCATGAATAAGCCAAATTCTAACCATCCATAATTGCCATTGCATGATGTATGTGACTCTGCAACAGAGATGAATGGATATCTAGAAAAGGTCTAGATTTGATAAGAATAGACAACTAATCTGCATTTGATTTCATATATGGATGGAACTATGTATGTCACCTAAAACACTTTAGCTCAGGGACACAGAAAATTAATTGGTGAATGATTTAAATGGTTTGCACATATTTTCAATGTCTTGGATTGCCTCATGACCAACCGAACCTTCGTAGTCTCCTTGTGCTTTAAGAAACTTTACTGTTCCTACACCACGCTCCTTCCATTGATTCCCATCCTGGTCAAACCTGTACAGCTTGGCCTTCATGTCAAGAAGGACATCCTCCTCTTCTTCTCCAGTCATGACTATTTGATTGAGATGGATTTTCTGATTGCATAAATGGCACAAAGTTCTCCATTTCATGTTTAATGAATTTATCAGAAACATCAAGTGCTCTCCCCATAGGTGCAAGGAATAAGGACTCACAACCTAAGTTGCCTTCTTTGAATGCACTTGTCCTGCTAACTAGCGTGCACTTGCTGCAAATCTTCACAAATCTTGAGATCACCATAATTTGGACCTTGAAGAAGCTCCAATACTCATGACCGATCTATCCAAAGAGGAGAGCTGGCAATAACAAAAAATGCCTTCACTTCTTTTGTCAAATCGAGGCTTTCTAACACGTCCATAACATTAAGCCTACCCAATACTCATCAACCTCCATATATCAACAATATTTGAAACTAATGTTTCCACACATTATAGCTCACATGATCGACCATAGTTCACTGGATTTGCAGATATAAACCATGAAAAAGGTAAGAAGTTTTCACAATGTAAAATTATAATTAATCATGCATCAGGCGTAACCAAGAGTCAATAATTCATTTGGTCATATCTTGTAATCTAGAAGCTGGATTTGGGAGTGCGATATACCGTTGGAAATATCTTTCCGAGCTATTTCTGATGAACATATTTAGGATATGATTTTCACAAAAGCTCATGTGAAAAAAATCTGTGAAAACTAGACATAGTAAGAGTCCAATTTGATTGTTGGTGACAGGCTGCGAAAATTGGAACTAACATTGGCTCCAGCTGGGGATGGTAGCTCCTTGGAGGTGCCAAGAACACCGTAGACCAAGTGCCTATTTCATTGGGAAATGGAGTCACAAACAGCTGCAAACTTGAACTACTTATACCAACCAAAAATACACACATATTGAAACTAGAAAAATGAAACTAATGCCGAAAACTGAAATGTTGCCTTAGGCAGCTTATTTATGTACAAATCTACCTTACTCTGCTGCAAAATTACTAGATCGAGTGATGTTGTAATTCCAAATCAACCAATCAAGCAGCTGTAGCAATGATGATGCTTGGCAGTGTTTGAAACATAACACATTTGGAAATCTTGACAGCCAAACATGCATAAAATGCATTTGGCTTTGTAAAAAATAATCTGGTCCATTCAAACTGAAAAAATATTCCATATATGCTGCAATAGGATCATAGAAACCAGACTCTGTCTGCTGCCCCGACTTCTCAATACATGCCTCCAGCTGCAAACTGTCAATGAAAACATCCAAGGGCAGCCTTACCTTTCCTACCTTCTGCTATAAAAGGTTCCCAAAGAATCAGACTTGACAGTCCAGATCTTGAGACTGTATTTGGGTCTCCAATTCAGCTAGATATTTTTCGATTTTGATGGCAAACTCTTGCAAAAAATTGAGCTTAACTTCATGGCTACATCGACAGGACTTCAGATAAGAAGAAAGAGATGAAGCAAAGTTCTCATCTACCTCATCATTTGTGTGCATATCTTCACATTCTCTAAAGCCTTGAATAGAGGCCGCCTCTATTTCGAATTCTTCCTCTTTCTCCATCCATGTCTCAAGAAAGATACACCACAACTCTGCAAATGACTTAATAGATCTGGCAGACAAACTTTGAATCCATTGTCTACATTTGCCTTGAAAGGAATCATAGAACAATCTAATAAAAACATCTTCTTGTTTGACTCTAAGAAGTTCAACAAATGTTTTAAAATTTGATACACGTTCAAGAGTCAAAGTCATATCTTCACCATTGAATTTAGGGCCATTGCTCAAAAAATATGCATCCTTCGGTAATTGATTAGGAAAACCAGGAAGACTAGAAAAATCGATACATGAATACCTTGAACAAATAGAAACGAGATCTGAGTCATTCATTTAGTTAGTGGAGCCACCATCAATATTTCGAAACTCGGGATTTCGAACAATGGAGTCGCCAGGTGAATGTTTCAGCCTTCATATGTGCCTGACTGTTGTTCACCATCAACAATCAGATCTGCAACTTGAACAATATTTCCCAGAGAAGATCTTTCACCTCGTTCCCTGGCAATGACGCCAATATGTTAGCACTCATATTGAACCTCAAGGCTGAGAAGAGGCAATCCCAAAGTAACCACAGACCAAGCTTTTGATCTGGCATCTAGCCCTGCCAAATGAGAGAGGGCTCTCGCTGTGCCAATGAAGGATGGCTGCAATAAGTGAATCTTAGGCTAGCTATGAAGTGCATGGATTTGATTTGAAAATTTTGGGTTAAGACAGCAAGAGATAAACAATCATTGGGCTATGGAGTCGAGGCTGGTTTCTTCCTGCAAACTTGGGGCAAAGTAGGCACAATGCTCAGCCAAATAAATGATGTAAATGAGAGAAGAAAAGAGGAGAAATCCCGCTGCCCTGTAGGCATCAATCAGTGGATGAATCTCCAGTGGTAGCTATAGCAGAAAGGAAAGCACATGGTTACTAAATAGAGCAACTAACAAATGATGGATTCCGTAAAGATAACCACTACATTTAACAACATCATCATTGTGAAAGGAGCATCATGCATGGATGGATTCCTAACACTTCTCTTAGAGAATGTTGTAACAAATATTAGTAGAAAAACACAATATGAAAACAATCTTACAAGGAACATATGCTGAACATGAAACACTGTGATGGATTTCAAATTTAAATGGCAGAAACTGCTCCATTAAAATAGTATTCAGGAAAAATTTGCACAGTCCAAAGCAGCAGTCTCTCTGCTGGAAATCAAACCCATAAATTCTCAAAAATATTCCTATATATACCCTATTACAAATTTATTTTGATTCCTCTACATAAGAATCAAAATAAAATTAAAAAAAATAAAATATATTTGTGCTAGAAAATTAATTTAAATTAAAATTACAATCATAAAAGATAAACTAAAAATAAATAAATAAATGAATGCAGTAGGTGTCTTGAGCTACTGTTGTTGCTTTGAGGTACTGGTCAAAGTTGCCACCTTTTCTTGTGCCAAATGTCCAACAAATATAGAGATGAATCCATAATTGCCATTTGTTGAAGAGTTTGCCTGAAAATCTGGAATGATAATGCCCAACATGGTTAATTGCTAGATGATTTCCACATGGATTAGAGGCTGCTCCGAAGACTACTATAAATCTGGAGATGATCTACTAATTATGTCTTATTTCTTCACCTGTTGTTATCCTTGATTTCCTAAGGATACTAGATCTGATATATGCTAAAAGAATCTCTGCTCAGTGTTATCACATCTGTCTTTGACTGACAGCTCATTGAATTTCAAATGATGATTTTGTGCTCAGAAATCATAGAGTCCATGTCGGATTTCATAGACATTTTCACCCTCTAAAACACTGGATTCGATCCTTTGAATACTCAACTAACATGGATTCCAAGGTTAGTCCGTGCTCTTCATTTTCAAATTTTCTTGCATTATTCTTGAGCCCGTGTTTCCTGGCTTCCTCCAACACCTTCTTCATTTGACCTCGTCTTGTTCATAAGCTGTGAGGCCATGCTCTGTAGAGGACTGCTAATAAGTGTTCCTGAGCTACCAACAGTGAAAGCCTAAGTTGCAGCTTCCCTCATTGTTTTTTGTGAATTAACTGCAGTTTGAGATGCTATCTGCATACTAGTTTGTACTGAATCTGGAACAACTAATTTTGCAGTATTCAATAAATCTGGCACAATCTTCCAATTTTTCATAATCTTTAACATTCTGCAAGGCAATCTTGTACGTTATGCACAACTCCAGGTTTCATGGCCAGACCAACCCCAAAACCATGACCAAACCCTACTCCACATCCAACGCCTGCTTCAATGTCCTTGAGGCCCAGCTTACTGATAAAGGTGTTCATATGGTGTCCGACTCCAGAAAAAACAACAGTTGCACCTCTGGTTGCACTCATAACTTGGTCAATCACCGGTATCGCCCCTAAATTTAAAGGTCGACCAACACTGATGCCAATCCCAAACCCTATGCCAAATACAACTACACTAACTGAAGCGAGAGGGACTTGGGCTCATCTATTACTGTCATCGTAGCTTCAAGATTGACATCACGAGCTTTGAGGCCTAAAGCTGATCAAATGAGAACCTTCATGGACATTGAGGTAGGATCCAATTCCATGACCAGTCCCATGGCGATAATCAAGGCCACATCTCCACAAAGGCACTCTATCTCATATTTTCTGAGACAACTTCATCTATGGATTAGAAAACTATGTTCTCTACCTAACCCATCTCCCATTGGAATCACTCCCATTTTCATATCGTTGTCTAACGATGCCTGAATTTTTCTCGACTCTCGCAAAGATTTCCAAAAGTTCAATAGAACAGAAGAGAATATTTCGTTCAAGTAGTCAAACCCCTCAGATTTCATGACAGCTTTCAGTCGCCCAGGACATGTAATGAATTTGAGACAAACTGACTTAAGCTGGAACAGTGATGCTGCTCTGCAAGTGCTAAAGTAGTTGCAACTGTGTCTATGCTAATTTCGTCACATAACTTTGCTTCTGACAGTAACCTCAGTCTATCCAAGCCATACCGATTTGCTGTGACAAGAAAATGTTGGGCCATCAGGGTCGAAGCAACTAGTGAGGTTGATCCAATCAGGTTAGAGAAACAAGGAAAGGTATCACGATATATGAGATGAAGCATCGCCTTAAATATTGGTGCTTCCATATCTTCAACTGGAATGGGCAATAACTTGCAAAACGAAGTGCAGTGACAAGAGCTACTGCAGAAGATGATGGAGAGAGCTCGCATTCATTCTGTAGATTTCTTCCCATGATTGACATAATTTTCCCAAGGATAACAGAGAGTGTATCTGCTTTACACACAGGATTTTCTTGTAGTTTAGATATATTTCCTTTAACAATATCAGATCTTGTACATGTCTTCCAAAGTCCATTATGGGAAATATAATTTCTGTTATTGGAATCTTATGAACAGCCTAATTTTGATGAAGTAGCAGCAGGATCAAAAGCCCTCTGCTTCAACGAGAAAATGAATCCTCCTATCACCTGAGCAATAGATGCCACAGCCCCTTAAAGAACCAAGCATCCAGGGACACGAATTTGACCAGAATGATTAAGAACACTACCCATGAATAAGCCAAATTCTAGCCATCCATCACTGCCATTGCATGATGTATGTGACTATGCAACATAGATGACTGGATATCTAGAAAAGGTCCAGATTTGATAAGAATAGCCACTAATCTGCATTTCATTTCATATATGGATGGAACTATGTATGTCAGCTAAAACACTTTAGCTCAGGGACACAGAAAAGTAATTGGTGAATGATTTAAATGGTTTGCACATATTTTCAATGCCTTGGATTGCCTCATGACCAACCGAACCTTCGTAGTCTCCTTTTGCTTTAAGAAACTTTACTGTTCCTACACCACGCCTCTTCCATTGATTCCCATCCTTGTCAAACCTGTATAGCTTGGCCTTCATGTCAAGAAGGACATCCTCCTCTTCTTCTCCAGTCATGACTATTTGATTGAGATGGCTTTTCTGATTGCATAAATGGCACAAATTTCTCCATTTCATGTTTAATGAATTTATCAGAAACATCGGCTGGCTCTCCCCACAGGTGCAAGGAAGATGGACTCACAACCTGAGCTGCCTTCTTTGAATGCACTTGTCCTGCTGACTTGCTTGCACTTGCTGCAAATCTTCACAAATCTTGAGGTCACCATAATTTTGACTTTGAAGAAGCTCCAATACTCATGACCAAACTATCCGAAGAGGAGAGCTGGCAATAACAGCAAATGCCTTCACTTCTTTCGTTAAATTGAGGCTTTCTGGCACGTCCATAACATTAAGCAGGCCCAATACTCGTCAACTTCCATAAATCAACAATATTTGAAACTAATGTTTCCACACATTATAGCTCACATGATCGACCATAGTTCACTGGATTTGTAGATATAAACCATGAAAAAGGTAAGAAGTTTTCACAATGTAAAATTATAAGGAATCATGCATCAGGCATAACCAAGAGTCAATAATTCATTTGGTCGTATCTTCTGATCCAGAAGCCAGTTTTGGGAGTGCGATATACCGTTGGAAATATCTTTCCGAGCTGATTCTGATGAACATGTTTAGGATATGATTTTCACTGAAGCTCATGTGAAAAACATCTGTGAAAACTAGATATAGTAAGAGTCCAATTTGATCACTGGTGACTTGCTGTGAAGACTGGAACTAACAGAGGGAAAATGATCTCTTCCATTAAAAGGATGCATAAAAGCATGGGTCACATATTAACTAGATAAAATTAACATAATATTTCCTCATATGAAATATGAGGTGGTTGAAATGAAGGAACTATGATTGGGAGCTCCTCAAAAGAAATATGTGAATAAAGAGAAAATAAGAGATCATGAAAAATGCAACTATGGAGAAGGCAATCTACATTCTATGACTAGAAGAATCGACTATGATATCTCCATGGGAAAGATATGGAGACCTTGGAAAAGTATGAAAAGAAAGAAAAACCTTGACAAATGAATATCTCGGAGATGTGTCAATATGAATGTAGGATGTTGATGTTGCAACAAGCAGATTTCATGATGAAGGGCCATCACAAAAGGTAATTTTTTATTTCATGTTCATTTCTGATTTTTGAGCAATGCCTAAATGGGATAATACAGGGCTACCAAAAGAAAGGTGTGGATGTCATCTACCACTAGTACTCGTGGTAGGATTAAATATACTAAAGGATACATGATGTGGAAAAGGTAGTTATGTATGAGGAAAATCCAGATATGGTCTGATGGATCACTTTCCAATAAAAGAAAGAAAAACATGATTACTTTGATTTGAGAAGGAAAGTGATGGATGGTTGATTACCTAAGAAGAAGTCCCAACGATGAAGGCCCCATAATGTTAAAAATAAAATTCATGAAATAGAATGGAGGAGTACTACAAGTAGTTGAAGGTCCCATGATCTACACCAATGAAGAAAGAGTTGCTACTAGAAATAGGTCCCTAATTAAGAGGGAGAATGAAAGCAAGTTTCTAATTAAGAAGAAACTTGGAAGAAAATCCCTAGCTAAGAGGGAGCTTGGGTACATTCCTTTATTGGAATGGGTATATTTGTTGAGAAATCTAGGACATTTGCATTAGGTGATTTATCTTCATTAGCAACTGTTTGTGAACACTTTTTACTTCTTTATATTAAGAAATTTTCTTCTTAGCTTATTAATGTTTTCTTCATCAAACAGTAACCAATACATAAACATAAGTAGACAAGAGATATAACATGTAGGCTATAAGCCAGGGCCAAAACCTCTCACTCTTTGATAGGAAATCTCGCATCAGTTCTTCTTATAGTGATTCCAATTGAAAAATACCAAGACCATGACCCTTGACCTATTTAGCCACTCCAAGACCAAGACACCATTCTCTTTAACAATCATCTTCTTGAGTCCTCTTCCACCGAGATCTTCACCACTGCCTTGACATCGAGATCTTCTCAATGCTTTAATACCGAGATCTTCTCCACTGATTTAACACCGAGATCTTTCCTTTTAGCATCACTGAGATTATGTTGGCACCCAATTCTTCTAACAGTGATAGCACCGAATTATGGTCCAAACTTCTCCACGCTGTCACTGTGGTGTATACTAAAGAGGGAACCAAAATCCCTTTCACATAACTGCAACCTTCACCGAGTTCGTACATTATACTGAGATAACACTTGAAGTATCATCCATCACCATGACACTGAGTTCCATAACTGAACTTGACCCAAGACTTGATATATTGTAACATAATGTAGCACCATACCTGAAATCGGACTTGTGATGAGGACCGAACCATACATAAGTAATCCAAATTGTATATCTGTTATCTAACCCGAGAATCTCAAAGAAGTCTGAATCTTCTCACTGTGGAAATGTGAAAACCTTGTCCTCCTTTATATAGTAATGCATCCATCAATATTATCCGACATGAGGCAGTGAACCAATGTGTCTTATTTATGTGATCTGACATGAAGATCTTATCATAATGTTTAGGAGGCCAAATTTCAAGAGGAATGTGCTTGTATTTTGGAGGGACAAATATACAATGTGTCATTTTACAAGTGTAACATGACTTCATTTACATGACTCTAATTATCTTTATGAAAATATGACAAAATCCTAAAGGCATCATCAAGAAGTCTTTGACCTATAAATAAAACTCTTTCTCATGAAACCCATGATGAAAGTAATACAATAAATACATTTTATTTTCATTGTCTCTTCTTTACATAAATCATAATTACATGTCATCATGAAGACCAAACCTATTTACACTTTTCAACACTCCCTCTTAACTAGAGAGGTATTCATAATGGTACTTGGTCATTCTCAATCTGAATAATTTCTCATAAGAAGAATCAGATTGGTAATCCCATCTGTATAGCATCATATCAACCAAATTTTTCACATAGCAAGGCCTTGACTAACAACTCCATCTCTCCGCGAGATCTTGAGCCCCAATGTTGGCGATACCAATGATTAATAGACACCTTCATCATTGTCTCCCTTGGAACATACCCCACCCAGGTTCACTCAAAGTATGTCCATGAATATTCTTATCTTGTATTCCCAATCCTCAAAGAATATCGATCCTTCCATGACTACTCTTATCTTGGACGCCCTAATACATCCTTAAAGAGTATCGGATTCCAGATGATTACCCAATCCTCCATTCTTTCTTCCCAAGTGAAGACAATAATGATGTGTCTATATCTCCCTCTCATGGCCTTCACTAAGACTTATGGTTGTTAGTCTTGGTCTAGTGCATGAAACATGAATTAGAGAATAGTATATGTCACTCCTTTTTAATTAGGGAGGAAATATTCTAATGTACTCATTCCTATACAAAGGAAAGTACCTAAGCTCCCTCTTGGATTAGGAATTACCAAGTTCCTTCCAAGTAAGAAAATTATTTCTAGGCTCCCTCTTAATCAGTGACCTGCAACAACTCTTCGGGAAAATAATGGCACATCCAACTTCTCTGAACAACTCCTTCGTTCAATGTCATGAATTTCTTCTTTGTTGAGGAGTCTTCATCTTCGTGATATCTTCGTAGGGCACATACAATCCATCAATTTCGTCCATGAGTCATGTCATCATTCCATCGGAGAGTGATCATCAGTCATGCTGCTATCTCCATACCATATTCATTTCAAAGATCTTTCATCCTTCCATATGGTTGTCAACAGTGGAAGATATATACTTCCCTTTGGCAGCCCTGCATAAGCTCATCCAGATATTATTCAATTATAAATATGAAAACTTAAATCAAAATTTACTTTAGTGATAGTATTTCATCATGACATCTTCGTGTAGGTTTCAACATCTTGCATACTGTTGGGTGCTAACAGGTGCCTTTAAAAACTCCTAATTTTCTCAAATTAATTATCAACCAGGGTAAGTCCTTTTATCTCAAGCATGTACACAATATGTGCAAGCTATCCATACAAAGAGTAATGCTAAAGACAATCGTTTAATATAGATGCAATCATAAATCTTGAAGCTTTTAAAGAAAGTGATTCATCTAAGAATTATAACCAAAAACTGTGATTCTTTCTTAATTCAACTAATTCAAATGATAATCAACCAAGAGCACTAAAGCATTAACCGAGCTCTTTCAACTGGATCTAACTATTGAACAGAAGGAAAATATTCGAAATAAATGTCTATGCTTTAAGTAATCAAAACCAATTCTTTTAACTAGCAACGAATTCTTTTAAGGAAGTAAATTGGAAATGTGTATTCAATGGAAATAAATACCATAAATCCGAATTATCAATTGCAAAGAAAAAAAGCAAAATACACTTGCAATAAAGGAAAAAGTATAACACAAGGAACAACAGTGAGATTCACTAGAGATCGAGCCCTTAGCCACCAACGAATACTGCTTAGCTACTCCAAAATATGTGAATGAATTGCAACGCGAACTATATATTAATCATCGCAGTCAATTAACATCACAATCCGATCTTGTTGTTCAGAACTATGTTCTGTGAATTACAATTACGAAATATGCATAAATGAAAGATACATCATATCCATATCCAAGAACTAGCTCTCCCTATCCCTTTATAGCTAAAAAGGAAGGATAAATGTGATCCCTCAGGATCCCCTTATCCTGAGGGATCCATAACAAAATGCCATCCTCGGACAGCGCTAATATTGACTGATTTTTCTTCTGATTCAACCGCGTTCAACGCGTCTTCTTTCCCATGATTAGGTCCTATTATTCCTTTTTGTAAACAGTCGTTGTTTCATCTGTTATTTTCAGCATAAAAACAACAGGAATTAGTTTGGATGGTTAAATCATATCAGGATCATTTTTCGTTCATTCTTCATCAAAATCCTTTCATTATATTATTATATCATAGCACAAAATGGATAAGGAAGAGGAAACAGGACAGTAATCGAGAGTAAATACATACCTATTACAAGGCTCAACATACTCCCTTGCTTACTTTTTTTCATGTCCTCATGAGAAATGAATAATTCTTATGAAAAGAAGTTAAAGAGTAGGCTGGAGACCATAGTAGGCCTGAGACCATGATGTCGTGCCAGGTTTGCAAAGGCTGCCGCTTCTTGTCCTTCAGGTAACTCATAGTCAAGGTGATACCCTTCATGAGGATACCAAATAATGGGGCTTCTAAAGCGACATCCCACCCAATAAGGTCCTTCTCTTAAGATAAGATTGTTGTATGGGACTAACCGTCTCGCAGCAGCTTTGAAATTTCCATAATTAAATGGTTCTCTTTCCTTAACATTGCTGCTTGAAACCATCCATCTCATTTTGGATGCAACCAGGGATCTTTCCTGAATGGAGAGGAAATATGTTGTTAATCCTTCCAACACAATTTCCTTATGTATGGGCCCTAAAATTTTAAGCACACCCTCCTGTGTCATCAGTATTTTATGCTTAGTAAACAATTGCAAAGGGTGAGTAGGTTCACTTCTTACCAAACGATCTAAGTTGTGTTCCTGTCTTTGGAATGAATTATAAGCCTTCAACCAGTTGAGTTGGTTGACTGCAAAAGAGATAAAAGCCTGAAATTGAATATCTCCAATGAAAGGGCTAGGATTCACATCCACTTCTTTATCTAATATAAAATTATACAAATAAAATTCACAAAGAAGCCTTTGGACTTTTACTCCATGTATCTTACAACAATTTATAAAATCCTCCATTGTCTTCAGCTCAACTGACTTGCCTGCTCTAATATCTTTGGTTTTTAACCATAAATATCGTTCTAATAAAAACAAGGCATAGTTCGTAGCAGGAGATCGCCAGGTCAAGATATTCAAATACAATGAACAAATGGTGTCCAACTGATTCCTGACGTTGTTCAGCTTAGTTTTCATCCTCTTCAGTTTTTCTTCTTCCAGTCTAGCTTTATCAAAAGCCTCATTCTCTACTAGGGCTAATTCCCTCAATTGTTTTTGTAACTTCTGATATTGTTGCAGGGAGACTGTTTTTTGTTGATGTTGTTCTAAAGCAAGCTAGGCTTACGTCAATTCTTCTTGAAGTTTTAAAATAATAGGGTCATTCCTTGACAAGAAGTCCTTGGATTGCCCTTCTGTCTGAGTGTCGATGCTGTGAGAGAATACCTCTTCAGTTTTTATTTTCTTATTGTGGGAGGACCAACCCTCCGTTTGAACAGCCGCATTTAACAAGTTAAATTCATGCAAATTAACCTGGGTGGCTATTGTTCGAGTGGAAGCGAGTTCGGTTTTAATTCCTATTGATTTATTCTCACATATTCTTGTTTGCGTAGCTACAGAAGTTACCTCAGGAGCGGTGGTCTGAGTTTTACAGTTTTTAACTTCTCATTGTAGCCTTCTGACTGTCTTCTGGAGCTTTCGATATTTTTGTCGCAGCTTCTTAAGTTTTGCTCCGGCTCCTTGATTCTTTTGAGGAGCGTCTGCTCCACTAACAGGTTTATCAATGGTTTCTCAAGCTGCTTGTTGGTCATTAGAGTTGTGTTCCAAAAGAACTGTATCGCCTGACTGATTGTCCGACTGGTGACTAGCCTCTATGTCTGCAAACTTTTGCTGGTCCTCATGGCTGTATTCCAACAGAATCGTGTCACCAGACTGGTAGTCGGATTCCTGAACAATTTCTGTGTCCGCAGCCTCTGGAGATGGCATTGTTTCTATATGCCCGGAATTCTCTGGGACTTGTGTTTCCATTGTGCTGAGACCAAGTGGTCCTCCAGGTTTCATATATACATTAAGATTTGATAGGACCTTAACCACCCCTGTCTTGAAAACTTCCAAAGGATCATCTGGTCCTACTTCACTTTCCAATTCATTATTATAATTATGTTCTTGTTCTTGTTCTTGTTCTGAATTGGCCTCTTCTTCGGGCTCTTCTTCGGGTTCTTCTTCTGAACCGGGTGCCTCTTCTTCAGGTTCTGATTCTGATTCGGCCTCTTCTTCAGGCTCTTCATCGGGTTCTTCTTCTGAACCGGGTGCCTCTTCTTCGGATTCAGAGTCTCTTATCCTAACTGGACTGGTTGTCTCTGCCGGTTGATTACTTTCATCTTGAAGATTTGCAGACACCCTCTGGGCTAGTTCAATTCTTACAGACTTCCTGCGTTTATGGGGTTCAACCTTTGAACAAGTAGTCTTTTTTCTTTTTGAAACAGGGTTCTGCTGGCTTGTCTCCAGAATTTTGGGATGTTGGATTACAGGGTTTTGCATGCTCTTTAGGGCCGTTATGAAACCATCCCAAGTTAAGTTGTATTGAACCAAGCTATCACTGATGATTAATCTAATCAATCCATGGTGACTTATTATAGCTTCAGGGTGTCTAGCCCATCTTATTCTAACAGCAGTATCGTGCAGTAAAGAATTCAAAAGAGATGGCAGATTAACAATGAGTTTTTGTTTCAAGACAACTAATAGTTTAAGTTGTCGTGGTCTTACCACATCTTGGCGTCCATCGCAGGTAATGTATCTTTGGATAATGCTTGCTAACTTTCTCCATGGTTCTGCCAGCGAAGATGGTTGGATGCCTTTGCCTTTCCTGACTACTTGCTCACCTTTGTCTTTGAAAGTTTCCACCGCGTCTTGCAGCAATACATGTTTTTTGACCATATAGTTCCTTCCGCCGACAGCCCAGATACTTCAGCTATTATAGCGTCTGTGACTGTAATTCTTCTACCTTTTACCATGGATTCCCCATTCTGCAGATGCTGTAGAAATTCAATGGCAATTTCCTCATTCGAGGGCTGAAATCTTGTGAGATAGGATATCCACCCTACACGGATCAGAATTTCCCTGGCTCTGTCAGAGACTTGTAACACTAAAGGTTCGCGACGCACTGTCTTACCACCCATAATGCTTGAATTCTTCCTACTATTTCAAAGGATGAGTGTAATGGAAAAATGCAACAATACTAAAAAACGAAGCAATACTAAAAAACGCAGCAATACTAAAAACACAACAACACTTAGAGCGATAGAACAACAAGTTGTTGTAGGTGATATTAATTGTGTTATTAAATTGCCGCATGCAGCGTGATCATGGAATATCATATCAATCAATGAAATAATGACAATGCATGCGCAAGTGTAATGGAAATTCTCTCCCCCTTCGAAATGAGAGTTCGCCTACGACCGAATAGACGGGGAATGGTTGTTTCGACAGCGGAATATAAGGATGAAGGGTACAGTAGTAAATGGAACAGAGTATGTAAATAAATGATGAGACAATAAGAGAGATGGATAGAGTAAAAGTGTGGTGTATAATAATAGTAAATGAAAAGAGACAAGACGCTTTGGTTGATGATAACTTATGTGATAAGGAAAGAGGACAACAATATGTATAAAAGGAGGCTTTGGTGACGATATTCGGGTTGTACATGATATGATTGAGTAAAAACATGAACACATGCATAAAGGTTCAAATTAGGGAAGTGATTAAAGGAAATAATCTCTAGGATAAAAAGATAAATGGGAAGAGGGTATTATAAGAATTATTGATTAAGGAAATAGAACTTCAATACCATAAGCAAAGCTTCTACTACCAACAGGCGTCCATAGCCTCGACAAAGTTGCTTTTTAACCCATGTGAGCCAGGATCCTCAATTTATAATTGAAAATTTTCATTGTTGTTTCTACAGAAGAGACCAGTGTGCTGGCGTGGTAACCAGATAACCATACTGCCATTCACTGGGAAGTAGCAAAAGTGAGCAAGTCGGCTCATGATGAGACCTCCTATTCCAAGGATGTTTTAGTCATCTAATGGATCATAACCCTGGTGTGGTGGCCATAGTGGGAATGTCACATTGCTAGATTCTTATCAACATGGTAGGCTGGCTCTTAATGAGACCCCCTATCCTCTATCTATAGATAAAATTTAGTTTTCATTACATATTTTTACGATAAATAGAGGGAGGCTCAGTACTCCTTAAGGGTAGGGATGGTGTAAGAAGTTGAAGCATGTCAATAATAAGAAAAATTATACCCATAATCCCATTGATAATAGACAGAGAGAATTATAACCAGGGAGAGTAGAACCAGCATGGTAAAGATGATAAATCAGTATCATATACAGTAGAAATCAGTACAGTAAAGTGAAATATAAATGATGTAAAGTTTTGTAGATGTTCTATGCTAGAAGCAATTTCACTTTTATTTCAGCAATCATACAAGTAGGTAAGCAAAATGCAGATAGAACATATAAGTAGATCTTACAGAAGACAAATCAGAAACAGGAAAAATGTGTTTATTCGTTTCGGCGGTCAACAGGATGCTTCAACCAGCAAAGTCTCCTTTGGTCAGCCAGCCCAGCATGTGTCACAACAACCCTCCAACCAGTAGATGAGTCAACCCAAGTCAACTCTGCAAAAGTCAACGCTGTCCTGAAAAGTCAACGCAGGGACAACAAGCTAAAAGTCAACGCAGCAGCAAAACGGTCAACCCTTTGACCTCGATTTTTGTGCCAGGTAGTACGGCCTTCATAAATCGAACCTTCCACAAATTTTCAGCTTGTTTGGACCAAGCGTTGACCAAAGTCAACGCTGGTCAAAGTTACTGCGAAACCCTAGCAGCAGCAAATCCGTACTTCAGCTTGACCGTACAGTTTGTCCTCTTCGTCCTTCACACGTGTGGATTAAATTCGTCCTCCTTGGTAGCTCGTACTCCTTGATGAGAGAGGAAAATGTGAGTTGTGATGATGATGAAAATCTCTCCAACTTTTCCTGTATATATATCCATCATGAGGGTGTGTGACACATCTGTTGGGCATGCGAGCCTACATTACAAAACTGGCCGACCTTGCACATATAATTTATTGAAAATAATAAATTCAAAATATAAGTTTTGCTCATCGGATTAAGACATATTTTATATGGATTTTACACCTCTCACAAAGAGGAATCCAACAAAAATATTAGCCTCTTAATCTGAGCATCTTAATATGGAGTTTGGACCTAGTTGTCCAAATTTAACAAATGATTATGTCACTTTCAATTTCTTTAAGTCTATCATCAAGAAGTTGTCTTTGTCAAAGATCATAACGTTAAAAATATTCACCTGCTTTAATAAAATCCATAATTCTTATCCGTATGAAGGTACTGTACTTCAAGCCATAAAAGGAATCAATGAAATAAGGTTGAAATGAGCTAGGAATAAGTCCATAAGAGGAAAGAGGTGTTTGTGAAATATATATAAGGAAAAAGAGTTGTTTAGAACACACAAAAATTGTACAAGAAACAAGAGTGTTGTTCCAAAATTGGAAAAAAACAAAAGAGAATGTTGTTCCAAAGATGGAACAACAAAATCAAAAAGTGATGTTGCAAAGATGGAACAGCAAAACCAAAAAGTGTTGTTCCAAAGATGGAACAGCAAAATCAAAAAGTGTTGTTCCAAAGATGGAACAACAAAATCAAAAAGTGTTGTTCCAAAGATGGAACAGCAAAACCAAAAAGTGATGATCCAAAGATGGAACAACAAAACCAAAAAGTGTTGTTCCAAAGATGGAACAACAAAACCAAAAAGTGTTGTTTCGAAAATGGAACAGCAAAATCAGAAAGTGTTGTTCCGAAGATGGAACAGCAAAACCAAAAAGTGTTGTTCCGAAGATGGAACAATAAAACCAAAAAGTGTTGTTTCGAAGATGGAACAGCAAAATACGCAGAAAAACAAATTGAATCAGCAATCCTAATTATAGTTTACAAAAGAAATGAATTTTTACAAAGATGAAGTTGTCGAAGGATTATCTTCTGCAGCTAAAACTTGCATGGTTGAGTCCTTGCGTATCTGTTGACAAAAAGATTCTCTTATGAGTGGTCTTTGGTAGAGGTGCAACCGATGCCCATTTGCTTTAAAGGAACAATCAGACCCATCAATGGTGGCCAATGTAAGAGTGCCATTGTCATGTACTTCCTTTATTTCATAGGGACCTAGCCACCTAGTCTGCAATTTACCAGGGAGGTCTTGAAACTTGGAATCGTAGAGAAGTGCCCAGTCGCCCTCATGAAATGTCTTTTTCTTGATCAGAGAATCGTGCCATTTGGCTCTTTGTTGTTGAATAAGTGCAGTATGCTGCAGAGCCAAAATCCGGATTTCATCTAATTCATTTATTTGTTGTAATCTATTAATCTGGGCTTCAGTTAAATCCAGTCCCACTTCCTGGGATGTCCTTAGTGTTTGTATCTCAAACTCTATGGGAAAAATAGGTTCCTTACCAAACACCAGCTGATATGGGGAGTATCCTGTAGTGTTCCTCCAAGTTGTGCGATATGCCCACAAGGCTTCTGGCGTCTGTGCGATGAGACTGTCTTCGTTAGAATAGCTTCAATTACTTTGTTGGTGCTTTCTACCTGCCCATTTTCTTGCGGGTGGTATGGAGAGGTAATTTTGTGAATAACATGATGATTTTTTAGTGTAGCAGCGATCTTGTGGCCTACAAATTGCGGCCCTCCATCAGTGATTACTTCTCTGGGTAACCCATATTGTACAAAAATTATGTAAAGAAAGTTGATCACGGTTTCTTCTGTGGCTCTTGGTAGTGCTACTGCTTCTACCCACTTAGTTATGTATTCTGTTGCAACCAATATATATGATTTCTGGTTGGATGATGGGTTTATTGGCCCAACAAAATCTAATGCCCAACGCTCAAAAGGTTCTATGACTAGCTGTGGATGCAGGGGCATCTCATCAAACTGGCCAGGGCAGCGCATCCTTCGACAACTATCGCAGGCCTGAACAAATTTCTTAGCATCCTTAAAAATCGTGGACCAGTAGTAGCCCATTTGTAAAATTTTATGTCCAGTTCTGCGGTCTGCAAAATGTCCACTGCAAGGTCCATCGTGGCAGGCTTTTAAGATATCATAAATTTTGTCTTCCCTGATACACCTGCGGATGTGCATATCGGCCCCTGTGTGAAAAAGGTATCCTCCAATCCAGGAGAACCGAGTGCTGCGCTGTACTATTGATTTACTTTCTCTGGGTGTCAGATGTTTAGGTAGTTTTCCCACTGCTAAATAATTCTCCACATCTGCGTACCATGGCATTTTCATGGTTACAGCAAATAGGTGTTCATCCGGAAATTGATCCTCTACTTCTATTGCATCATCTGTTCTTGGCACTCAGGAGAGGAAATCTACCACAAGGTTTTCCTTCCCTAGTCGATCTCTTATAGTTATATCAAATTCCTGCAAAAGTAGCAACCAACATGTCACTCTTCCATTCGTAATGGGTTTATTAGCTAAGTATTTGATAGCAAAGTGATCCATATACAGAATTACAGGGTATCCAGTTATATAGTGTCTGAATTTGTTAATAACATAAATAACAGCTAAATACTCCTTCTCTGTTACTGTGTAATTCAATTCAGCAAGTGTTAAGTTTTTGCTAATGTAATATATAGCGTAGGGTTTATTGTCTTCTTCTTGGCCAAGAATTGCTCCAATGGCTATGTTTGATGCATCTGATGAAATCTGGAATGATATATCCCAGTTCGGGCCTCATAATACTGGTGCTTTTGATACTAGCCGTTTTAAATCTGTAAAGGCAGTGTCACATTTGTCAGTCCATATGAAATCATTGTTTCCTGTTACGGCATATAATGGTGCAGCACTCTGTGAATTTTTTTTGATAAATCTACGATAATATCCAGCAAATCCCAAAAAAACTACGTACCTCTGTTTGAGTGCAGGGAGTAGCTAGTAAGAGAATTACCTATATTTTTGCCAGATCTACCTGAATTCCAGCTGCTGAAATGTAATGACCCAAGATTAGGCCTTCTATCATCATCATATGGCACTTTTCGTGACTTAAACATAGGCTGGTAGCAATACAACATTCCAGAACTTTTTCCAATGTCTGTAATGCTTGCTCGAAGTCATCTCCATAGGGTGTGAAATCATCCATGTATACTTCCAATCCTTCATTTATCAGGTCTCCAAAAATACTAAGTATGGCTCTTTGGAATGTGGCAGGTGCGTTACACAATCCAAAAGGTAATACCTTGTAAGCGAATGTTCCCCATGGACAGGTAAAGATAGTCTTATCCTGGTCTTCAGGGGCAATTTGAATTTGGTTGTAGCCACTGAAGCCATCTAGGAAAGAAAAAAAATTCTTCCCCACCAGTGTATCTAGGACCCGATCAATAAATGGAAGGGGAAAATGGTCTTTTTGCGTTGCCTTGTTGAGTTCTCTATAGTCAACGCATATTCACCATTTCCCATTCTTTTTGGGAACCACAACTAATGGAGAAACCCATTTATTGTCAGATATAGGATAAAATTCACATCTAACAGTTTTTGAAGTTCTTCTTTAACAATATCTTCTAGGTGAGGATTTAATCTACGCTGAGGTTGTCGAATGGTCTTTGCATCCTTTTCAATGTAGATGTGATGCATGCATAACTGAGGGTCAATCCCTTTCATATCTGAGTAATCCCAAGCGAAAGCCCCTTTATTTTTCCTCAGGACTTGAATAAGTTTTTGTTGCTGGTCATCACTCAGATTACTGTTAATGTTCAAGATCTTCCCTGGCTCAACTTCGATAGGTTTGCTATTATAAACAGTGGCTTTTGGTATTTTTTGGTCATTGATATCTCTCAAGGGATCTTCTTCGATTTCGTTGTCAAGGACTGCTTTAATCATGTGGCATTTCGAACTTGATACTGTGGTAGGATGATTGATAAAATTATTAATGACATCGTCTTCAGTTTGGTTTTTGAATTCAAGGGAATCTACCACAGTCAATGGTGATCGAATATTTTCTGTTAAGTATGTTGCAGGTTGCTTCCTGGTTTTCATAATAGTCAAGCTTGGCTGAGCAGGAGGGTATAAAGCTAAATTTTTCACATCATTCCCCCTAGTTATAGTCATACTGCTTGTCCGGCAACTGATATAAGCATCAGCAGTCGCTAGCCAAGGCCTTCCTAATATTAAGGGATGTCCATCTAGCTGGTTCCTAGGGTTAATAATAAAAAAATCCGCCGGGTATTCTCAAGTGTCTACAGAAACCATCACATCTTGTAATGTTCCTTCTGGTCTAATGACTGAGCGATCAGCTAGTTCCAGTAAAGCAGTCGTTGGTTCCAAGGCTGTGATGCCAAGAATGTTGCACGTTGTAGTTGTGAGAATATTAATCGCTGCCCCTAAGTCAACTAAAGCATTGGGAAAAGAATGGCCATTTATTTGGACTATGACAATGGGGTTTCCAGGATCCTCATATTTTACAGGAGTCCCTTTGCCTAGTAATAAATCAGAAAAATTCCCGACAACATGGACAGTAGGGGTTGTTTTTGTTTTCCTCACAGACTTATTTATACACAATTCTTTAATATTTTTGGCATATATTGGAATATCTTGGATAGCCTGGAGGAGGGGAATTTTTATACAAATGTTCTTAAGTTCACCCAAAAGATCAAAGTCGGGATACTCAATTGGGCGTGGTATCAGCAATATTTCTGGGAATGGGGGGGAAGTGGTTATGGTTTGTTCAGGATTTTTTTGTCTAACTGTATCTTCCCCTTGTTTTATTTGTTGATCATCTACAGTCAGAGGCTTATTTGTGTTTGGTTCTTTAGGTTGCAAATCTTTATCCTTATCTAAAGTGATTATGGCCCATATCTCAACTTAAGTTTGTTACATTCTTTCAACTCATCTTCAGAGTCCATACCCTCAATGATTTGTATTGACTGAACTGGTCTATTATTAGGATTTGGGTTAGGTTGAGTTGGAAGTTGTGGTAGTATATTAGATTGAAGATTCTGTTGCAACGTGTAAAGTGTTGGTAAAGTTGGTTGAGGCAGAGGAGCTGTCCCAATAGGCTCGTTCGTAGATCTTTGCCAATTTGATTGCCAGTTCTGGTTTTGTGAGGTGGAAGGGGACCATTGGGAGGAATAAGGGTTGTTTTTCCAAAATGGTGGCGGGTAAGGGGAATTTGGCCAATTGTTACTATTTGGATTTTATTGATTAGGCCATGGTGGCATAAAAAATGCTTGAGGTGGAAAAAAAGGTGGCTGATTCTGCCATGATGCCCTTGAATATTGCTAAGAATTATATTGCGAGGGAGGAAAGAATGAAGATGGATCAGTAGGCATACCTGTCTGACGTGCTTGTTGTTGACGATGCTAGCTCAACAAATATACTGGTTCCACTTCTTCTTCCGCTTCCTTGAAGACTGCTTTTAATCCTGGAAGTGATGGGAAACTTTCCGTGGCGTGTTATTTAGTGCATATGGCACATGTTCGTATCGTATCTAGGGGGAATTCTTTATGACTGTGCTTATGTCTGCAACGGGGGCAGAAAATAGCCAAGTTATGTTCTGCTATAGCCTGCTTTTGCTTAGCTTGCATGACATCCAATTGTGTCGCCAGGGTCCCCAGGATATCAGTCTTGAAATCCTCCAACAGATTGCCGATTTCGCTTCATGTAATGCTTCCTCCTGAGGCTTTGCTGTCTCTGGGGCTTGCATTGCGTCCGACTGATTTCGGCCTCGTACTGCCCCTGGAACACTTGATGCACAAATCTATAATATTGTTATAGTTTTCTTGATAAATGTAACCTTTACCCATTAATTTAGTGTCTATACCCATTGGTCTTTCATATCTCTGATCATTGTGGTTTTTAGAACGTTATCAAGAAAATTTGTGTAAGGAGATCTTTGCAGATTATATTGGAAATTCTCTACATATTCTTCCAAAGTCTCGCTAGGCTTAGCTACCATTTGAAAATTTTCATCTTTTAGTTCTCTAGTTCGGCAATAATCTTGGTATTTTTTAAGGAAAGATGTTTTCATTTGGTCCCAGTCATTGATGGTGCCTCCACCAAGTCCCATAAACCAATGTAGAGTTGCTCCCTTCAGAGTAGAGGGGAATAGCTTCAGCTTCTAAGGGTCAGTAGTGTAATCATAACCCCTGCATAAGACATCAAATTCAAAAAGGAATGCATTGGGATCTTTTGAAGTTAGCCCATGAAAGGTAGGAATATTTTGTAATGGGATAGCCTTCATGGGGGCATTGACAACTGTGTCAACAATAGGGTATTGCAATGTAGAAGTTTGAGGTTGCTGGTTATTAGCCATTTGGTAAAAAATATGACAATATTCTTCAGGGATTTCCAGAGCTGGAGAGTTATTCCTAGGATGTCTACAAGAGGCTGGAATGGTTCTAACAACACTACCTTGATCTGGAACACTAGGTGTCCTTTTCTCAATCACTACTTCAGGAGATCTAGGTTCTGATAATTTAATTTCAAAATTGCCTGTTTCTCCTTCTCCTTCACGGAGGTTGCAAGAATTTCCTTCTTGTGAAGGGCGAGTTTGTGAATTCTGAGTATCTTTAAAACTCTGCTCAATCCCTTCAGTGTTATTGTGAATCTCAACGTTAGCTACAAATGGTGGTCCTGCAGCTTGAAGGAAGTCAATAGAATGCCTGGCAGCAACAATTCGGGGTCCTACTGATGACTGAGACTCAACTTTTCTTAAGATTTCATCGATAAAAGTCGATCGTCCAAGGGTCACCGGTCCCTTAGGTTTTTCAAGTTTAGAATGAGGAATTTTGTCTTTTTCAAGTCTTTCCCTCTTAGTCATTCATGCAGAAATACAAACATGCATTCCTACCTTAAACTCTTACGCAATTCTGCTAGAAAGCGAGCGGATGAGCGAGCATTTTACTTGTTCGCTACGCAGGTTCTTACCTTCCTTTTTTAATACCCAATTCTCCCTCAGCCGACCAATTAAAAATAAAAAAAAAACAAAACAAAAACAAAAACAAAAAAAAAACCATCAATCATACATTACTCTTTTTACAGAGTGGCAACACACTCCTCAGCAACAGCGCCAAAATGTTGGATGCTAACAGGTGCCTTTAAAAACTCCTAATTGCCTCACATTAATTATCAACGAGGGTAAGTCCTTTTATCTCAAGCATGTACACAATATGTGCAAGCTATCCATACAAAGAGTAATGCTAAAGCCAATCGTTTAATATAGATGCAATCATAAATCTTGAAGCTTTTAAAGAAAGTGATTCATCTAAGCATTATAACCAAAAATTGTGATTCATTCTTAATTCAACTAATTCAAATGATAATCAACCGAGAGCACTGAAGCATTAAACGAGCTCTTTCAGCTGGATCTAACTATTGAACAAAAGGAAAGTATTGGAAATAACTGTCTATGCTTTAAGTAATCAAAACCAATTCTTTTAACTGGCAACGAATTCTTTTAAGGAAGTAAATTGGAAATGCGTATTCAATGGAAATAAATACCATAAATCCGAATTATCAACTGCAAAGCGGAAAAGCAAAATACACTTGCAATAAAGGAAAAAGTATAACACAGGGAACAACAGTGAGATTCACCAGAGACCGGGCCCTTAGCCACCGACAAATACTACTTAGCTACTCCAAAATATGTGAATGAACAACAACGTGAACTATATATTAATCATGGCAGTCAATTAACATCGAAATCCAATCTTGTTGTTCAGAGCTATGTTCTATGAATTACAATTACGAAATATGCAGAAATGAAAGATACATCATATCCATATCCGAGAATTAGCTCTCCATGTCCCTTTATAGTTGAAAAGGAAGGATAAATGTGATCCCTCAGGATCAGGAGATCCTGAGGGATCCATAACAAAATGCCATCCTCAGACAACGCTAATCTTGACTGATTTTTCTTCTGTTTCGACTGCATTCAACGCGTCTTCTTTCCCGTGATTAGGTCCTACTGTTCCTTCTTGTAAATAGTTGTTGTTTCATTTGTTATTTTCAGCATAAAAACAACGGGAATTAGTTTGGACGGTTAAATCATATTAGGATCATTTTTCGTTCATTATTCATCAAAATCCTTTCATTATATTATTATCTCATAGCACAAAATGGATAAGGAAGAGGAAAAAGGACAGTAATCAAGAGTAAATACATACCTATTGCAAGGCTCAACACATACATGTTGACATATCTCCCAAAGATATTCATTGTGATGGGTCTCCATCTTTTCCAGACTTCCATCAGAGTTTCCATATCTTTCTGAGAGACTTCCTAGTCAAGTCTTCTTTGTACTCATGGATGTTGGTTTCCTTTACCATGGTTGCATGTCTCATGATCTATTCCTTCCTTTCTTCACATATTTCATTTCGAGGAGCTTCCAATCAGAGTTCCTTAATTGTAGTCAACCACCTCATATTTTATATGAGGACATATTATGTTGATTTCATCTAGTGTGAACCATGCCTTTTGGAAAAAATTTATAGGAGGAGATTCCTTTTTCCTTTGATCATGCTTCTCAAGATAGAAGCAGTGATCCATGTAACCTGCAACCATACGACATGACGTTATAATATTAAATACAAGCATACATACCTATTTTACCTTTAGGTCATCTAGGCTTCTTTAAGCAGCTTCTGTAATTGAAGTGTGTTCAACCCCTTGATTTGCTTCATCTCTTATGTCATCATACCATCATTCCATGAACTCCACAAGTTGTATGAAATATCCCACACGAGATATTTGGCAAATTTTGCGAAAACTTGCTTAACCAAAATTTCTCCAATAAATAACTATTTGATTAACAGAAGATTGACATGTAAAATAGAACAAGAGAATACATGCAATTCGAACATACAATATGTAAAAATAATCTCATTTCTCATAATTATATATAAACTAGAGTTTACAATGAAAAAATAGTAGAAATAGATGAGATAGAACTTCCCTCATGGATCTGTTGCAATATTGCACGGACCCTCCACCAAAACTGAACCAAACTGCCACTTCCAAGCTCTCCTGTGAATTCTATATGAATTCACCAAGGGGAGATGGGTGCTCTCCCAATCTCTCTAAATCACCCAAGGGTTTTCGTCTTGGGGCTACCCATGGAGTAGAGAATCGGGTCCTCAACCTCACATACAAGAAGCAATATCAAATCCAAGATTATCTCTAATGGCCCTTCCTCCTCTTTTTTATAGATCTGATGGAATCCTCTAGAAGCTTCTAAATCATTGAGCACATTTTCCCTTAATTAAAATATTTTTTTTAATGTGAAAATGGTCAATTGGCCACCATGCCTCCTCTGGTCATTGAAAATCACTCCTAGCCATCCCATCCTATATATCTTCTCATTCCGACTCCAACGAGCTATTACACTAAGGTTTTATACCAAGAATTCCTCTTGAAATGCCACATTAGGCGTAATTGATTGAGTTAGGCCCATTAATAACTCAATTTCTTGAAAGTTGTCGGAATGCGACGGAATGAAAGGAAAACTGTGCAGATGGTGGAGTATACCAAGTGAATGCTATCAAACCTCATAATAACTCCTCAAAACCCCTCCAAAATCCCACAGGTCCTGTCGATGATGTCAACCTGCACCTGTGACATGTTTTCCTCCAACTCTGAAAGTCCATCCTAACCATGTAATAAGGAATACTAGACATAGGAACATTAGAAATCCTTCGCCCAAGATTTCTTGCACTCAAGCAATCCAAATATGTGGACTAGTCTATTGGCCAGATGCAACTGAGACCCAATGCCCGGATCCCATACAACCCATTGGATGATGTTATTCCTCTTTGTCAACCCACTAGGAACATACCACTTAATGCCCAGATCCAACAAAAAACTCTAACTAAGCATATCATCAAAAAATCCTCCTGGATCCCAATGCCACTGAGAAAAAGCATCAGTGCTCCTCGGCTCTTGCTGCGCTATAACTCTGGCTGAGAAAGTTGGCCCACTGACTTCGTACCAACTCATCACCTCTCTCCAGTCCTACCCCTGACCCAATCCAATGCTAATCCTACTCTCCTGATGTCGGGAAATTTTTTTTAAGAGTTGACGATCTGTATCCCATTGCCAACTGAAACCTGTAGTACCCATCATGTCTAAGGGTACCCACTCCACTATGACCCTGACTAAGAATATCATACCATCAATAATATACCAACTCATGATCTCTCGCCAATATAATGTATGGACACCTGTGCAAGGAGTATGTCTACTAGGCTAATATTGTTCCATGCTCAACTCCTGATGCTTTTCCCGATCAACCAACAAGATATGTCCAAGAAATATTGCATCTCTCCCTATAATGGACCCAGGTGGGCAAGCTGTGTTGAAAGCCTTGTCGATGTACTCTTGGAGAGAGCTTTTTCCTGAAAATGTTGCAGCGCTACTGACCGCCACTACATTTTCTTGCACCTCATCAATGGGTAGACCCAAATATGGATGCACTGTTGTATCCCTCGCCTGATAGGAAACTCCACACTCCTCTAGCCCACCAATCCTCTAAAAAATTGCCTTGTCAGACTCCATCATCTCCTGAGGACAAGTGTCTGTAAATACTACCACCCTGCTAGCTATTTTTCCATCTGTCTACTCCTCATCAATGGTTGAACGAAAGGGTGGTTGCTCATCCTCCTCCATCACAATCTCAATGTGATCCTCCGACTCGCCCTCCACAAATGGATCAACATGTATACTGTGCATATCATCCTCCTCAGCTGACTCATGCTCCAGTATATGTTGATCATGCTAAATCATCACAGGTGACTCATCATCCTAAATGTCTCCCATAGGGTCCACTGACTTCTCACCAAACATATTGGAATAAATCTGGCTTGTTGTCCACAACTTCGCATGACTACTCATGCTCCCCAAAGGCATCCTCGTATGACCTCATGGAATCATCCATAGAAGAGTCCTCCTCCTGACATACAGAAGGAATGCGCCCCTGCTCTACCTCTGCATCTCCCAAGCATGAGTGGTGAGGTCCCCAAGGTTCTTTGCAGATGAAGCAAAGACCCTTCCTCCTCAGCTCATTCTTGTTGCATGGTTCACCAATCCTCTGCAACTCCTCCTGGGTCAATCAACTATTGAATAAATCAATGTCCTATACTACTAGGCTTTCGGCTAGTCCATACACAACAGGTGAAACCAACTACTCTCTCCTCCAAATGGCCAATAATTTGGACTGCAACATCCTACAAATGGTGTTGGAGAGGTAAATCCCCTCTACGGACAAAGGCGATCCCTACTAGCCCAGATTGGGTCTAGCAACAACCGAGTCACGCTAAGACGCAAGTTCCTAATTGCAAAAGACCAAGATGCGACAAGAGGCCTACCTTAAGTCCTACGCTGCTGTCGTTTGTGGAGAAGATGGCGCTTCCGTCCCCTGCTTTGGCAGATCACAATTCTCTCGCTCAATGCGATCGAACACCTGCACGTACAAGAAGAAACAACAAACAAACAAGCGTAAAACCTAATACATGTAATTATGTATCAGTCAGAGAAGATACAACTCATAACATAAAACATGAACATCTGAGTGGAACCATATTAAAAGTTGCTTATTATTAATCAGAACAAAGAAAGATACAACCTGAGCTCTGACGCTGGATCTTCCTTCGGTGGGTTGACAGAGGAGTACATCTCGGTAAAGCTCGTCGGGACAAGGAAAAGTCTCTCTCTCTTCGGCTGTCTGACGATAATCTTCTTACAATTGATTCAGCTCTATTCAGGCTAGCTTGCAAAGGGAAAATGACAAGCTTATATAGATGGTGGAAGGGGAGTTAGGATCCCTACAATGGTGGGATTGGCCCTATCCTCAAGGAAGCTTCCATGATAGGTGGAAAACCACTTCCCCTACATGGAGATCCGGAGCCAAACCTCCCAACTCAATTTAGAGACCAGTTCAGAAGTTGGTTGGAATCAAACTTCCGCCATTTATTTTTTAAAAACACTCCTTATTAAGCCTAGCGCGGGTGATGCACTGGGACAGAGTGCCAGTTGGCGTGCCCTCTTTGGTGGATTTCCCCCATTGGCGCGAGGGCTGAACTGACTCGTCGCGCCAAGGCTAAAAAGGCTATTTTTAGGGCTTTTCACAGGAAATTGTCTTCAGGGGAATGATTTTCCTTGTAAAGGGGAATGCCATGAAAGTGGTTTCAGGTCATGTCACTGCTCACAGGTTATGGAATAAGCCCTCCAATGTGCGGGACGGGGGATTGCAGGGACAGTGAAAAATTACTATGTAACAAATGGCATCATGGCCTCTCATACATGAGGACAAAATGGATTGCATGTGTGCTATGACTGTGTCATGATGATGTTTCCTAATGTTTAAGAAGCATTGGAACATCTATAGGATCAAATCATCACACTCCAAATCAAACATGAGGTCATAAGACCTAACCAAGGCCATAACCTCTATAATCTCTAGCCTCTTCCCAAAGGTAGGGCCCTCACTGTTATCCAAATCCTCAAAGGTCTCCACTATCAATTAGAATACTGTCCTCATAATATCATCACTGTAAGGAGGTACATGTGTGGTCAACATCATGATACTACTAAGACAAGAAGAAACTGGAAGTATGACCCCTACACAAGTATGCGCCAAAAAATTGTGCTTTATGAGAGAAAGCATGGTTGGTTTTAGAGCCCAAACCAAGCTCTTTCCATCTGACTAATGCACCGTGGATATAAGTGAAGCAAGTTCTTCTAGTTTGATAAGGGCTTTGGGTGTAACCCCCATACATCTCAAATATGTCCCAAGTTTGAGGATTTTGTGTCCCAACTCATATTATTTCTTCGGTTGTTCTTGCTGTAGCATAGAAAGTATTCCATTAGAAAATGATTTTTTGATTTCTGCTGCTAATTTATAGAGGGAGTTGATGAAGGTTTGATCCATGTTTTAGCTGAATAATGACAAGTACATCAAGAAGTACACAATAGTAACAAGTTGACTCAATAAATAGACCTATCACATAAAGACATACTCATCCCTCACAAGGCACAATCAACATTTACATATAGGTCCAAATATAATATGACCACCTCACATAGAATCACCATACTCTCTCATTAATTAAACAAATATTGAAAAATTTCTTTGAGATATTTTAACAACTTTCGTCAACCACCTTGCATATAAAGTGGAAACACTGGCAACATGAATAGGCATGAGAGGAAAATAATTGAGGGAATTATAATTCTCAAACGAATTCGATGCCACATTGCATGCATGCAAAACCCAGGTGAAATAAAATAGACCCAAGTGTTGAAAATGACTGAAATAGGTAGCATGCACTGCCCAAAAAACACTACAGTTTTTGTTGAAGAAGAATTGGAGTTTCTACCCTCAAAACTACTCAGAAATTTAATCTGGAGCTCCTCCCACGAAACCCAGAGAAACCCAGAAATGGTTTGGCTTAACTCTAAGCCAAGGTCAAGTTGACCAAGTGGTGTGAATTAGTCAGTTCACTAATAAAACACACTACTGAAGGAATGTTTATTTCAATATTGAATATTGCCCGGAAAATTCTAAAATTTACCATGGACTCCTCTCACAAAACCCATAAAAATATTGGGAAAATTCTTGATGTTCTAGAAAATCCCCAATTTAGTGTGAGTTTCATAGTCTTCCCAACTATGCACACTGCTCCATATACAATAAATTCATACCACAATGTTCCAACTCTGAAATCCTTCAAATTCATTGCAAAATCACCAACTCAAATGAGAGAAATCTCCTACAAAAAAACTCCGGTAAATAAACTGGGCTACAGTAAATAAATTGGGCCTAACAAATAAACTTATCCCCAATAGATAAATCTGGATCTGGAAAAAGCACCGGGCTCAGGAAAGTAAATTAGGCTCTAGCAAATAAACTTAGCCCAACAAATGATTTCGTCCCATCAGAAGAAATTCCCCACAAAAGAATAATTTTGACCCAACAAAATGCTCTCGGTCTAGAAATATAAATTCAGTCTAGCAAAATAATTTTGGCTCAGAAAAATGAATTTGGCCTAGCAGAATAATTTCAACCCTGCAATAAATATGGTCCAACAATATTTTTTTTTTTTACACATCTACAACAATTATCCTCCAACCAAATATATTGAAATCTTTGATCCACAAACTTGGCTTCCTTATTCTTCAAGAACAATATGACAACTTTGATTTTAACCCACAACTAGCGAAAATCATGCTCTGATGCCACTATAATATCCCAAACGAGATATTTGGCAAATTTTTTAGTAATGCGCTTAACCATAATTTCTCCAATAAATAAATATTTGATTAACAAAAGATTTCCATGTAAAATAGAACAAGAGAATACATGCAATTCGAACATACAATATGAAGAAATAATATCAGCTCTCATTATTATATAAAAACTGGGGTTTACATGCTGGAATGACAAAATAGCAGAAATAGTTGAGATAGAACTGGCCTCATGGATCTGTTGCAATGTTGCATGGACCCTCCACGAAAACTCAACCAAACTACCACTGCTAAGCTCTCCTATGAATTCTGGATGAATTCACCGAGGGGAGATGGGTGATGTCCCAATCTCTCTGAATCACCCAAGGGTTTCTGTCCTGGGGCTACCAAAGGAGTAGAGAACCGGGTCCTCAACCTCACATACAAGAAGCAATATCAAATCCAAGATGATATATAATTACCCTTCCTCCTCTTTTTTATAGATCCGATGCACTCCTCTAGAAGCTCCTATTTTATTATTATTTTAATCATTGAGCACATTTTCCTTTAATTAAAATATTCTTTTTAATGTGGGAAAATGGTCTATTAGCCACCATGCCTCATCCATTCACTGAAAATCACTCCTAGTCATCCCATCCTGTAGATATTCTGATTATGTTTCCAATGAGCTATTACACTAAGGCGTTCTGCCAAGTATTCTTCCCGAAATTCCACCTTAGGCATAATTAATTAAGTTGGGCCCATTAATAACTCAATTTTCTGAAACTTGTCAGAATGTGACGGAATGAAAGGAAAACTGTGCGGATGGTGGATTATACCAAGAAAATGTGACTGGACCTCATAATAACTCCTCTAAACCCCTCTGAAATCCCCAAGTGCGAACCAATGATGCCAACCTACACATGTGACTTGTTTTCCTACAACTCTGAAAGTCCATCCTAACCATGTCATAAGGAATACTAGAAAAAGGAACATTACATTGTAGTTCCTGATGAAACAGTTGCTTCCTCTCTAAACTGGTGAACCCTTCGATAACAATTCCATCAGAGAATATTGAGGATCTTGCATATCCTTATCCAGCAGATGTTTCCTTTTGATGTATAATGAGACTCGTCATGGATGACATCCTTTACTTCAATATCCATTGAGTTTCCCAAGCGCTATATCCTTCATATTTAATTGCCATGGATTTTGTTCCTTCTGTCCTTTATGATTTCCCATGGTGATGTCACGAGCTCCTGTTTCTAGTGCTTCCATGATGCCATAGTGCATCCTGTTACTTATCATAGTCATATATTATAACAAAAGACTTAGGAGCTATGACAAGACCTTCTATGAGGGAGAATATCTTAATCATAGTAGAGATCTCTTACTCCCTCTTTCTTGGTCTTCTTCAACTTCCTCCATCCTTCCTGTGATATGAGCTTTCTTTTTGTAATGTCCATAACTTTTCCATAACATTGAATCTTAGCTATGTTGTTCTGTCTTATCTTAGGACCAATCTTTCCTTTCTACAAATGTTTGTGTCCTTTAACCTTCAACACTTTTGACCATAACTTGTCATTTTCTCTCTTGCCATAGAAACCACAAGTTGTTGAATGAGGTAACTTTATTGTCTCATGTACATTTGTTACCTTGCACATCAGTTAGAACAATGATGATTATCTTTTTATCATTTCTCCTAGATCTCACAATTGAGATTCCATGAAGGTATTCCTCCAGTTTTATGTAGATCAGGTCCAAGTGATATGACCTTATTTTCTGCATCTTCATAGAATACTTCTTCCAACTTATCATATATCTCTCTGATGTCTCCAATCCTGTACATAGGGATGAGGGGAACTTTAACTATTTTCTTAAGAATCCTTTGAGCCCTTTGATCCCTTTGAATGTATTCTTGACCTTCAGAGACTTTTTATAGGTATGATCAATGACTTCACTATTTTCAAGAACTATGTCTATCCTCATTTTTCATGCAAGGAATTTCAATGACCAAACAACTTATAGATCTCCTTGCAAAAATGAAGTCATTTTGTCAAATTTAATTATAGAATAAAATATACTTACTTGATAAGTGAATATTAAATCTTCAGCTTGATCACTTTGATTTTGGTTGAAGAAAATTTATTGATACTTCCTTGGATGATCTTCTTCAAGGATAAGGATGGGATCCTTGCTATAATAATGATAATGCTTTCTTGCCTTCACAATACTTAGACTTTCTTGGAGGTGAATGCGTGTAGATCAGAAGTGTTTGTCAATCTAATTTATGGAGTTGAATTAAAGCATCTATTTTAATATCAATCCGGGTTGCTAAAATGAGAAGCACACCCAAGGTATATGGATTTTAGATTTAACTAGTGTAGTAAGTAGTTGTTTAGATGAAAATAATGGAAATGCATTTTATAAATATAAACTATTGATTGTAAAGAAAGCATAGAAATTCTGATCTATAAGCATGAACAAGTGAATAGTGGTTTTATTTGAATCATAGTCAACAAGGAAGAGACTCTTGACTTAAAGATCTTGGATTTCCTTGCTTTTGATTTCTTTTTCAACAAAACTAAGTTCACCATAAAACATAACACCTGATTTAAGAAAGCAAGAAAGGATGAATGCATAGATATAAATTCCAAACCAATTCTTAGTTCACAAGGAAGAGGCTCCAACTTGGAGACCTAGATTGTCCTTCCTTATTCAAACTAGTCATTGAAAAGAGATCAATTCAAAAATATGAAAGGTCATGACATACTAATAAGTCTATACAGAAACTATTCACAAGAGATTTTGCTAGAAATACATAGAAAAATAAAATGCTAATTTATTCAGAATTATGCACAAAAATTAACAAAATAGTGTACTTAGCTTAGAATGCGGGCCCTCCACCTTTGCTTGGTACACCTTAAGACAATCAGCTACAGAAAATCACCATTCACATCCCAAAACAATGATGCATGAGAAATATAAGACAAGTCTTCAAATGTATTCAGAAAGAGAATAATCACAATGATAATAATGTGGCTATAGTTTCTTAGTATTTGTGTTTAAATAGACTAAGAATGTAATAAAATCAGCTATAATGGTTGTAAAAACTAATGAGAGTCATATTCCACCTCATAGGGTCTAACTCATCCCTTTGTTACACAAAATATGGGAAGATTCCACAAAATCACAAAACTGCCCCTAAATCAGGGGATTTCCTAAGTGACTGGTCAAGTTTGACCAGCTTTGACCGGGCTTGTTTTGACTTATCTAAAGTGTGCCAATAGGATTCTATCCATCCTTGGTTCTTGCACTTCTCGAATATACCTTCAGTTCGTTACCAAGTGTTCTGCACATACGACTTCAATGGAGCCAATACAGGAAATTTTGTTTCTGCCAAAAATAAATTTTAATGTTCAATTTTTACTAAAAATTCTAAAAATCAAAAGACATAATTAATTGAACTTAATGTTCAAAAATAAGAAAAATATGACAAATATGATCAGGATATAGTGGTAATGGATGGTAAAAATGTGGAATATGCAAATTCAAAAAGGGTTATAACTGAGGGCTAACATTCCCCCCCTTGCTGATCCACAAGCATGTCCTCATACTTGTGTTGGTCTTTTGGATCTTCTACCTCTGCATGTTGATCTCCTTATTGTTCTGCCTGTTGTTCTGCCTCATGATGTAGAAGCCTCTATCTGAGCTGCTTGTAAAAGTATATCAATAACCTCTTTCCCTTTTTCTTCTCCTTTGTAAATTGCACTTTTTACCTTTTGCTTCTCATACTTGTATTGCTAGTGCTTCTTCTCTTTCAGCCACCTGTATACTTGTTTTGAAATGAGGATGATTTTTGCTTCCAATTTCTTCATTTTCTTCTTCAACTGTTTTTTCTCTTTAACAATATTCTTGTTTTGTTCCTTGTACATTTCATTTTCTTTTTTCAAATCTCTCTCCATGATTTTGGTCACTTGGAGCTTTGTGTTTAATTGCTTTATCTTCTTGGCATTTTCTTCACCATTAATCTCTTCAGAACTTCTTTGATTTTCTTTGCATTTTCTTATTCGTGACTCTATGATGGTTCACCATAAACCTCTTCAGAAACCCCTTTGATCTTCTTTGCATATTTTGAGTAGGATGATGATTCCTCAATGCAAGAATATTCACACCAAGTATATTTCTCTAGTTCCCTAAGGTTTTATTGTGATTCTCTCTCTAGCTTCTCAGTAAGTACATGATGTGATTTTTGACGTGTACCAAGAGACAATTCTTCCATAATTTCTACATCAATGTTTTGGTCTTCCTTAGAAGGCTCCTCTATCATCTTTTTCCTTGACTTCCTTGGGAAAGATATGAAGGATCTCTCTCTCTCAATCCTTATGCCTTCTTGTTTCTTCTTTGATCCAATCCTTGGGTATAATGGTGATTGCATGATATACCTCGAAGGATGCAATTGTTCAAAGGCTTCCTCATTTCCAACTAGCTCTTCTTCCTTCTCAAATTCGAAAAAATGATTTTTGTCTAAATTTTTTTCCCATGTTTCTTCTTTGTTTTTCAATTGATACTCAATAAGGATCTTAGTTAATATTTGATGATAATAACTGACCTGTTTGTTTTTTTCTTTACGTCTTACCCCTTCAATCATTTTTAATATTATATTGGAAAAGAAATATGGATGATTTAGTTTACTATCAAATTTTATGTACTGGAGAAGCTTGATATGGTATATATGCACTATGTTGTACCTCCCATCACGAGTAAAACACTTTTGAATGATGAGGATCAACTCAGCCCATGGCTCTTTAAGCCATTCCCTTGGAATTAATTTTGATTTTCCAAATGTACATTTTCTTGGCTTTTCCAGAAAATAGTTCCATCCATTTTCCTTGAAGTGTTGTGCTTTGTGATATTTCTCTCCTATCATTCAGAGGTTTGTAGCTTGAGCAAGATATTCTTGTGTAATTGGGATGATAATCTCTCCTTCAGTGGTCTTTTCATTATCATAATTGGATACCAACATCTATGATACCTTAGCATTATCACCATCAAATTGCATGAGAAACTCTAGTAAACCTGCTTGATAAAGTTTTTCTATAGTCTCTCTGTTCCATTTCTCAATTTGAAATCCTTTGGGCTCTATTATGTGTTCCATTTGGAAGTTTTGGTGGCTCTGTTTCTATTCCTTTTTCTCTCAGGACTCTGAATTATTTTTAGAGGCCAAATCACAGGTTTTTCAATTTAATCACCTATGTATACCCATAAGAATAAAGAAAAATTATGAACTAGAATGTCGAATTTCAGATCTGAAATGCCAATTTTGATCACTGTTGTATGCCCACGAGAATAAAACTTTGCATTTTAACACCTTTGAAATGGAATTTTGGAAGTTTGCATGAAATATATAGTCTTCTGGAAGTTGTGGGTTTCGTTTACTTATTACACCCTTATCTGGAAATCATAACTCTTTGGAATGTCACTCACAGCTTTAACACCGTCATGCAACTCGAGCTTAGATTTGGGGGTCTACGCTTCCAGCCAATTTAATCCCAACTAATTGACCTGTTATCTTACTCCTAACTCAACTAAAACTCTAAGAAACTCAATGCAATTCATGGGGTTTTCCTTTGAAAACTTCAACACACTGTTAAGAAGAAATATCAACAAAAACTTAACGCAATTCACAGAATTTTCAGGATCTCTTCAAAACTGCAGTCTTCGTATACCTTAAAAATTTACATGACTAACTCATTTAATCAAATTCCTCTTTCAATGGTTATAAAATCGATTTGATTCTATGATTTTATGTTTCTTACCTTACCTCTTAGTTGTATCTTTGAGCTTGCATCTTCGATTCCGAGCCTTCGTTTCATGTTCTTGAGCCTTAGCGTTGAGTGTTTGAACTGAGCATTGACCTTAATGTTGAATGTTTGAACTGAGTTGTGTTTATTTTATTTCTTGTAGTTGCATTTTTCTAGCTTTTTCGCTGAATAGTTTCTTCCTCCAAAAGTGTGGCCTTACACTGCTTCATTTCCCTCATATAGTTTGTTGATGAAGTCCTTTAAAAGCAACCTTTACGATCTCACTTTGACGAATAACTTGTTTGTAAAGGACTTCATTATGGTTTCATATATTTTCGATTTCATTGAATGAGTTTTGCATATCACTTGCTGAATGAGACTTTTGGATTTAAAAAAAAAAAAAACTTATGATGTATCATCATGATTACATTCCTCTTGTCTTCTTTGATGATTACAGTGATCTTCTCAAGGTCATTTCAAAATGATTTTTCATCTCCCTGTACTCTTCTCTTCATGATGCAAGCCTTAATGATTATCTATATGTTTCTCTTAATGATTAACCTTGAAATATCTTTTGAAATGACCATTTCAAGATCATTTCAGGACCCAAAGAAATAGAGTAATTTTTAATTTTTAGAACATGTAAATTCATCTTGCTTACATAAGTTTTACATAGCATTATAACCCTTTTTTTTCCTTCAAACATAACTTTGTTTCAATATTTGTGATACCAACCCAAGGTTTTTTTTTTTTAATGTGACCTTTTTGTAGAAAAGACTTGTCTTGTGGCAAAGAGACTTTGATTTGAATAGATGGTAGGGAAAAAGGATTATGTATGTGTAGGGGATGAAGGGATTACACTCTTATGCACCAAGGTCTTAATTAGTCTCTTATTTCAAGAATTTATTTCAAAATAAAAAAGCATTAAAATAAATTTTTAACTTACAGTATTTCTATTACTTTTCTTGGTTGATGCTTGAAAAGACGTTTCTTTCCAATAGCTCATGTAGTTGTTTTGAGATGAACTAATCTTCAAATAGCTCTTCTGATTACAAATCTCTTCTGACAAATTTTCATGTTGAGCTTCAGGTCCCTTTGTGATGTAAAATTTCCTCATGTTCAGGTCCCTTTAAGATGTAAATTTTCCTCAAGTTCAGGTCCATTCTAAATTTGTTGATTGAAGTGAAAATATCTTGCATTTTGATTTGCTTCCATGTTGAGTTGAAAACTATCTTGAGTTGATAAGTGTTTTAACAAGGCAAAAAAAATGCACTTGTTTTCTTCTTTATCCCCCCTTTCTTATTCTGAGACTTGTCCTCAAGTCTTGAAATTGGAGAATCTATTTTGCAGAAAATGAAATAACTTAGCATCAAAATTGAAAAATCTGAAATAATGAATTGAAACATTTTTTTTTTAAGAATTCATATTAGCCAAGTGAATTGGTTTTCCAATATGAATTCAGGTTTGTACTGTGCCAAAAATCTAGATTTTCACAGCCAAACCTATTTATTATTTTTGACCTTCTTTTTTTTATGAAAGGAAGGCACATTACTGTGCTTTTCCAAAACGTCCAAGTCTTCTTCTATTGAGATTTTCTTGAGGAATTCTTCTTTATTCACAGGCTTCTTGTAGATTTTCAATCTATTTCCATTGACTAGAAATGATGTTACTGCCTCATCTATTGTCTTGATTTTCACTGATCTGTTATCATAGAATTCTTCAATTTCATAAGGCCCTAACCAATGAGTGGTGAAATTTGATTTGAATTACTTGTACTTTGAATCAAACAGAAGTGGCCAGTCTCCTATATGAAATTTTTTCTTTTTAATGAATCTATCATATAATTTTGTTCTTTGTTGATGTACCAATGATATATGCTCCCCTTCTTCTTTTCTGATTTCATCCAATTCACTTAGCTGCATGATCGTTTGTTGTTCTGTCTGTGATAGGTCCAGTCCAAGTTCAACTGCAAGTCTATATGTGTGGATTTGAAATTCAATTGGTAAAATAAATTATTTTCCATAGACCAGTTGATAAGGGTTGAACCCAGTAGTATTCTTCCATGTTTTCTGTATGCCCATAATGCTTCATTCAATTTTTCTGACCAATCCTTCTTGTGAATCTTTATTGTCTTTGTCATGATATTTTCAAGTACTTTGTTTGTTGATTCCACTTGTCCATTTCCTGCGGGTGATATGGAGTTGATTTTTTTTGGATGAATTTATGTTTTTTTGTAAGTTCTCTAACAAGATTTGAAGTGAATTGTGCTCCTTGGTCTGTGACAATCTGTTTTGGTACTCCAAATCTAACAAATATCTCTTCAGAAAATAAAAAAAGATACTACTGCATTTTATATTGCCTTTTTCATTTCTTTTGCCTTCGCCCATTTTGTTACATAATCAGTACATAATAAGATGTATTTTTTCCCATTGGATGGTGGATTAATATAACTCACAAAGTCAAGAGCCCATTGTTTAAATGGTTCTACAAGTACTTGTGTCTTTAAAGGCATTTCATCAAAATGTACATGTCTACATATTCTTTGGTAGCTATCACATTTCTTGACATAAGTCTTTGAATCTTTGAATATGGATGACCAATAATAACCTAGATTCAATACTTTTTATGTTGTCATTTTGTCTACAAAATCACCACCACACGGTTCGTCATGACACGCCTTTAAAATATCTAAAATTTCATCTTCTCTTACACATTTTCTAATTAACAGATCAGGTCTAATATAGAAAATGCCTCCATTAACCCAACTATATATAGCACAATCTTTTATTATTTTCTTTTTTTTCTTATTTGTGAAATGAGAAGGCAATTTTGCAGATGATAAATAATTATCTATGTCAACAAACCATGGATTTTTTACTGCTATAGAAAATAAGTGTTCATCTGGAAAGTTATTAGAAACTAGAACAATCTAACCAGGAGGATGAAGTCTTGAAAGGAAATATGTCACTTGATTCTCTTTTCTTGGTCGATCCAATATAGTAATATTAAATTCATGCATTAATAAGAGCCATCTTGTAATCCTGTCATTAGTAATCAGTTTATTCATTGGATACTTAATGGTTGAGTGATCAGTATGAATGGACACTTCATATCCTGTTATGTAATGTATGGATTTGTTTATTGCATGTACTACAACAAGCATCTTTTTTTTTTCAGTAATTGTGTAATTCAACTTAGCTGGAGTTAAATTTTTGCTAATGAAATAGATAGCATAGTTCAATTGATTCTCTTTTTTGCCTAAATATGCCCCTATTGTTGTATCTGATGCATCTGTAGATGTGAAATGGAAATTACCAATTCGGTCGTCTAAGAATCAATGTTTTGGAAAAAATTTGTTTGAGTTTTTCAAATGCATTTGGACAATCAATATTGCATTGAAACTCTATGTCCTTTGTAAGTAGTTTAAATAAGGGCAAGGCCATTTTACTAAAATTTTCAATAAATCTTCAATAATAGCCTGTATATCCTAGAAAACTTCTTACCTCTTTTTGATTTGCTGGTGGTAACAAATTTACAATGAATTGAATGTTTGTTGGATCTATTTTTATTCCTGAAGAAGAAATAGGATGTCCCAACACTACCCCTTCAGTTAACATCATAAAAAAAATTTCATTATTGAGAGATAAATTTATTCAATGCATCTTTGTAAAACCTTTTCCATTTTTTTCAAACAATCATCAAAAGTATTTCCATACACAATGAAATCATGCATATAAACTTTTACACATTCATGTATTAAATCAGCAAAGATGGCCGAAACTGCTCTTTGAAAAGTAGTTGGTGCATTACATAATCCAAAGGGTAACACATTGTAAGCATATGTACCCCAAGGACAAGTAAAAGTAGTTTTTTCTTGATCCTCCAATGCTATTTTTATTTGATTATAGCCATTAAATCCATCTAAAAAGGAAAAAATGTTTTTCCCAACTAGTGAATCTAGGACTTGATCAATGAATGGTAAGCGAAAATGACCTTTAAGTGTTGCTTTGTTTCATTACCTATCATCTACATAGACTCTCCACTTCTCATTTTTCTTTGGAACAACCACTAAAGGAGAAACCCATTGGCTATCTGAGATAGGGTAAATAAATCTTACCTATAATTATTTATGCAATTATTCCTTGGCTATATCTTTCATCATTGGGTTCATTCTTCGTTGTGGTTGTCTTATAGGTTTAATATTGTCATCTGTGTAGATATGATGAATACATGTTTCAAGATGAATTCTCTGCATATCAGTGTAATTCCAATAAAATGATTTTGAATATTTTCTTAATAATTTAACCAATTGTTTTCTTGTGTTGGTTCCAAATTGTTTCCAATGTTTAGAGATTTTTCAGGACTAAGTTCAATTCTTTTGTTTTGTGAATGCGTGATTGGATTAGCAGGAAAAATAACATAAATTGATGTTTGCAAAGAATTGATTGTGCAATTTTCTTGAAAATTTTGTTCTAAAATTTGACTTACAGCATGGTATTGCATAGTTCTTATTTTCTATGAAATATCGGGTTCTGAAATGAATAAATCTATTAAATCCTCGTTATCTTCTTCTCTAAAATAAAAAGCTTGATTAATACTTAGAATATATTGGATTTCTTCCTTTTCTTATTCTATTACATCAGGCCATGATATCAAAGAAGGAGATTCAGCAGGAGGATAAAGTGTTATGTTCTTTCTTTCATTCCTGTGTGAGATAATCATACTTCCTAATCTATAACCAATGAAGGCATCAATTGTGGATAACCAAGGTTTGCCAAGAATTAATGGGTGCCCTCCTAGATTTGTCTTTGGCTGTAGAACTAAAAATTCTACTGGATATTCCCAACAGTCTAAAGAAACTATGATATCTTCAAGTAAACCTTCCAGCACTACTTTAGATCCATCAGCTAGTTATAAAATTGTAATGGTTGGTCGAATGTTGGGAAAATTGAGATATTTCATCGTTTATGTCGCCATCACATTGATAGTAGCCCCCAAGTCAATTAAAGTTTTAGAAAATGAAAATTTGTTAATGGAAATTGTCAACATTGGAATTCTAGGATCAACATATTTTTCCATTGTACTACTTATTAACATGAGGCTAGCTAACTTCCCAAACAGATGGATTGTTGGCAGATATTTTTTTCTTCTTCAAATTTTCTTTATGTATAATTCCTTAATTTCCTTTGTCTAGATTGGGATATCTTTTATTTCTTGCAATAAAGGAATTATTTCATAAGCATTCTTTAATTCATCTAAGGTATCAAATTCATGAAGAGTAATAAAAGGTGTTTTCTCAACAAATCTTTCAGAAAAAGGAGGTGTTTGAGTCATTATTGCTTTACCTTTTTGAATTTGATTCTGTTTCATTATATGCTTGTTTTTGGATTTTTCAGGACTCCCTTTTTCTTCAATTTGTTCTTCTATAATGACAACGGAGTCTTTTTGTAGATTTTTTCCAAACCTTAAATGAACATCTTGAACAAGAAGGATTGACTATGTAGGAAATGAAGTTCTTTCATCTGCATTATATTTTGATTTATTACTCAGATTTTCCATTGGTTGGGTTGGTAATTGAGTTGGTATGAGTGGTGGATGGTTAGATGGCAGCTGAAGCTATTATGGTTGGGTAAACTGCGGTGCAGATAATGATGGATTTGATTGTTGAGGTTGTTGGAATTGTTGGTATGGAAAGGATTGTTGAAGAAATGATTGATATGGTTATTGAGGATAAGACTTAAATGGTTGAGGATAATATTGTTGAGAAGGTTGGGCTCCATATTCATACCCTCGCCAACCTTGAGAAGGTTGATTTTGAGTTTGCTGATGAGGCCAAGTCTACCAAGGCATAAGAGCATTCCATGGATATTGAACAAGATATTGATAGCTTTGAGAAAATTGTTGAGGAGAATTTTGAGACATACCTGCAAATCAAGGTTGCTAAGGTCCTCTATTTGGTTTGTCTACAATTCCTTCAGCCTTGGACAATTATCAGTTGCATGATTTTCAGTGCAAAGCCCAAAAACATGAATATTGTCTAAAGGACATTCTCTCAATGGATGCTTCTTCCTCCATTTAGTACAGAAAATTGATAATACTTGATCTTGTTCCTCTTGTTTCTTTCTTGTTTTAAGTACATCAACGTGTGTCCCTAATGTGCTTAAGATATCAATTTTGAAATTTTCAAACAAGCTTCCTAATTCAGTTATATCTAAGCATACTTCCTCGACAACGATGCCAAAAATGCCAGTCTAATTTATGGAGTTGAATTAGAGCATTTGTTTTAATATCAAACCAGGTTGGTAAACTTAGAAGCACACCCAAGGTATATGGATCTTGGAAATAAATAGTGTAGGAAGTAGTTGTTTAGATGAAAATAATGTAAATTCATATTACAAATATAAACTATTGATTGTAAAGAAAGCATAGAAATTTTGATCTATAAGCATGAAAAAGTGAATAGCGATTTTATTTGAATCATAGTAAAAAAGGACATGGCTCTTGACTTAGAGATACCGGTTGTCCTTCCTTTTGATTTATTTTTCAACAAAACCAAGTTCACCATAAATCATAACACCTAATTTAAGAAAGCACCTGATCTAAGAAAGCAAGAAAGGATGAATGCATAGATATAAATTCCAGTTCAATTCTTATTTCACAAGGAAGAGGCTCCAACTTGGAGACCTAGGTTGTCCTTCCTTATTCCAACAAGTCACTAAAAGGAGATCAATTCCAAAATCTGAATGGTCATGACATATTAATAATTTTATACAAAAAATTCACAAGAGATTATGATAGAAATATACAGAAAACTAAAATGCTAATGTATTCACAATTATTCACATCAATTAACAAAATAGTGTACTTAGCTTAGACTGAGAGCCCTCCACCTTTGCTTGGTACACCTTAAGACAATCAGCTACAACAATTCACCATTCACATCCCACAACAATGATGCATAAGAAATATAATGCAAGTCTTCAAATGTATTCAGAAAGAGAGTAATCACAATGATAATAATGTGTCCATAGTTTTTTAGTAGTTGTGCTTAAATAGGCTAAAAATGCAACAAAATCAGTTATAATGGTTGTAACAACTAACAAGAGTCTTATTCCACCTAATAGGTTCTAACTCATCCCTTTTTACACAAAATATGGGAAGATTCCACAAAATCACAAAACTGCCCCTAAATCAGGGGATTTCCTGAGTGACTAGTCAAGTTTGACCAGCTTTGACCGGGCATGTTCTGACTCATCTGGAGTGTGTCAATAGGAGTCCATCCATCCTTTGTTCCTTTACTTCTTGAATATACCTTTAGTTCATGCCCAAGTGTCCTGCACTTATGACTTCGATGGAGCCATTACGGGAAATTTTGTTTCTGCCAAAAATAAATTTTAATGCTCAATTTTTACTAAAAATTATAAAAATCAAAAGACATGATTAATTTACCTTAATGTGAAAAAAGAGGAAAAAATATGACAAATATGATCAGGATATAGTGGTAAGGGATGGTAAAAAGGTGGAATATACAAATTCAAAAAGGGTCAAAACTCAAGGCTAGCATTGCTTCTCTTGGTTATCTATACTTTGTGCTACTTGTATTGTAGATCTCTTTAACTTGATTAGATGAATAGGGGATCCAATCATTTTTGTCGTCATGTCACATAAGAGCTCTTTCTAGCAGCAAGATATTTTCTTCAATGTGATAACAAAGGTTGTAGTTCTGATTTTCATCATTGAATAGCACAGAGCATTATAGTAGCACCTATACAGTGAAGGAGTGTCACTGTGATACTATCAAAAATATTCTCCAAGTAATATACACTGTACCAAAATATGTATATTCATCTTCTTGATTGTGATATCATTTTTTTATCGAGGTTCTGTGATCTAATATGATTCGAGTCCTTTTGGACTATGACTTGACACCAAAATTTCAGAGGAAAACCCGAGAACTTATCCGTGTTAATATGTCCTTCAACTTGTTTTGATGAGTTTCTTTGTCAACCTTTGATTTGCTTATATGCCTTTCTTAAAACTTGGTCCTTGAGTGTCTCTTTGATTAGATGCCTTTCCTTAACTGTCACCTTAGCTCTGATACCATGTTGAGAAATCTAGGGAATTTACATTAGTTGATTTCTCTTCATTAGCAACTGTTTGTGAAGGTTTTTTACTTCTTTAGATTATTATCTTTGCTTCTTAGCTTATTAGTGTTTTCTTCATCAAATATTAACCAATACATAAACATAAGTAAATGAGAGACACAACATGTAGGCTATAAGCCAGGGCCAACACCTCACTCTTTGAGTGGAAAACCCACATCAATTATTCTTATAGAGATTCCAATTGAATAATACCAAGACCATGGCGCTTGACCTATTTAGCCACTACAAGACCATGGCACCATTCTCTTTGACAATCCTATTCTTAAGTCCTCTTCCACTGAAATCTTCACCACTGCCTTGACACTGAGATCTTCTCCACACTTTAATATTGAGATCTTCTCCACTGATTTAACACCTAGCTATTTCTTTTTAGCAGCACTGAGATTCTTTTCGCACATAATTATTCTAGTAGTGATAACATCGAATTGTGGTCCAAAATTCTCCACGCTGTCACTGTGGTGTATACTAAAGAAGGATCCAAATTCCCTTTCACATAACTGCAGCCTTCACCAAGTTCATACATTATATTGAGATGGCACTTGAAGTATCATCCATCACCATGAAACCGAGTTCCATAACTAAACTTGACCCAAGACTTGATAAACTATAACATAATGTAGCACCGTACCTGAAATCATATTTGTGATGAGGATCGAACCATACATAAGTAATCTAAATTGTATATTTATTATCTAACCCGAGAATCTCAGAGAAGTCTTATTTTGCTCACTGTGGAAATGTGAAAACCTTGACCTCCTTTATATAGTAATTTGTCCATCAATATTAGCCAACATGAGCAAGTGAGCTGACGTGTCTTATTTATGTGAGCCGACCTAAAGATATTCTCATATTGTATAGGAGGTTGACTTTCAAGAGGATGGTGCTTGTCTTTTGGAGGGCTAAATATACAATGTGTCATTTTACAATTGTAACATGACTTCATTTATATGACTCTAATTATCTTTATGACAAGATGACAAATCCTAAAGACATCAAGAAGAAGTCTTTAATGATAACATTGATGGTGTTATCACCAAAATCGTACTTTATTAGACTACTGATCAGACAACTTCAGTGTAACTATTTCAAACCAATCTTGTGACTGAGGCTTAGCCTCCTCAGCCTGAGAGGGCTCTCTCAAGGGTTAATGATATGGAATAAAGATATAGATAGATAGCTAACTCTATGAATTAAGTATTGATTTTGTATATTTTCAAGTTGAAAATATGAAAGCTAATACTACCATTGGGCTTATGGAGTCAACAAATCGGTAGGTTCAGTGGCAAGGTTTCTTGACATGGAAGCTGAGGCAAATAGGGTCTTAAACAAAGACAATTCACTCAAGAACATAGGTCTACACAGTCATTTCATTACTAAAGGAAGTCAGAGCATAGAGTTATGAATTATGAGTAATAGCAATGAAATCTACTGCTAGTGGTTCAAAGGAAATTCACTCATAAAACACAGAAAAACACAGTCATCTCATTACTAAAGGAATTCATAGCATAGGGTTATGAATTCTGATTAATAGCAATGAGATCTACTGCAAGTAGATAAACATAATAGGTAGATCAATAAAGCATTAAAACCCCATGAGAATCTCAGATCTGTCAAGAAGAAAACCTTCTTCGCATTACTGATCACAGTCAATTACATAAAGCAACATCTTTTGCCAAAAAGTCTCCAACCCCTGGTTAATTTGATCTCATGCTCTTTATAGACCATTTAAAAAATAGGACTCCCTGTCCTCCACTAGATACATCGAATTCATAGTGTTTGACACCTTTCCTAATCATGAAACATGATATTTATTACAAATTAACAACTATAAACCTAATGAAAAGTCCTATTTATAATAGGACTAAAAATCTTTAATCACTCTCCTAACAACCTTATCTAATATTTATTACATCTTTTGCCACCCGCAATCCCATGAAGTCGAATTTGGATGCTGATCTTTAACTTGATGTAACCATGATGTTGATGATAATGTTCTCTAAGAATCTAGGAAACATGTTTTCTTGTTTTTTAGGCCCTTTGATTCCTTTATATGTTTTGAGCACTTTTACCATTAATAGATCATGTCTACATGTATCTTGTTGCCAAATATTACACCATATGTCTTCAATCCTCTAGTTGTGCAGAATCTAGACTTCGAACAATGCAAAAAGGTAAGAATAAACCTGCGCTACGAAAGCAACACAGTTTCGTAGCGCTTTTTGTAGTGCAGTGTTTAGCTCCTATTCCAATCATATTTTGATCTGTTTTCTTCACGGAAGCCTTCATTTTCCATTAACACACTCCAAAAATTAATTTCAAGACAAAATTCCCTCAAAATTTGTTGTGAAAAAAGGATGAAAAGACTGCTACATTTGAAAATTATTCCTATTTCTTTCCTGAACATTAAGTCTTGGAACAGAGCCCATATCTCCTCATCCATGACGTATTTTGAGAAACTGAAGGAGGTTTTTGTATTCCATTCCGTCTTGAATAAAAACCTCTCTTGGTTTTTTGAAATACCTCTCCTGCTGTCCAGAAACTATCTTTGAAGAACATGTGTAAAACAGAAAAACTTTGTTTTCTGAAAATAGGGCTTCAAAGAAAGCCTTGTATCTCCCAACTGATAACACTTGTGAAGAAACGGAGAAAGGTTTTTGTAGTTAGGTATGTTAGGAAGCAAAAAATATTTCCTTTTTCCTAAATTCATTTTCCATTGCTCAAAAACCTCCTTGGAAGTTGACTACTCAAACCAGAAAACATAATTTTTTGCTTCATAGTGAAAAAGCTGCTTCAACAGTTTTGTAGCGCATTTGATCAAATTTGCACTAGCTGCACTACGAAAATGTTGTGTAGGCAGTTTTGTTGAAAATTTCTTCAAAATTTTTAATAAAGAGATGCCCAGACTCCAAAACATTAATATTTTCCCAAAACCATCAACAATATAACCTTAAAAACATATGCTTCATCAAATTTGACCTTCATTCTTCATCTGAGTTTATCTATGAATTTGTCACTCTATTTTATTGCTTTTTTTTAATTTATCTGGGGACCTTTTCAACTATATCTCCAAATATTCCACCTAGCAATCTCATAGTTTTCTAATATCAAATTTTCCTTCAGGCTTTGATACTTGTCCCACTGAAGTGTAATGCAAACTCAGGTTCATATCTCAGACAATGCCCCCTTTATGGATATTTTTCTCCTTAGCCATGTTTCTTTCAGAAAACACCTTATTAGTTTCTTTCAAAATCTACAAAACAACCTTGCTTGCAAATAACCTCTCTTGATTACAGCCTTGCTTGATTTAACATAGCAGCCTTGCTTGATTATAGTGAAAGTTGTCTATGTATATAGCAACCAACGACTAATTGTCACTGCTTCAGAGCTCATGCAGTTGCTTTGGAGATAAATGAACCGAGGATGGCTCAATTAGGAAAAGAATTTGAATTTAAGATATTCCTTCATAACCAAATGATGTTTTCTTGAATTCCTATCATGATTATGATGAGTGTAGGACAAGTGGGTATAATGGATTTGATGACTAACTGATTCACCACACTCCTATCCTATCATTCCCAAATGAATCTAACAGTTTTTTGGCTCATTTGACATGACAGCTAAGAAACCGCGCTTTTGTTGCGCACTTAGTGTAAAATTTTCATTTTGCGCTACGAAACTAGCAGTGCTTTCGTAGCGCATTTCCTGATTTTTGAACTGGAAACGCTACGAAACGATGGATTCCTGGCTAAATGCAGAATTCAACTCGAAACTTCATGGCATGACCCCTAAATGAAAATTATGAATTTTTTGATCATGGAATGAACCTAAAGGACTTTATTTGAACTTGAAAAATGACCTTTAAAACTTATAAAACTATGACTTACCCTTTACCAAGACTTAAAATGACCTTTAGACCTACTTGAAAACATGACCAAAAATAGTGTAAACACAATGATGTTTTGAGAATTTTTGAGTGATAACAGATGGCAAAAGGTTGATGAAGGTTGAAAGACTTAATGATAACATGGAAGATATCATTTGAAGTTCTCCTAATGGTGCTGCACTGTGACATATTACTTTACTATTATTGAATACATGATGCTATACATTCATGACCTTGCTGGGTACTATCATGATGACATAGATGTCCTACATGATGATGCTATGACCCTATGATTGATAAGCCAAACAATGGAGAAGACAAATGAAGGAGAAGCCAAGCAATGGAGAAGGCATTCTGTCCTATGCACTTTTTGCACACAAAAATTAAGGACAGTCACAAAGGAAAATTGTTTTTACCTCCTTAGAGGCATCCTTCCAAATTGAATCCTATACCATCTTTTAGAGCATATTTTCTCATTTCCAATGAGCCCTTATTTGTCCCAAAACTCCTAGTAGTTTTTGAGATATCGAATTTTCAAGTTAAAAAAAATATATATATGTTTCTGATATTGAGCCGACCTATGCTCAGGGACACAAGTCGGCCTCCAAACAGGGACATGTCTTTTCGTTTGTTATTACAAAGAAGGCTATATATATACAATCCGTAACTCATTTCTCCAGCACAAAAATTTTGTCATCAAGAACACACAGAAGAGATTCAGTTCACATCTCATGAACTCAATATATAAAGGAGACTCAGACCTAACCACAGTGCAAAGAACTTGGATAACCTTGGACCTGTGATCTATTTCTTCGGACCAGTCATTTATTGTTTCGAAGCTATGATATTTTTCTTAGGATATGTGACTAAAGGTTATAACTCTCGGTTCTGAGATCTATTGCCTTGACCAGTGATAAGAGGTGTGGTTGTTGGAAAAAATTACTACAACTCAGACTTGTGAAGGACTCAGAATAGTGATCTCATATTTGTTTACAGTCCTATGATGAATGGTGAACGTTGATAAACAAGAACATTAAAGTTGCTTGGTGAAGAAGCAGTAAAATTTCTTGAACAGTGTTGGATAAAAGCATTGTTGGAGCATAATAGAAGGACCCTTGTGTTAACTTGAGGACAGTCTTGTAGTTTCAATTACTCAGAAAACAAACATTTGACTATGGAGATAGGACATATAACAATTTTATGAAGCTCAGATTCTAAAGGAACTCAGACAAACATCCCGTGGAGACAGCTCAGGACGGTGGACCAGTCATAAACCTTGTGTGCAGTACAATGATCTCTTGGCTCAAAATTGTAGTAACCTAAATATTGCAGTGATCTCTTCTGCCATACCTTCATAATATTCCAGAGTAACCTTACTATGGAGTTGAAAAATTGTAAGCAATAATAGGAAGTCACAATAGCATTTGAATTATGACAAGGATTGCATAATAGCAACATTGTGGAACAGAACAAAAGAAGCCTTCTTGATCACTTGTCTTGAGCATAAAGATTTTAGTTTTGGAACCAAGAACAGTGAATAAAAATCAGTGAGCAGTGAAGCATTAGTAGCGCAGTCAAATGGTGGACAAAGTACAGTGAAGAAATAGTGAAGTCAAAATCAAGAAGTATTGAACAGTGAAGAATTTCTGTAGATGACAGTCAAGTAAGTATATCACACATCTTCTATTAAAAGAGACTAAGGGATTGGTGTCCTTGGGGTGGGTGCCCCAAAACACAAGGTTGGTGCCTTGAGAAGATAAGGTCAAAGCCCTAGAGGTCAGAGCCACATCAAAGTCCAAGTTGGTGCTTGGAAACAGGTTGGCACATGTTTCATTAAAAGGGTTGGTTCCCTCACTCATCTATTGTATAATATTATTTAAAAAGGGGATTGAAGTTCTTATTAATCCTTAATATTATTATTATACACCTCTTTGTCTTTAATTGTGAAGAATCTAACTAGCAATAAATAAAAATTGAAAAGAAATATTGATTCACCCCTCTCAGTATTTCCAACAATTGGTATCAAAGCCAGCTTCTTCATTATCAGCCTAACAGCTGGAAGAAGGATTCTTAGGCACAATGAAGAACATGGAAGAAACAGGGAAACTGCCTATCTTTGATGGAACAAATTTAGTTTTTTGAAAAAGAGGATGTTCTACTATTTAATGTCTCTTGGCCTTGAAGTATGACACTTTGTTTTGGATGGGTAAAAATCTCCCTCCGGTCTTCCAACTGATCCAGATGAAAGAAAAGCCTACATTGCTAATGCCAAAGCTTTAAATTCCATCACTAGTGGAAATACCAATTCCGAATTTACGAAAGTCATGAATTGTGACTCAGCTAAAGAAGTATGGGATAAGTTGGTTTCTCTATATGATGGGGACTCCAAAGTTAAGAAGGCAAAGATTTAAACCTATAGAAGACAATTCGAGAGTCTGAAAATGGATGATGAAGAAGATATTGCATCATAATTCCTCCGAGTAGCTGAAGTGGTTAAATCTCTTAAAGGACTAGGAGAAAATGTTGAAGAAAGCACCATTGTTCAAAAAATCCTGAGATCGCTCCCTGACAGATTTGACTCCAAAGTAAGTGCCATAGAGGAAATGAAAGACCTAGATACTCTCAAGGTGGATGAACTTCATGGAATTCTCATTGCCTATTATATGAGGAAAGGGAGTCCAAATTTCAAAGAAGCAACCTTCAAAGCCTCAATATCTACAAAAGAAGGAAAATGATGGAATAACAACACTAATGAACTTGATACTGAAAATGAATTAGCTCAATTTATATGAAGACTAAAAAGGGGATCTAAGCTAAAGGTAAGTACCCTCTTATTTGTTTCAATTGTGGAAGAATAGGTCATTACGCTGCAAAATGTCTTCATAAACATGATAGTGATGATGAAAAGGACTCTAAAAGGATGGTGTATAAAAAGAAAGTTTTTAATAAGAAGAACTTATTCTCCAAACAAAATGAGTCTAATGAAGATGAATTTATAGTCATAAAAAAGAAATCAACTAGAAATATGTGTCATCAAAAAGAAAGTGATGATGAATCATGTTAGTATGAATCTTTTGTCGAAGTGTACGAAAAAAGACCACTTTAGCTATGCATAACTTATAGCCCTAACAGCAAATAAGGCTGCCAATATCTTCAGATCTGCGGTTATTTGTTCAAAATAATTGCTGCAAACATACAGATCTATACATGAAAAGACATTAAGCAGTAAAAAGAAGATTTTGCTCCATGCATCCAATAGACAAGGCAAGAACCATATATTTGAAAGAATTTTTGTATTAAGGGGAACCTGGGAGGAAAACAAGAAAGGTGTTTCCAATTATCCTCAATGGGATGGATTCTTGGAAGTCATCAAAACTTCAAATCTAGAATTCCCCTCTCTTGCTGGTGTAGAAAACCCAGACAAACATAGAACTCAAAAGGAGCTCACAAAGAAAATAATATAAAATATGACAATGATAATGGCTCGAAGTCAGACCAAGAGTATAGATCGAGAGTGATCTAAGGGGCAACAAAAGGTGAAGAATGGTAGGAAAAACCCTTCTATTTATAACAAAATATTGGGTCATTCTAGATCTTGGTGCATGATTAAAATAATGTTAACCAAATCTAGATCCACCTTTTATGGAATATTTTATTATATTTGTTGGAGGGAAAAAGAATTTGACTTGGGTCAAATCCTTTTATTTGTCAATAATAAATAAATAAATGATTTATTTATCATTTTAAGGAAATGGTTGAAGGATAATCAAATAAATAATGATTTATTTAATTATTTGTGAGTGATTTGGTCATATTTAACAAAGAAAATTATCTAAATAAGATTTAAATAATTATTCCTAGAAAATAATAAGATAAATAAGGGTTTATCTAATTAATTTTTTTGTTTTGGGTTAAACATGACTAGGAATAATAATTAAATTATGGTTTAATTAATTATTCCATGAGGAAAATCAAACAAATATAGTTTTGTTTAATATTTCCCTTTGGGGTTTCCTATCTAGACCATAAACAACCTAATAAATGTGTTTTATTAAGTTATTTTACATAGTGAAAGCGATTTTACTTGGGGTAAATTGGTCTTACATGGTGTACTTGGGTTCATCTAATGATAATGAGTTAGATGACCAAAAATGGTGTAACATATTGCCCCCCAACATACGAGTGTTAGGAGCAAATCGTATGACCGAAGTACGTTGTAAGAATAATCCCCAGAGACTATCAGAGAGTGGAAAATGTAGATGATTATTGTAGTAGAAGAACTTGACTACGAGAAGTATTCGCGGAGTGCAACAAGTCTCAAGTGTATGATGTGGTACCAATGTGAAAGGTGGCGGGGGAGGCATACCTATGCCCGCCGAGACAATAGTACAAAGAATAAGGCGCCCGGAAAACCACGGAACGCAATAATGGAACAAGTAGTGGCTAAAACATGAGCCAGAGAAAGATACAATGAAGGATCCCACATACATGCTATGCCTGGGATAACAGCCAGGACTTATACAATAATATCTGAGTACATGAGATACAAATACAACCCACATGCCCCCTATACGCGGGAGAGGGCTCACAACATCTGACGGATACATGCAAATCAAAGAGGCGTTGCAAGTGGCGAAGGCCAACATCATCAAATATCTGGAGCGGCATCGAAGGCTGCAAATAAGAGGTCATCTGGGTATGTGGGGGGCTACCTGCAGGGCCACCCCCTCATGAGGGTTGAGACATCTCACACACACCCGGGAATCATCAAAGGCTATTGTTGCATCACTAAACCATCAAGCATACGGATCTCGATAATGCTGGAAGGAGCTGGAGTGGAGAAGCAATCAAGTCAAAGGGTAACGTGAAGTCCCTTTGCCTGATCCGAGGCACCAAACAAGAGTGGAAGCTGGAACCAAGGTACACCGCCCTCTAGACCTGGCTTCTGGAATGAATGAGCTGATGTCGACAGAAGGAGGTCCGCCATAGGTGAGGCAATGAGGGGTCCTCAACTAAGGCACGAGAGAAAATAGTAGAGCGACGGACAGACTGACACTAATGATGATGGTGAAATGGAAAGGACTGAGTAGCGAATGGACGACTTCCCTTGTTAGAGCATAAAGGGCATGAATGACATGGCAGCGACTGACGCAATATCATAAGGGATAGGGGACAGTGGGACTGAAGGCCATAATGTGCGACACAAGAGAGAAACCAAGCAATGAGGGATGGAGGACTATAGCGGGGTACAAAGGGACTCGGGATAGACTCCATGAATGTGATGATGACTCCACTTGGATGCTCTAAACAAGGGCGACTCGATGGTGCTGCCACACAGTAAAGGTCTAATGGGGGACCATGAAAACATGAGTACAAGATGGTAACTCACGACGAAAATCAATATGAACACAGACAAGTAAGGAGGCAAAGTGGTGCCCCAAGTACAAGTGTTGTAAGTGAAGAAATGCAATTTTAAGGAGAGGTGAAGTGACCCATCTTGGACAAAATGTGTCCTGGTGAAGTATCAAATCACAAAAAACTAACAGATACCCATTTGAGGGCTCGGTGAGAGCTTTCCAATGGTGCAGACGGTTTGTCAAACGGGGCTACGGTATGGTCGCAGCAGGCGAAAGAAGAAACATGGGTTCTCTTTTAATAAGGCAGTTTTCCCTCCAAATTCACTCATTTGCTAGTGTTGCTGTGGTGAATGTAGAGAGGAGAGAAGGCCCTAAATCTTGCGGCGAGCGTAGCGGACAAACCGACCATTGGAATCAAGATCCGTCAGTTGCGGGTAAGAGGTCTAACCTTACTCCTTCAGTTTAGGGCCCAAAATCTCAGTAACAGACCCTCCTTCATCTCTACGGCCGGGTCACACTTTTTTGGCCAAAAAGTGCGACTTGGGAAGCAGGTTTCAGGGCAAAAACTGTGACCTGTCCCAGAATTGGGCAGAAAAGTGCGACCTGGAAGATGAGGGGATTTTAGTGCTGGTTTATGGCTAAGAGTTGGGTTTTTGTGTTTGGTTATGGTATTCCCGATCTGTATGCTGACAAAGATGATGTTTTTGTGCAGATATGGCAGATATACGGGTTAACTGGAGAGAGAGAGACCTGGGTACATTATGGGCAGAGATCCAGGCAGATCAGGGTGTCTGTCATGTGTTGGCTAGGTTTGGGGTTCTAAAGTTTTTGGAGAACCCTTTGATGAGAGCGGGAGAGCCTTTGTTGGCCCGGATTATCAGTTACTGGGATCCAGAGCATGAGGTCTTTGTAGTGCAAGGGCACAGGATCGAACTGACAGTCCAGGATGTGTATTTCCTGACGGGTCTCTCGCCACTGGGGATGGTGGGAAACACGCAGCCAGTATTACCGCGGGGGCGGCATATCATGGAGTTTGTGGAACGACATTGTCGACCGGGTCTCCAATTCAAGGGGACTCGGATACCGATTGGGGATCTATAGAGATTAGAGACCCGTGCAGTGGCCGCAGCGGTGTTGCGTATCCTGGGCAACCAGGCGCTCCATCACATCACTGGGGGGCAGATGATGATTGTGGAGAGGGTGTTGGGTGGGACCTACTATGGGTGGGCCCAAATGATGTTGGTGGCGGTAAAACGGCAGTTGTCGCTGTGCAAACAGCAGGTGAACCACGATTGCGCGTATGGGACTTTGTTGTGCTCCCTCTTTTTTGAGAGGATCCCGACCTTACGGCCTCGTATACAGCTCCCAGATGGGGGCCCGAGAGAGCCCAGGATGCGTCGATGGGGGCGACTGCTGTGCAGAGGAGGAGGAGGGGCGGTCGGACGGGTGTTTCGACCTGAGTTTTTTGCCCATTGGGATTAGATGCCGTTATACATAGACGACTATCCCTATACTGGGATGAGTTATTATGGGGATCCGGACCTGCCACTTCCGCCTAGTCAAGTATGGGGACTCGATGGTAAGTAGCAAGTAACTAGTCTGTTTTGGGCATGTTAAAGTTATTGAATAGTAGAGTGACTGATTCATGTAATTTTGGTATGCAGATATAGCTCCGGTAAAAACCGGCCGGATATATGGGACGACCGGCAGCATCGGGAGCTGCAGGCTCGAGTGGATCGAGAGCAGCGCAAGGTGAGGATGCAGCCGCACTCCTGGAGTACATCCGTCGTAGATGCAAGAGGTTGTTGACCGGTGTTTTAGAGCGCGGGTGGCAAGACTTAGACGACCAGTATGTCGAGATGTGTATTGGTCTACCCTCGGAATGGCGAGGTGTCATGCAGTGCATGGCGATGGCCGGTCAGGGGATACGTGATCTATGAGTTGCAGGAGCAGAGCCGTTGGCTCGAGATCCATCAGATAGTGATTAGGTGTGGGGCATGTGGTGCCCCCTAGTATGTATGTAGGGGCAAGTGGTGCCCCCTGAGTATGTATGTAGGGGCGAGTGGTGCCCCCAGTTTTGAGTTTTTGGTAACATGCTATGGGCATGTCATATGTATCAGAGTATATGGACTCTAAAACATGTTTTGCGACACATATTATGGATATGCATCGTTGTGATTATTTGTGAATGTTATTGTCTTGTACGAATTTCGTGTGATAAATGCCAATCTAGAACATGGTTTGCAATGCTATCTGCATAGTGATTTTGGTCTCGAGGTACATGGTTGAAAGTTATGGTTTCAAATTCATGTATCAAGAGTTTCACTCGTAAATATCGTCTAAAAAGGATAGGATTATGCACACGATAAACACCATTTAGTTGCATGACAAGAAGCAGGGAATCTAAACGAACATGCAGATGGAGGATGCGATGAGAGAGGGCATCGGCTAAGAGACCACGCACTGCATCATATTCGGCTTGATTATTGGTGGCAGCACCTATGCAGACCCCATTCGAGAGAACAAGGGCATGCAAGGGGGTAAAAATGGCCCAAGCTGCCGAGGCTAGATTCCGGGAGTAACGACTTGCACCATCGGCATAACCGACATAGGGTGTGGACGAGAGGTCCTGCGAAATAGTGTTACAAGACAAAAAACAGAAGGATGAGGAATAATGACGGCAGCATGAGTGCACAGGAGACATCGAGCGGCAACTGCAGGAGGGAAGGCGATGGGCAGGATGGCTATGACTCATATACGAAATATAGGGTGGTATATGAGGGCTCAAAGAGGGATGGGGGAAACTCGGGCTGCGGAGGTCAACATGGAGACAGGTGGGAAAAAGGAGGTCATGGGAAGAGAGGCTCATATATGGATCGTCAAACAGATGGTTGAACGGTGGTGAGCCCGGGGTGATGGCTGAAAGGGGGTCAAGCGAAAGAACAGGAGAGGATTCAAGGGGAATGTCCTCGACGGATCTCTCGGAAGATGAGAGGTAGAGGATGGGAGTAGTGGAATCCAACATCTGAACATCAGGGGGGGAATGTCGATGGTAGCGGGGGGATCCTCGATCTATCCTGAAGCATACAGCACAAGGATGGGAGAAGCGGATTGATTTTGTTCAACCTCATATTCTCGAATGACCTATAATGAGGCGCGGTAATGCGTCAGGTGAGGACAGTGGTGGGAGTAATGGCCATGGACACCGCACAGGGCACAGGGTTTTTTGGTGCGAATAGTCTTAGGGTTCTTGGATGAGGATGGGACAGGGGCGGCAGGGGCCGCATCCTTAGGGAACGTGACTTTAACCATGGGTTGAATACGGGGCAACTCAGGACAAGCATGGGTGGCGTGACCGATGACATCACACAAGGCACAAGGCTTGGGAGGCACGGGGGGAGCCGGGTCAGTCGGGGTGGTCTTGTCTTTGGGTTCCCCCTTGCGAGCTTTGCCTTTCTTTCCAGGAGCTGGTACGACAGGAGAAGGGTCCTGTGGTGGTGTTGTGGGGGCAGAAGCAACGGATGAAGCAAGGGGGACCGGTTGGACCGGGGTCAAAGTAAGATAAGGCTTGGGGTGACCCGGCGGCGTAGCGACTGGAGGGTCGAGTTACCAGACGAGTATACCCAGGGTCAAGTTAGGGAGAGAGAGGGTGGCCATGACGGGGACTAAATAAACTCCGGGAGGGGGAGCTAGGAAAGGTATTTGACCAGCGGGGTAATGACCAGGAGGGAAGGCGCCGAGGTGGTTGAGGCATGGGGGGATGGATCCAGGAGGATAGAAGGGTTCAGGGATACCAGCGGTAGGAGAGGGGCCAGGAGGAGGGGGTCCGGCTGGCGAAGGTGAATTGCTAGGAGCGGGTTGCGGTGGGCGAGGTTGAGGTTGAGGTTGCTGACTAGCCGTAGCGGGCCGCTTAAGGGCCGCCCGTGACGATTGCATCATGCAAACATTCGATATGATGGGATCAGAGATAAGAGGGGGAGGAAGACCAGGGAAGGTTCCGAGCAAAGAGGAGTCTTTGTAGACGCCGAGAGAGACACTGGTAAAAGAATCGACGGTTTTCTTATTGGTGACAAAAGATATGGTCGTCTCAGGGGAGGTCTGAGATTTGGGCTCATGATACGTCAACTGGTCAATGGTGACTATCTTTCCATTGTGAGGGAAAGACATCTTACGAAAAACCGTGAAGGGGACAACAGACATGGCATAGGTGTAACTTCGCCCCAAGAGAATGTTGTAATCAAGAGGGGCGTCGATGACTTCGACGTCAACGCAAACAGTCTTGCCTGCAAGAGTGATAGGACAATTACGGAAGAGGCCAATGGGCTGGGAGGCATGGCCATCCCACGCTCGAAGGGTGATCGTGGAAGGGGCCAACTCAGGAGATCTGAGTTGCTTCCAAACCGAAGCAGACATCACAAAGGTGGATGCCCCCTCATCAATGATACACCGAGAAACATTAGCGTTCCGGATTTTGACTGAGATTTGGAAAGCGACGGAAGCAGGAAGAGGAGGATGCTCTGACTGATGGGCGTTGAAAACAATCATAAGGTCATCAGCAGGATCTACAGCGCCCATGGAAAATAGTAGAGCCTTCTTTTGGGAAGGGCACAATTGGAGAAGCTCCAATGTGGAAATGGCAGCAGGAGACTGCGCCAGATCATATACTACGCCATACGACTGAGCAGCTCGGCCAGAAGCAGCATTTCGGCGTAATGGTCCTTTAGGAATCTTGGGATGAACCTCAAATTTGGGTTGAGGGATATGTAAGGGACCATTGGATGTCGAAAGAGGCTCTGTAGAACTGGGAGAAGAGGACTCGGGGGCAGACTGAGCGGGAGGCTTGGGGTACTGGCGAGACCGAGTTTGAAGGTGAAGGTCGACGGTTGGGGATGGGTCAGAATTCATCATGAGGATCTGGTAATCGGAGGAACCAGAAATGGAAGGTGGAGTGGCGACCTGTCCGTCAGGTGGTTGGGTAGCCACGAATCCTTGCTGTGGGAAAGGATCAGTAAACACAGCTGGTTGAGTAGTGGCCACATTAGGTGGAGCATGAGGGGAGGCATGTTGTCCGCGCAATGTGGCTTGAGACTCCCACATCTGTCGCATCTGTGGTAAGAGGGGACAATCGCGGGTGTAATGACCATAAACACTGCAACACGAACAAGGCTTATTTGTGCGAAGAGGCCTGTCCGGCTTGGGCTGAGTGCCCTGTTGCTGGTTAGCAGTGTTAGGGTCAATACCTTGAGGATTGGGTCCACGAGTACCAGGGGCAGATTGATTGTGATTGCATCTCCGCCTTCGCTGAGAGGAAGGGGATGAGTCGCGCCCTGCTGTGCAAATACTTGCCCAAGAGGGGGCTGTAAATGCTGTTGCGGGGGTTGGTGAGGCAAGGGAGGTGGGAGTGAAAATGCTGAAGGAGCTGGAGCACCAGGTGGCTGGAAAGTATAATGGGTAGGGGGGGTGGCATTGAGGTAAGCAGGAGGTTGGGAAAAAGGATAAGGCATGCCGTATCCTGGATACATGCTACCGGGAGGGGGAAAGGTGCTAGGGGTACTGGCCCCTGTGGGAGGGAGACAGTAGCCCATAGGAGGCTGAGCATGCGGATGAGAGAGGGCTCTAACGATACCGTCGGCGGAATGAGATGCCCCCGAGGCGTCAGCGCCGCCGGGCCTGGGGAGGTCAAGAAGGACGGTATAAACATAACCAGACTAAGCGTAGATTAGGTCATATTTCAAGGCTATTTGGAGGGCGGCTTCTTCGGTTTGAGGGAAATGGGAGGTGACATCTTTGCCAATGGGAGCTAGGAGAGTGCGGAGGAACCAGTCCATATAAACACAATCTTCAAAGGGGGGAGCTCGACATAGGCTCCTTCTTCTCCGCCATTCCTGGACATGAGTGGAAAGGCGGGTTGAAGAGGACTGAAGGAAAGAGGTCAAAAGCTTGGTACCAGTGTCGTATCGGAGAGGGAGATGGAAATAGGATAAAAAGGCTTGGGAAATGGTCGCAAAGGTGGTATGGGAAGAGGTGGTCTGGTCAACATACCATTTCGAAGCTTCGCCAGTAAGCGTGCGTTGGAACAACCGAAGGCAGATGGAGTCATCGGTAATAGAATTGGAAGAACACCACATGTGGAAGGAACGGATGTGGTTGGTGGGATCTTCGCCAGCCAGACCTTCAAACTTAGGGATGTCGGAAGGGAGCTTTGTCGGCATAGCAGGCCAACTATTGGACTCTGTCTATGCCATGAGGGGAAAAAGTGCTAAGTGCGCAGTGCCCACGAGAGACCATAGCCGAGAGGGAGGTTGAGCATACGGATGAGAAAGGGCTCCAATGATACGTCTGGCGGGAATGAGATGCCCCCGGGGCGTTAGCGCCGCCGGGCCTGGGGAGGTCAGGGAGGACAGTATAAACATAACTAGACTGAGCGTAGATCAGGTCATATTTCAAGGCTATTTGGAGGGCGTCTTCTTCGGTTTGAGGGAAATGGGAGGCGACATCTTTGCCAATAGGAGCTAAGAGAGTGTGGAGGAACCAGTCCATATAAACCCGATCATCGAAGGGGGGAGCTCGACATAAGCTTCGTCTCCGTCGCCATTCCTGGACATGGGCGGAAAGGCGGGTGGAAGATGTTTGATTAAAAGAGGTCAAAATCTCCGTACCAGTGTCATATCGGAGAGGGAGTTGGAAATAGGATAAAAAGGCTTGGGAAATGGTCGCAAAGGTGGTATGGGAAGGGGTGGTCTGGTCAACATACCATTTCGAAGCTTCGCCAGTAAGCGTGCATTGGAACAACCGAAGGCGGATGGAGTCATCGGTAATAGAGTTGGAAGAACACCACATGTGGAAGGAACGGATGTGGTTGGTGGGATCTTCACCAGCTAGACCTTCAAACTTAGGGATGTCGGAAGGGAGCTTTGTCGGCATAGCAGGCCAACTAGCGTCATGGCGGATAGGGTCATTGATCAACTGAATGAAATCAGGGAGGCTGAGGCCTGCCATGTAAGGGAGCAAGGGAGTAGCCGAGGTAGTTGCTGTGGCGGTTCCGCTAGTGGTCGGTCCGGCATTAGGGCTGGGATTGCCGCTAGCATTGGGCCCTGGACCAGACATAGTGAAGGTGACAGGGGGAGAACCAAAAGTAAAAGGAGAACCCGATGAATCAGGAGAGGATTCGGAGTGCGGACTCGGAGGGGGACTGGCTCGACGATGACCGGACGGAGCAGGTTGATCAACCAGAAACTGAGGGTGAAGGCCAAGAAGTCTCCGGGAAGCGCGCCTTGGGGGCGTAATGATGACAAGAAGAAGACAACTGACAAGGGCAAGGAGGGACAAAATCAAGCGAGGTCAAGGGCAAAAAGGTGCAGTGACAATTGATTTTAGAGTCTTTGCCAGGCGGTGTTAACCAGGCGCTTCTTCACTTAGGGTCAGTGTGTGATGTGCGTTAATTTTAATTTTTAAACCCAGACGTTTTGAGAGCAAAAGAAAAAGTGTGCTGCGTAACTAAAAATAAATCTGCAAATAACAGTATAGAACGCTGAAATAACAGAAAATTAATAGCTAACAATGCATCAAAGTAACCCAAGAAGGCGGGTCTCCCAAAACTAGTCTAAAAGAGGGAAAAAATCTAATCTAGACGCACTAAAAGAGGCCAATAGATCTAAGGTTGAGAGGGATAGGGATCTAAAGGATAAAATTGCTGAGAAGAGGTGCAGATCACAGCCAAAAGACAGAGGCAAGGTGGCTGGAAAACAGGGGGAAATCAGCACAAAACAGAAGGGACAAGGAGGAGGCCCTAAAGGGAGGTCCAAACAAAAATACAAGAGGTGATTTGAAAGGAAGAGGAGCTGATTTAAAGGGATATGAAAAGGGAGGTAATAGATCTGAAAAGAGAAGGCTGAAACTCTGAAAAAGGGACACCTGAAACAACTAAAACTCTTCCACCAAAAGTGGAGGGTACTGAAGCCCTAGGGGGCTATGTTCCCACTTAGATGAGAAAAACAGATCAGGAATAGGTCGAAACAGGCTGAGACAGAGGCTGGAAAACCCTGACAGAAGATGCAGCAGAACCCAGAAAAATTGCAGAAAAACAGCAGAAAAAAGCACAGGTCAAAGGTTCTGACCTGTTTTCCTGTTCAGGTCGCAGAAAAAGGGCTGAAAAGTGCGACCTGGAGTCCAGGTCGCAGTTCCTGGGCTAAAAAGTGTGACCTCTCACTTCCGGTTGTCTCGGCGGCAGATTCTCGGAAAATTTGTCGTCTCAATTGCGGCTGATGTCTGTCACTTGCGCAATAGGGCCAGAAACACGCGGAAGTTAGAAATTTTAATGTTTTAGGGTTTTATGAGTGAAAAATGACATAAAAATAGCAAAAACAAAAAGCTGGAAAGAAACCCTAGGGACTGAAGCAGCTGGTTATGCAGGAATATGAAAAACGACAGCAGTCGTAATTGAAAACCCGTGTGGAGTCTCCAGTTGTTAGTATGAATCTTTTGTCGAAGCGTACGAAAAAAGACCACTTTAGCTATGCATAACTTATAGCCCTAACAGCAAGTAAGGCTGCCAATATCTTCAGATCTGCGGTTAGTTGTTAAAAGTAATTGCTACAAACATACAGATCTATACATGAAAAGACATTAAGCAATAAGAAGAATATTTTGCTCCATGCATCCAATAGACAAGGCAAGAACCATATATTGAAAGAATTTTTTGTATTAAGGGGCACCTGGGAGGAAAACAAGGAAGATGTATCCACCTCCTCAGTGGGATGGGTTCTTGGAAGTCCTCAGCACTTCAGATCTAAGCTTTCTCTCTCCTGTTGGTGTAGAAAACCCAATGCAAAGAATAGAGCTCAATGGGAGCAAATGATGAAAAATGGGACCAAGTGCATAGATCCAGAGTGATCTAGTAGGCAACAAAAGGCGAGGAATGATGGGGAAAACCCTCCTATTTATAACAAAATATTGGGCCATTCTAGATCTTGGTGCATGATTAAAATAATGTTAACCAAGTCTAGATCCACCTCTATGGAATATTTTATTATTATTTGTTGGAGGGAAAGGGACTTTGACTTGGGTCAAAATCCCTTGATTAGTGAAGAATAAATAAATAAATGATTTATTTATCCTTTTAAGGAAGTGGTTGAAGGATAATCAAATAAATAATGATTTATTTAATTATTTGTGGGTGATTTGGTCATATTTAACAAGGAATATTATCTAAATAAGATTTAAATAATTATTCCTAGAAAATAATAAGATAAATAAAGGTTTATCTAATTAATTTCTTCGTTTTGGGTTAAACATGACTAGGAATAATAATTTAAATTATGATTTAATTAATTATTCCATAAGGAAAAATCAAACAAATATAGGTTTGTTTAATATTTCCTTTTGGGGTTTCATGTTTAGACCATAAACAACCTAATAAATGTGGTTTATTAAGTTATTTAACATAGTGAAGGCAATTTTACTTAGGGTAAAATTGGTCTTACATGGTGTACTTGGGTCCATCTAATGATAATAGGTTAGATGACCAAAAAAATGGTGTAACAGATTGTAATATTTCATGTATGCTCGATTGATATGCAATGCCATTTACTATTTACTAGTAGATGAGAGGACATGCACAACTAACAAATTTTTAGGGGACAACTTGCCACATCATGTTTTGAAACCGAAATTGGGAAAACTGCTACTGTGACTTCCTAGAGATCGTTGGTACTTTCCAACACTATGCAAAACTTTCAAGACCTCTCTCATTTGGATTCCATATGATGATAATTTCATATTCATTTTATATGGGATGATTCGGGCAAGAACCAAAGAGTGGGTCTTTGAGGATCTAATTTTCTTTTTTTGCTTCATGAAGGCAACAATATTACAACCCAACATCGATAGTGCAGCTCTACAATTATCATAAGTGGAGAGAGAGACAACGTGGGATGGACAATTTGATCCATCATATTCGGATATGCAGCCCACCTACTTTGCGGGAGCTCAAGGTGGAGGAGATCTTTCATGAGTTTCCATGTTGGAGGGCGACACACTTTTTGTGGATGATAGCTTGGGGATGGAGGCTTCACATGGGAATGATAGTTCCCAATATATTTCACATTCCATGCCTCAAGAATACCTCTAGACCACACATAGTTGCTTCCATGTATATTCCACTTGTTCATGATGATAGCGATTTGGAATTTTCACCAAAGCCATACTTATACACTTGGGAGGAGTAACTTGGAGACTTATTGTTGAGACAACATCTTGTTCATTGGAGGAGCTTATCACATGGATATGCTACAGGGAGGAAGAGGGTAGGCTCTTCATTTCTATCCTTACATTTTCTTGAGGACAAGCAACATTTGGGAGGGGAGGACTATAATATTCCTAAATTAGCACACAACTAATTGGAATATTAAATTTTGATTTTGCTCTTAGATAGAGGAATAAGAGGATAGGGAGACCCATAAATCTCCTTAGTAGGAATAAAATACACTCCTAGGGTGAATGGAGGTCATATAAAAGTTGGATTGAAGACCCCTAGGTGTGAAAATAGATTGGTTCATGAAGACTTGGTCAATTTTGACCAAATCAAACAACGTTGTTATGGAGGAGTGGCATTAATGGTGGGACAATGCAGCTTTTGGAGGGAGATTGATTGCATGATGATGGAAACCCCTAATGAGTGGGACCCAAGGTGAGAAGGCTCACATTTTTTTATCGGGAAGAGGATGGCAGCCATATGGGGGGAGGTTGTGATTATTATTTTGATATGTCTCGTTTAGACTTTGTTGCTCTCTTCGATTGGTTAGTTAAGATTGCGGTGCTTTGTTTAGCACAGGGGGTGTTCCCGATCGGGGAATCCCACCTCTTTCCTTGAGAGGCCTCTTGGGAGAGTATTTTTTATATCATTTCCACACATCCGACATTCTAGCCAATATTTAGTCTTCAGCTACAACATAGTTTCTATTCGATTTGTGTTGCGTTGCGAGGGTGTTGCGAGTGGAGGGTTGAGAAACCACTTTCCGAGCTAGTTTTGTAGTGGAGGAAGGATTCCTTCCATTGGGAGATCAGAAAAGAAGGTTCTTGAGAATATTTTAGATCTTTGGCATTAGGCCAAGCTATCACATCCGTTGACATCACATTTTTAGCTAGGAATTGTGTTATTTTGGAAGGCGAGTTTCGGAGGAGGATCTATTGGCTCTTTTAGAGTGTTTTCTTGTAGGTGAAGGGTTCAGCCTTTTATTGGAGGATACCTTAGGAGGATATCTACATCAGATCCATATTATTTCATCCTTCTATTTCAGGGGCTTTCAGTTGTAGTGTTTCTTCATCCCTAGGGCTATAGATCACCATTTGTATTTGGGTGTATTTCCGGAAACCCTTCCCGGGTTCTCTTGGAAAGGTGTATAGGAGGCTAGATCTTCACTCCTAGCATTATTTGAGCTATATAATAGAAGATATACCTTGATCTATATTTATGCAGTAGTTTATGCCCTAAAATTGTGATGTATTAGCTTAGGGAATTTATATGGTAGTTATTTCTCGAGTGTTGAGATATTTTTTCTTGTAGAGGCTTGTTTTATGTTGCTTCAATGACTTGATCGTCAAGATCTTGTGCCTATTATTTGCTGATATGTTTAATAAGATGGATATAAATTTGTTTCATATCATGGTGTGTTGATTTATTCACTGTTCTTTCCATTATTATGTTCATGTATTGTTGCTTCCCCGTTTGGGAGTATTACATTTCGTAGCATCCAAAAATAGCTTTTGCACTCAAAATTTTTACGCTTTGGTTGTTCCAAGGTCTCCATCATGACCTAATACCTCATCACTACCATTTCCTCTTTTTTAAAGCCAAAAAAAGTGGTTTTAAAAGAAAAAAATACAGCTACGGAGTGTTTTTGCGGCGTTTTCCCGGCTTTAAGCCTAGGAAACACTACGAAATAGTGGAAAACCCGTGCAATTTCCAGATTTTTGTCTTTGCCTCAAAAAAGTAACCTCCAGCCTATATAAAATTGGTATTAAACATTCCATTAACCTCTTAAAACATAATAAAACTCAATTTAAGAGCATTGAGGTGTTTCCTCTTCAAAAAAAATCCTTTTCACCTTTAGCAAGTTTATTCATCACTAAAATGACTCTGTTTTTTTTCTCGAAAACATAGGGTTCGAGAGATGAGCTCTTATCTCCCTAGAATTGATAGATATTTCAAAAACTTAAGGATTTTTTTTAGGCCAATATTTCTTGAAGAAAATCCTCTATTTTTTTTGTTGAAACACATCTCCACGATGCGGAATCGACATTCTAAAAAACATGTATAAATCGGGGAAATTATGCATTTTGAAAATAGGGCTGAAATACATCCCCTGTATCTCCAAATTGGTAGCACCTTTGAGAAAAGTGAAAGAGGTTATTGTTATTTTATATGTTCTTGAAAATAGCATCTCTCACTTTCTTAAAATACTTCTCGGGTTTCCCGAAAACCTCCTTTGAAGTTGATTTGCTCAAAGTCGGAAAAATAGAGAAATGCTTCATATTCACTACGAAACTATCAACAGTTTCGTAGCATTTTCTGCCTATTTTACACTGAATTCGCTACAAAAGTAGGGATTATTGGCTAAAATATCCTTTTTTTGGAGTTTTAAGCTTGGGAAATCAAATATTTTAGCAAATGATGACTGATGGAACATAATGTGACCTATATGGAGGTGGTTTTGAGATGAAAATAGGGTGGTCTTGAAACTTAGGATAGGTTAAATATGAAAAAAATGAAATTTCCTATTCCAAATTGAAAAATGTTTAAGGAGACCTTACCCTTTTGAAGGAGTGAAATGTATGACCATGTCAAGTAATGACTCACACAATTATGAGTGATAACAAGTGCCAAGCCATTGGAAAGTCAGGAGCAAGGAGACATAGCCGAGGAGGGGTAAACTCCTTCATCAAGTTGTATTTTGTTACTATTTATGGTGATGGTCATGTATGTTATATGTTTTTGTTCAATGATTTTTTTCATGTTAATTTTCTCGGGGAAATTTACATAAAAACACATAAAAAACTCAGTTTTAACTTGCAATTTACCTTATAATCCTCAAGCACTTTGTTTATATTCGAAGAGGAACTTACCATAGAAAAACTAATTTTCCCATTCAAAAACAAGTTGGTATCGAGCACTAGGCTTACTTGTGCAAGGAAGATTTAAATATTTTTTCAAGTGTTTAAATGTTTACAAGGTTGAACTCAAAAGAGGAGAAGGAAATCTTGTGGGTGTAGGTTCTTAAGTTGGAGAAAGGAGAAGGAGGGAAAAATTGCCACAATCTCCACCATAAGATTCACCTCTTGTTGTACTTGAGGCTTCAGGTAAAAAAGTCTCATGAAGGATGAAATGATAACATGACGAGAGGATGAGAAGGCTTTTAGGAAGACTTTATTTGACATGACAAAGATGGTGAAATTCCTCTATGAAAAGAGGAATACAAGGTTGCGAGGGTGAAAGCTCCAGGGCCTCAAGAGGAGAGCGTTCTCTAGGATGAGGAGGTAATGGAAATGGTGATAAGCCACCATCTACTCCACCATCATCCTCACCACCATATTCACCTTCCTCTTCATCCTCTTCCACTACTACAACCCTTACTCATACTGATCAACATACCTCAAAAGGAATTGGTAAAACATCCCTCACGTTAAAACTTGATATTGAATTTTAGCTTCCTATGTATAATGGTGAAGTGAATGCAAAGAAGCTTGAAAATTAGGTTCGTCGAGTTGGAGGTCTAATACAAGATTCAAAACCTTCAAGATGATGATACAAAGATTCGGCTTGCTTCCTTGAGACTTTGGAGGGTACATCACTAGTATGGTGGGAAGCAAAGACACAAGATGAGATAAAAAAAACATGGTAAGATCTCCATATCTTGGTCTAATTTCATTGCTTCAATTAAAATACAATTTTAACCTCTAGCATATATGAAAAAATCCATCATGAATTGGTAGAATTTCGGACAACTTAAAGGTCAAAATGTGCAATATTACACCCAAGAATTTAGAAGAAGGTCTCTTATGTTAGGTGTTGATTTGAAATCACCGGACACGTTGTTGAAGTATATAGGGGGGTTTACATAGCTATCTAAGGCATACTATCCTTATGTTCAATCTCACTAGTCTAGATGAGGTTTGTGTGCAAGCCACTCACCTTGAGGAAAGAGGGAAAAAATATTCCAGAAGAGGGTAAAAAGAAGCTATTTAAGGGTGGAGAGAAAGGAAATGGTTTCAAAGGAAAATGAAAGAAAATTCCACAAAAAGGAAGGAGAAAAAATAACATGCAAACATTTTTCCAAAAAGGGTCAAGAAATTCAACAACGAGGGGAAACAAAAAAACAACTAAAAACAATCAAAAAAATTTGGGATCCGATTCGAGGTGATGAAACTAAAATAATAACCATGGGTATGAAATGAAAATAATCCATTGCTAGCAATAGTTCATCAAATTGTCACACTAGTACTCCAAATGAAGAAACAAGGAATGAAGTATTCCATACGAGGATTATTACAAAACATACAAAATTGACACACTATTTGACGATGGGGTCTCAAGCCAACTTGATATCTGAAGACTTAGTTAAGAAAATTAATCTTGAAACCATTCCACATCCCAAACCATATCCATTGGGTTGAATATGCAAGAACACAAATTTACGAGTTACAATAAAGTGTATTCTTCAGTTTGCAATCACAACAAAATTCATTGACGTAAGTTGAATTAGATGGTGTACCACTTGATATTTTAGTATATTTTTGGGTAGTCCTTACCTCTATGATAGAAAATATGTCTTCTATCACCATGAAAAACAAATACCAATTGTTCAAAGATGGTGTGGCATATATTGTGAGAGCTCATCACAAGAAACTAAATCTTTGATTAGTTAATGTAGGACAAATGAAAAGACTAGTGAATTCAAGCAAGAATTTTGTGCTTCTTATTATTAAACCAAATAATGATGCTGATTTTGAAGCATTTCAAGGTTGTGATCCAAAGTTGAAATCTAATTTGATTGAAGTGGTTAATCAAAATAATGATATGTTTCAGAACCAAATGGATTACCTCCCAAGAGGGGAATCCAACATGAAATACAAAGCTTGTAGTAAGATTTTCCTCTTTCTAACATTGGCATGTATAGGATGTTGGTGATGGAGAGTGATAAAATCAAAAATAAAATTCAAGAGTTGTTGGACAAAGGGATCATTTGACCAAGTATTTCACCATGCGGGTCATCTATTGTTTTGGTGCCAAAGAAGGATGTAACATGGCGCATGTGTGTGGACTTCGTGCCTTGAAAAAAATTACGGTAAAGAACCATTACCCACATCCTATAATTGATTATTTACTTGATCAATTGAAAGATGAAAATTATTTTACTAAGTTGGACTTAAGCGGTGGCTATCACCAAATTAGAATTGTTGAATATGACATATGGAAGAAAACTTTCAAAACAAAGAATGGTTTGTTTGAATGGCTTATTATGCCTTTTGGTTTATGTAATTCTCCTGCTACTTTCATGCGTGTGATGAATTATGTGTTGAGGCCATTTTTTGATGGGTTTGTCATAGTATAATTAGATGATATCTTGATTTTTAGTAAATCACATGATGAACATGTTATGCATGTAAGAAAAGTACTTGATGTCTTAAGGAAAGAACAATTATTTTTTGAAGATGTCAAAATGTGAATTTGGTAAAAATTCTTTGGTTTAATTGGGGCATATTGTTGGAGGAATTGATTTGAAGATGGACCCCTCTAAGGTTGAGGTCATTATGAATTGGCCAATGCCCAAGAAAGTCATTGAGGTAAGAATATTTTTGGGAGAAACCCAATATTGGAGGAAGTTTATTGCTAACTTCTCTTCTATTGCAGACTCCATTGCATGCATTGACTAGTGTGAAAAATCTCTTCCAAAGGGGGAAGGAAAGAAACAAAAAGCATTTGATGCTTTGAAGGAGAAGATCAGTTCATCCCCAATACTTGTACTACCAGACTTGAGACAACCCTTTGAGATTCAAACTAATGCAAGCAACTATGCCATGGGCACAATCCTTATGCAACATGGTAAGCCTCGTTTCACTTTCATTTAGAAACTTTCAATGGAGTAGTGATTAAGTATCCTACTTATGATAAGGAGATTTATGCATTGGTTCAAAGCATGAAAAAAGTGGAAACACTACTTGATGGGAAAGGAAATCTTCATACACACCGACCACCAACCATTGCAATACTTGGAATCAAAAACTAAGTTGCAACAATCAAGAAACTTTCGATGGATGGGTTTCCTACATCAATTACACTAGTTCATCGAGTATAAGAAAGGTATATACAAAATGTTTCTAATATGCTATCTAGGCCTATTGTTAGTTCTTCTACTTTTTCTCAAGCATAATTATGTTTTGCATGAAAGTTATGTTAAGAAATATGCATTTGATAATGACTTTCAAGATGTTTATGCAAACTTGAGTCAAGGAAACCAAGTAGAGGAATTGGATTACCATTTACATAATAACTTGTTGTATCATTTGGGAAAGATTTGTTTTCCACAAGGAGAGAGTGAATGTCATAAGGGAAGCACAAAATTCTCTTATTTTCTGGACATTTCGGTGTAAGAAAAACAATTTCACACCTTCAGATGTATTGTTATTTGCCTCGTATGCTTGAAACCGTGTCACATTTCATTAAAGGTTGTTCATTGTGTGTAGTCAATAAGCCTAGCTATAGGAATTTAGGATTGTACACACCACTTCTTGTAGCTTCACATCCATGGGAGATTGTTTCTATGGATTTTGTAGGAGGTCTTCCATTGTAAAAAAGAGGTCATGATTATCTGTATGTAGTTGTGGATAGGTTCGAGAAGATGTGTATATTAATGCCATGTAAAAAGAAAATCACAGATTGAACAAACAAATCAACTATTCTTTCAACATGTTTGGTTCATTTTGGGTTTCCCACATCCATTGTTAATGATCAAGATTCTCGATTTGTTGGGAATTTTTTGGTCAAGTTTGTGGGACTTGATGGATACCAATTTGAAAAAAGAGCACAACCTTTCATCCACAAATAGATGTTCAACCCGAAGTGGTCAATTGAACAATCATACATATTCTTCGAGGATACCGCAGCAAGCATCCTAAGTTGTGTGATGAACAATTCCATTACATTCATCATGATTACAACCATGGAAAGCACTCCTCTACACAAACATCACCATTTGAGGCATGTCTTGGATACTTTCCTAAATAACCATTGGATTTCATTTTTTAGAAGGATGTTGCTATTGACAGACGATAGTGACATAGAAAAATACAAGAAGTTCATAGAACAAATCCAATTGATACGTCAAACGATTCAAGATCGACTTGAAAAGAGCCAAGGAAAGTACGAAGAAAGGCACAACAAAGCATTGTGTATATCACAAGTTCCAAGTTGGTGACAAATTTTGGCTTCACATTAGCAAAGAGAGGCTTCAAGGGGAAGGTAAAATACCGAAACCAATATGTTATGGTCCTTTCATAATTTTGGAAAATATTGGTGATAATGCCTTCATGGTAGATTTTCCTTCATACATGCGAATTTAATCTGTTGTTATTGTTGAGAACTTAAAGTTGTGTGAGCCTTCGTTGATTGAAGATCAAGGAGAAAATGTTCGCATTCAATATATTGAAGAATTTTCTCTAGAATATCTTGATGAGCTTCAACAAGACACCATTATTGACGAAGAAAAAGGACATCAAAATGAGGGAGTGTAGACCACCTTTCGTATGGGGCTCAAAGGAAAAAAATCCTTCTAAGGCCAAATGGATCGAGATTGGAAAGGTGAAAGGAAAATATACCCTCATATGCTAAATAAATGAAAGTGATCTTTTGGGGTCTAAAAGCTTCCGAGTGGGGAGGAGTGATCGGGTGCTCAAAATTATGCTAAAAAAATGAAAGTTACGGAATGGTATGGAACTTGAACGATCGCATAGATCTCGTAATTTTTGAATCCATCCCAACTTGTTTCGAGGAAAATTGAAATTTTATGCTCCAAAAATGTGTGTTATGTCCACTTTTCCAAACGAGCAAATGTTTGAAAAAAAATGCACGACAACCTAATGAGTAGTCCGTACTCGCCGATCGGGCATGCCCTGGCTGGCGAGTTGATTTGTAAAAGGGTTTTTCTTTGATGAATCATGTTGTTCCAAGTGGTACATTTTTTTATTTGAAGTGGTGAGTTGTGATTGGGTTTTGGGTGGCCAATCACATGTCGCTACGTGGAATGACCGAGGGATCGCTACGTGGCGACCGAGGGCCACCAAAATTATGGAAGGTTCTAAACAGAGCAGGTCGAGGGTTGAACCCGTGACCACCACATACAAGCCAAACGAATTTACTAATCGAGTTTCACTTTGTTTCTTAACCTTATGGTTTAAAATGAGCGTTTAAGGTTTACGTTGCCACTGGTTGGGGGTGGGAGGGGGGCCACCTCCCCCCACCACATATGTATTTGCATACGACCTTATCCAGGGAAACAACGAGCGGAGGGCAGAGTTATATCGCAGACATGCCGCTTCCACTCAAACCGTGACATGTGACCGCCACAGAAACCATTTTCCGAGACCGTAGAGTTAACTACCATCATATCACTAGGTTGGAAGCGCCCCTCGCTAAGCCTCCATGTGAGTGCTAAGGCCCAAAATTCCGTGGTTAGTTAACCAGTCCGATGCATTTTTTATATAAAAAAATATTTTTCCACCAATACAATGTATAGTTTTATATTTAGATTTTAGGCGCCATTGTTTTTTTTAACCCGTTTGAAAATTTCACCGGGAATTCTAGGAAATTGTCACCCCGTTAGTCGAATTAAGGGAAAAATTGTAGGACCGGTCCATATTTTGGGGGAATTGTGGAGTGATTAGCTGGAAAAATAGGGAGGCTCATAAATTCTCTAGTTTTTTGACCAATTTCAGATGAGAAAGAGGCTAAATAGGAATTTTTTTGGCATTCGGAGCCATTGGAGCAAGTTTTAGAGTTGTTTGAGCAATCGTAAATGCATGCAATCATAGTTTTGAGCATAATCAAAGAGGGCCAAGCCATTTGAAGTCTGGGAACAAGGAGACGTAGCCCAAGAGGGTGGAACTCCTTCATCAAGTTTTTTTTGTTATTGTTTATGGTGATGTTCATGTCTCATATATGTTGTTGTTCGATTATTTTTTTCATATTAATTTGCTCAATAAATTTACATAAAAACACATAGTTTTAACTTTCAATTTCCTTATAATCCTCAAGAACTTTTTTTTATAATATGAATAATAATTTAGCTACAACAAAACTAATTTTCCCATTCATATCAAATTTAGACCAATCAATCACATGATCAACATCTTTAACATCCATCTTAAGAAATGAAACTTGGAAAAACATCATGGTATTTCACCGTTGGAGGCAGCAGCAATTTGATAGGCTAATGTTCTAATCCTTTAAATAATCCCGAAAGGTCCCCAAAACTAAGGTGCCATATTCGTACATGACCCAATACTTAAGGAACTCTTCTTGGGCTTGATGCACAAATACACATGTTTCCAAACCCGAAACTCCTTAAATATCTTTAACCTGGTTGGCATAACTTTTATTCCTATCCTATGTTGTATTTATATTCTTTTTGATTTCCTTCATTTCTTGTTCCATATCTTCCAACATGTCCAAAGTCCTATCAACACCTTGTTCACTAGATCACTCCAACTTATGGGAGTATTACAATCGTGCCCACAGAGTGCCTCAAATGGACTCATCCTTAGTGACTCATGATAACCATTGTTGTAAGAAAAATTCAACCAACATAATGTAGTCCTCACATATCCTCTTTTGATGCATCACATACATCCTCAACATGTCCTCCAATATCATATTCACCCTCTTTATCTCGTCCATCAATATGCATTTGATATGCTACGATGAAGGCTAATGTTTTCCCCCAAATCCACAAACAACTCTTTCTAGAATCTAGAAGTGAAATTCGAATCCATGTTTGACACAATCCTCTTCAAGACACCATGTAGCCTAAGTACATATCTCGATGAAGACTTGTGCCACATTATTAGTTGAATACATAGACTTCACTCGGAACGAAGTGTGCTACATTTTTCAACTTTTCAACCACAACCATGATGGAATCATGTTGTCTATATGTAACCTATAAACATATGATTAAATCCATGGAAATGGCCTCCCACTTCCACTCGCGGAACCAAGATTGGTCGTAATGGTCCACCTAGATGCTTACACTCTTCCTTCACCTACTCGATAGTCTAAACATATAGCCACAAACTCTACCATGTCCTTATTCAGCATTCAACCAATGATAAAAACTTCTTCATTGTTGTCAATGTCTTCGGGTATCCCGTCGACCTAAATATACTTTCGTATGAAACTCTCACATTATAGTCTTATTGAGATCATTTTCATTCGACACATATATCGTGTCCCTAAAGATGATCAAACCATATGTTGTAAGATGATAATCCACATCATGATCACATGTACCCTCACCGTAACATGTGCCTAAGCTCCCTACACTTGTCATTATATTGACCTCCATGTAATATCTCATCCCGTAAACCTATCCCATTAGAGCTCATAGTTTCTATATGATTCACATGTATTCTTCTTCTAAGAGCATCATCGCAACCCTCTTCTCTTTACCATTGATGTACCCGATCTCAAAGTCAAACTCACTAACCATGGACAACCATATAGCTTGTATGGAATTCAAATTCGAATGGTCAAATAAGTATATCAATTCAATGTGATCGCACATCATTACAAACCTCCTACCAAGAAGATAGCGCTTCCACATCTTCAATGCATGGATGATTTCTTCCAATTCAAGATCACGTGTTAGTAATTATTCTCATGCTCATTCAGTTTTTAGTGACTCATAACACACTAATCGTCCTTCCTACATAAGGAATGCACCAAGTACTCTATTACAAGCATATATATACACCAAAAAATGTTATTCTTGATCTACAATATTTAACAACCGGAGCATTCGTTAAAAACTCGCTCCAACTTCTCAAAGCTTGTTGCACATTCCTCTCGTCCATTCAAAATTCTTACCTTTTCTCTCGCAATGACATAATAGGATATGCAATCTAGGAGAAGTTCCTAATGAACCTTCTATAATAACTTGCTATAACCATAAATGATATGACCTCATCCACATTTATAGGAGCTACACATTCCATGATAGAAATTATCTTTTTTGGATCCATTGTTATGCGTTAGTTGGAAACAACATGTCCCGAGAGATGTACCTCTCGTCCGAATAAACTAAATTTATTGAGCTCAACATAAAATTGATGTTCTCTCAACAATCTCAATACTAATGCTAAGTGTTTGACATGATCTTCTTCATTCTTATAATATACCAAAGTATTTCATAAATGAATACAATAACAAACTTGTCCGAGATAAGGACACAACACATTATTCATCAAGCACATAAAAGTAGCTGAAGGATTAGTAAAACCAAATGGAACTAAAAAAAAATGCCCATACCTAGTCCATAAATATGTCTTATAAATGTCCTCTTCCTTTAAGTGTACCCGATGGTAGTCAAATCTCATATCAATCCTTGAGAACATTGTTGCTCCCTTCAACTAATCAAACAAGTCATCAATCCTCAGCTAAAAAATATATTTTCTTGATGGATACTTTGTTCAAATGTGTGTAACCAATGCATAACTCGAGATTACCATCCTTCTTCTTCACAAATAACATTGGTGCATCCAACGTGATACACTTGGCCTAATGTATCCCTTTTCAAGAATTTCCCTTCAATCGCAACTTCAACTCATACTAACTTTGGAGTGCTCATCTTATAAGGTGCTCTTTGATGCTTTAAAGTGTTGCTCCTAGTACCAACTCAATCGAAAAATCCCACTTCCCCGTGAGGCGAAAAACTCGAAATATTTGTTGGAAACACATCCCCGAAACTACTATAGAATCGGTACTTGTTCAATACCTATGCATCCTCATCCTCCTTACCTTTATCACTAGAAATATGCATTTCAAATACCACACACCCTTTTCTTCCATTTCACTTTGTCCCGCATATCTGTCACCATTCTATCCAATGTTTCCTTCTTCTTACCCCGTAAGATTTTTTTTTCCATTTCCATCCAAACACTACAATAGCTTTGTCATAACAATCCACCAGCTTTAATGTGAAGATATAACCAATCCATAACCAAAAGAATACTATATGATCCTAGCGGAAATACATTCAAATGTGTTTAAGTAGGCATACCATTCAACTAAAACACATAAGTTCTTACCCAATGATGGACTCTTTTCTTTATACTTGTAGCCAATTGCACTAACCAAGATTCTCGCATGCACTTCTTTATTCAAACCACAGTTATCCACCAAGTCAAGATTAACATAACTATAATTATATCTAGGGTCGATAAAAATAAAAACAACTTGATCACAAAGCTTACCATCCATCTCAATGATAGATTCTTGACGATATTCCTTCCTATTATCTAATGTTGCATAGATCCAAGGAATTCTCTTCCCAACATCCACAACAATTTTCAACTCCCAGTGCATCGTATATCCGAGGCCTACCACCATGATATTGTGGATAATCTCTCTTGAGATTATCCTTACCACTTATACAACACTCAGAACAATACCATACCATCACCTCTATTCTATTTCCCTCTAGGTCGTTGTTACACCATTTTTTGGTCATCTAACCTATTATCATTAGATGAACCCAAGTACACCATGTAAGACCAATTTTACCCTAAGTAAAATTGCTTTCACTATGTGAAATAACTTAGTAAAACACCTTTATTAAGTTGTTTATGGTCTAAACCAAAAACCCCAAAAGGAAATAATAAACAAATCTATATTTGTTTATATTTCCTGGTCATATTTAACCCAAAACAAGGAAATTAATTAAATAAATCCTTATTTATTTGATTATTTCCTAGGAATAAGTTATTTAAATCATTATTTAAATAATATTCCTAGTTAAATTTGACTAAATCATTTATAAATAATTAAATAAATCATTATTTTTTTAATTATATTCCCATCATTTCCTTAAAATAATAAATAAATCATTTATTTATTTATTGTTTATAAATAAAAGAATTGACCCAAGTAAAAAATCCTTTTCCCTCCAACAAATATAATAAAATATTCCTAAAGGGTGGTTCTAGAATCTGATTAATAATATTTTATTCATGCACCAAGTTCTAGATCTCCCTAATATTTTGTTATAAATAGAAGGGTTTTGCCCCATTCATTAGTCACCTTTCATTGCATTAGATCACTCTGGATCTATACTTGGTCACATTCTCCATTTTTGCCTTGTGAGCTCCTTTTGAGTTCTATGTTTGTCTGGGTTTTCTACACCAACAAGAGAGAGAAATTTTAGATCTGAAATGATGAGGACTTTCAAGAACCCATCCCATTGAGGAGAAGCTGAAAACACCTTTCTTGTTTTCCTCTCAAAGTCCCCCTTTTTAATATAATATAAATATTCTTTCAAATACATTGTTCTTGTCTTGTCTATTGATGCATGGAGCCACGTTTTTATTTTTACTCGCTTAATGTCTTTTATGCTTAGATCTAGATTTGTGCAGCATTATTTGGATCACCTAATTGCAGATTTTAAAGATATTGGTATCCATAATTGATGTTAGGGCTATTTGTTATGCATAGCTAAAGTGATCTTTTACGACGTAAATATTCATACTAACAATTGGCGACTCCACTACGTATTTTTTTGCGACTCACTCTGTCGTTTTATATATTCCTACATATCCAAATTATTTCAAACCTTAGGGTTACTCTTCGACTTTATATTTTTCCTATTTTTATGGTGCTTTTCACCTCTAAAAACCCTCAAACATTAAATTTTTTTAACTTACGTGTGTTTCTAGCCCTATTGCGCAGGTGACGTGACATCATCCGCAGCCTAAGACGACAAATTTTTCTGAAATCGCCGTCGAGAGACCTGGATCCGCAAGTCACACTTATCGGCCCAAAAACTCGTGACTCGGACTTGAGGGCACACTTTTCGCCCCAAAAGCGTGACACCGGATCGAAAACAGTGTCGAAACTTGCGACCGCACTTTTTTTCTATCGCAATTTTCTAGAACTTTTTCTGGGTTTGTCCGTAAAGCTCTGTCGTGGTTTTCGAGCCTCTGTCTCCGCCCTGTTTAGACCCGTTTCTCGATCTATTTCATTCAACTAAGTGGGAATATTTCCCCTTAGGGGCTCTAGTACCCTCCACTTTTTGTGGGAGATTTTTCGTTGTTTCGTACGTACGAATTTCCGAGTTTCGACCTTCTTTCTTTTAGATCCGATACCTCATTTTCGGATCCCTACAGATCATCTCTTCTCCCTTTCAAATCACCTCATATAGTTTTGTTTGGGTTTATCTCTAGGGTCACCTCCTTGTCCCTCCTATCTTTAGTTGATTCCTTCTTTTGTAACAACAACCTTGCCTCCGCCTTTTGCTATTTTCTCGCACCTCTTTTTTAGCAGATTTCTCCTTTAGATCCCCTGTCCCTCCCGACCTTAGATATGTTGGCCCCCTTCTTAGCATGTTTTGATTTGATTTTTTTCCCTCTTATAGACTATTTTTGAGAGACCCACCTTCTTGGGTTAGATCGATGCATTGTTAGCTATTAATTTTCTATTATTTTAGTCTTATTTACTACTGATTTATTTTTCGACTTACGTAGCACACTTTTTCTCTTACTCTCAAAACGTCCGGGTTTAAAAAAATTAAAATTAACGCACGCCACACACCGACCCATAAGTGAAGAAGAGCTTGGTTAACACCACCCGGAAAAGACTTTAAAATCAATTGACACTACACTCGCCCTTGTTTTGACATTGACCTCACTTCGATTTTTGCACCTCCCCTCGCTTGTTGGTTTTTCTTCTTCCCGTCATCATTGTGCCTCTAAGGCGTTTGTCTCGAGACTTCTTGGCCTTCACCCTCGCTCGGTTGGTCGACTTCCTCCCGCCCATCGTCATCGAGTTAGTCCTCCCCCGAGTTCGCACTCCGACTCTTCTTCGATTGTTCGATGTTCTCCCCCTACTCCCGGGGTTCTCCCCCTGTTACCTTCACCATGTCTAGTTCGGGGCCTAGCGCTAGCGGCAACCCCAATTCTACTGTTGGGTCCATTTCCAGTGGAACCACTACGGAACCCTACCTCGACTACCCCTTTTCTCCCTTATATGGCCGGTCTCGGCCTCCCCGACTTTAATCAGCTAATCAATGATCCTATTTTGCCACGATGTCGGTTGGCCCTGCTATGCCAACCATGCTCCCTCCAACATTCCCAAGTTCGAAGGCCTTGCTAGTGAAGATGCCTCCAACCATATCCGATCTTTCCACATGTGGTGTTCATCCAATTCCATTACCGATGACTCCATCCGTCTTAGATTGTTCCAACGCACGCTTATAAAGCGAGCTTCTAAATGGTATGTTGATCAGGCCACCTCTTCCCATACCACCTTTGCAACCATTGCCCAAGCCTTTTTATCTTATTTCCAGCCTCCCTCTTCGATACGACAACGGTACATAACTCTTGACTTCTTTTCGTCAATCCTCTTCGACCCGCCTTTTCGCTCTATGTCCGAGAACGACGGAGAAGACGGAGCTTATGTCGCAGCTCCCACCTTTGAAGATCGGGTTTATATGGGACTGGTTCCTTCGCTCTCTCCTACTTCCCATTGGAAAATATGTCGCATCCCACTTCCCCCCAAACCGAAGAAGCCGCCTCAAATAGCCTTGAAATATGACCTTATCTATGCTCAACTGGTTATGTTTATACCCGTCCTTCCCGACCTCCCCAAACCCGGTGGCCCTCACACCCCGGGGGCATCTAACTCTACCGACGGTATCGTTGGAGCTCTTTCACATACCTCTGCCCAACCTCTTATGGGCTATGGTTTCCCCTCCGAGAGGGGCCAACACCTCCCGCACCTTTCCCCCTCCGTAGCATGTATCTAGGATACTGCATGCCTCCTCCTTTTCCCCACACTCCTCGCTTACCTCAATGTTGCCCATCCTAACCCTTATCCTTACCCATAGCTCTGGTGTCCCAGCTCCTCTAGCATTTGGACCTCCCACTCCCTTGCCTTCTCCACCCCCGTAGCCGCACTTCCTACCCCCTCCAGGGCAAGTATTTGCACAAAGCAAGGTGCGAATACTCTCTTCCTTCTCAACTAAAGAGGAAAGGCAATCAATCGCCTCTCGGTAATCATAGATCCAATCCTCCAAGTATCGATTCTAACACTACCAACTAGCCACAGAGCTTTCAACCCCAAGCACGGGACAGCCGCTTCGAACTAATAAGCCATGTTTGTGTTGGCGTTGAACTTCTTATAAGGTGCAACATTTTCTTTATCACCTCGCATCCCTAAGGTCTCATTCTTTTCAACTTCCATTTACCTTTAAATTTGTCTTTACCTTTCCAACCTTTCTCAAATTTTGTTTTTGCTCTTTAACTGATCATAACAATGCTTCAATGTCCCAATAAATTCCTCAAGTGACCGTGGCTCATCATACTCAATCCGATCTTGTTATGTGGATAAATCCTTCTTGTGGACAAGAACGATCTCCCTAGTATCCTAAGGATATTTAGAAACAAATAACTAAATGCAAACCATTTTCTCTAGATCATTTGTGATTCGGAATTATTAATAAAAAAGTATGAGGACATACCCTTACCTAAAGTCGAACGTTTGTCGAAATATTCTATCCAAGCTTTGCTCCAAAAGAGGTCACTTCAGAGCATGTGAAACACGTGAGCAAAGAAATATAAAAAGATTAAAATCACCTGCAAGATATAGTAATTGAGAAAATACTAACCTATCTCGTTGATCAAGGAATCCAAGAATTGAAATACTCAAATAGATACATGAACAATTCAATGAGAAAATGGAATCCATTTGTATTAACTTGTATAATAAGAAGTAACCTTACAACCTTCCACCTTGATGTTATACGGAGCTCTTCTAGGATCCTAAACAATCGTCCTCTCTTAGATTGACAAGCCTTCTTCTCTCCGAACTAGCATAAAGTTATGTACATGAGTGTGTGATCATTCTCATATCGAAAATGGCTAGTATAGAGAGTATGCTCTCTTAATAATTTCTTCAGAAATTACCACATATGTGTCTCTACCCTTGAGATCGAAACATGAGCTCAATTTATAAGGAAATGGAGGTAGTTTCAGCTCCATGAAGAGGGGGATAGATTCCTCTCATGAAGGGATTTAAGCTCCATAGACCAAGGGATAAGCTCCATGAGTGAAGGGATAGAGCTCATGAGTATAGGATAAAGCTCAAACCGAACACACTTCTAGAAGCTTCTAGTTGGGAGAATATTCATCCGAAATTGGGCTTCTAGAACTTACTTTTTCCTTTATTTGACCGTTTATGGGGGTCTCGCAGGTTTTATAAGCAAAACATGCGGGATGTGCCATGCAGTTATAGAGAAAATATCTGCGGATCCATAGGTAAGGGCTAAGAAAAGTGCGTAGTTAGAATTTTTTAAGGTTTTAATGAGATTTTCTCCAATTCCAAGACTTGGTTTAGGAACATTAGGGTTTTTGACTTCTAAGGGAGCATAATATATGTAGTGATGAACCTATATAGACAAGTCAAATGTCATGGTGACAAAATTATGTGTAACAAATTTCCCCCTAAAGTGTGAATTCCGAGGTAGTTCTAAAGAGTGAAGTGCTTTATCTTTCCGAGGATTGGACTCGTGGACATACCGGTCGAAAGCTTGTAAAAACATTCAATGCAAACATATATATGTATATCATCACCGAGGTAGGAATTCCCATACTCGGATAAAAACTAATTACATGTTCTCGTATAGAAATGATTTTAAAATTACATCAATAGTAGACACAAACATGGATGTAGCCATTTGTCATAAATAGTCTATCGTATCATGAATAATAAAACTCCTTGCGTACTGGATGGTGGAAAATACATCTAGGGTCTTGATTTCTGCTTTCCCGAACTAGTACGATTCTATCCATGTGATTGATTGTGTTGAATTCGGACATGGTAGAAACCACTTGATTACCAATCAATGATGTAAATTGTTAACAAGTGTGAGAGAAACCACCAATAATGACTATGGCTCTCAAAGTACTCAAGACAATCCACGAAGTGTGAATGAATTATTTGCAGAAAACACTTCACGAATCATTCGATCGAAGGTCAATGATGCAACTTGTTGTCAAAGGCGTGAAAACCCGCCATTAAGGCATGCAGATCCCAAAGTACCGATAGGATTCTAGATCAACTTTCTAGATGATGAGCTATCGTCGATAGAAAGGGACCCATCGTAGGAAAAGCCCACGTACATCAAATCATTAGATCAAGTTTTGAAGAATTTTTTAGCAAGGGACTGAGTCGTGGATGGTTAATGCGAATGGAGACAAATGTTTGCAATGAATAGTTTATTTGAACCGTCTCTTGAACACATAACAACACTATAGATGGTTTGGAAACAATTAACCTAAAGCTAATACCAGAAATCGACCGAAGGCTTTCAATATGGTTTGATTAACTATTAGACAAAGGATTTTCCCAACCCATGTACAAGTGTGACAAAAAAGTGTTGTGTTCAAGAGTGGTATACTACTTTTCAAAACAAATTGTGACAACCGGATTCATTTTCCCTTTTTCCCCCCACCATTTTCGGCAAGTACCTCTTTATTTTTGACAAGCTTGAGGAGGATAACATTTTCTTGTTGTGTAAGCCCATCCTTCATATGATACCAACTTAGTATTAAAATCAAACCCTAAGAAGGAGTGGTTCGTTCCTATTTGTAAACAACAGTCCTTTACTTTTAAATTTTAACGAGTCCAAAGATAGGTGAAACTCGGTGTTTTTCAATTTTAGGGAGTTAGAAGAAAAATATAAGAAAACTTCGTGGTTGTACTTTTCTTAAATCTAGTCTCTCAAGCCCGAGAAAGGATAAAATAATACAAGAGATAACTCTATTTACCATGATTAGTCAATGTATACCTTTTCTCGTAAATAGTTCATTTCAAATCCAAAAAAAGGGGCAAAATTATATTGAAAGGACGACTATTCATTTCCTTTAATGAGTTCGAATAGTCAATTACTCATGTGATCTTTTCATATTTAGAGAGTCCGAAAAGGGCTTAAAAGAGAACTCCAAGGTTTTTCATTTTCGTAATTTTCAAGAGCCTCGAAAAAGTGATAAAAGTGTACTCATGATCAAAATAATTCTTTTCACCGTAAAATCTATATTCTCGCACGAAAAAACTCGAAATATTAAACATACTTGTTTCCAATAAGTAAAAACATTGAAAAAATTACTTTTTTAAAGTAGAAAATAAATAAAATATTGTATTTAATTCATTCAAAAAAATCTTATAAAAAGGAGTTTAACAAAGTCATTTTCACCTTTTTTCTTCAAAGTTGTAAATTGAAAGCTTTTGGCGTAAAAAATTTCGTGAGTTGATAACAAGAGAACCGACCGCTCAAATCAATATTCGTCGAACTGGTAATCCAAAACACTATCTCTCTTCATTTCTATCCAATTAAATTCTCTTTTAGGTTTTAAAATCATTTTTTGAGGAGAAATTATGTTTAAAATTCTCGCTTTTCGGGGTCCGTAGCAGTGTTGGGTGTGGAGCTTGATTATCTTGTTTACTTTGTATCATAGCATTGGACCCCCGTACCTTTAAAAGGGCAGCAATGCCGCCCGTAATTAATCGCTGCCGTGGGGGGTCCAGTGGGGGGCGACAACACTGGAGCGCGGGGAGTTCTCGCATGCCGCCCCGACGCTAAAAACATATGTAAAATTGCCTTGTAAAAGTATAGTAATTTCTAGTCAATCCGCTCATTCATAGATGGATGATTTGATGGTAGAAGTTATGTTTAGTTTAGGGTTTTTTTTCCCCTAGAAGGAAACCCCCTTTTATATATGAGGGTATTGTATTACGGCTATGTATTACGTGTGTATTCTCGCAGCGAGAAATAGATAGTGGAGACCGTGAGAGAGAATAGAGGATATTACAACAGATCTTCCGTAGGTTTTGTCTCTTCAATTTTTTGCTAGATAATAGAAAGAAGGACTGGATGTTTGGGGTGGGCGTAGCCCAAACTCGGGTAAACCACGTATATCTTTGTCTCTCCGGTTTTATGTGTTTTGTGTGCTTGTATTTTTTCGCATATTTTATGTGTTGCATTGCTAAATAATATATAATTTCCTAAAAAACTAGTATCGATGAGCCAAAGGTCTATTTGGCTAATAAACTCATAGGAAAGAAGGGTTCCTCGTTCGAGTGGGAGAAATGGTGGAAGATGGAAAATTTAGGGTTGAGAAAATTTAATGGCCAAAACTTCTCGTTGTGGAAGATGCAGATGGAAGATTATCCGTATCGTAAAGATCCGTACCTACCATTGAGCGAAAAAACAAAGAAGCCAATGGTCATGACAAATGTGGAATGGAACATTCCCGATAGAAAGGCACTCGATACAGTGATGGTTGTGCCTTGCGGTACCGCCGCTCAATATTTCGAAGGAAACAAAACAAGAGGGTTTGATGCAAACGTTGGTGAAACTATATGAAAAACCCTCGCCCTCAAACAAGGTATTTCTTATGAAACGATTATTTAACATGAAGATGTCGAAGGTGGATCTCATTGCATACCATTTAAATGATTTTAATACATTTACCAAATCTAAGTTCTATAGGGGTAAAATTTTGATGATGAAGTTAGGGTTCTTTTATTTCTCATGCTCATTTCACGTAAAGCTGGAATGGTTTGAGTTATGGCCATTAGTAACTCCGTCTCCGGATCTAGTACTTTAAAGTTTGATGATGTTTTCATGCTATCCCTTAGTGAGGAAATGTGATTTCAGAAAAAGCTCTGTGAGACATCTAGTAATGCTTTGAGTGCAACATCCAGGGAAGAAGAATGGAAAGAGGAAAGAGCTCGGTTATCGTAGTAAATCAAAGGAAAGGCGATCCAAGTCCGCATCGGGGATAGTGTGTTGGAAATGTGGAAAGAGAGGAAACCCTAAACAAAGATTGTAGATCTTGGAAGGGAAAAAGAAGGAGATTCACAACAAGAAAACAATCATGAAGCAAATGTGACAGGTGATGTGTTACAAGATGCTTTGATTATTTCTTTCGAAAATGTTACTCGATTCGTGGGTTGTAGATTCAGTGATTTCCATTCCATGCCACAATTGATAAGAAATATTTTCATGACTATGTTCAAGGAGATTTTGGACAAGTTCGTTTGGGTGATGATAAACCTTGTAAAATTGTTGGAAATGGGTAAAGTTCTTGTAAAACAACCAAATGGAAACCAATGGCTACCAAAGGAGGTAAGGCATGTTCCGTATCCTAAGAAAAAATCTGATTTCAACGGGGTAGTTAGGCAGTTGAAGGTTGTGTGACAACTTTCTGCGCATAAAACTTGGAAGGTCACCAAAGGAGCGCCGGGTAATAGCAAAAGGTGAAAAGGTTGGTACATTGTATTTATGCAATGGTATTTCTAACTCGTTAATGCTTTAAATTCCAAAGGAGCGGATGCAAGATTATGGCATCATAGGTCTCCGACACATGAGTGAGAAGGGAATGAAGATTCTTCACTCAAGAAATTTGTTGCCAGGTTTGAATAATGTTGATTTGGATTTCTCGTGAAAATTGCATTTATGGAAAACAAAAGAGAGTCACATTTCTTAGAGTTGGGAAAGAAAATAAGAGGGAAAAAATTAGAGCTTGTGCATGCAGATGTATGGGGACCGTCATTGATATCATCTCTCAGTGGTTCTCATTATTATGTTACTTTTATTAATGATGCAACTAGAAAAACATGGATTTATTGTATTAAGAATAAATCTAGATGTATTTGATACTTTCAAGAAATGGAAAGCTTTTTGTTGAGATTGAGACAGAAAAAAAGTTGAAGTGTCTCAGATCAAACAATGGAGGTGAATATTGCAAAGAAAAGATTTTGATAGGTACTCGTTTAGAGCATGGAATTCGCAGCAGAGAAGACAGCTTCAAGAACACCACAAGAAAGTGGTGTCGAAAAGAATGAACGTAACAATCATGGAGGTCGTGCAAGGTGCATGAGATTGCATGCAGGATCGCCTTTAAAATTTTGGGCAAATGTCAGACATCGTTGTTTATCTAATAAAGCAGGGCCTTCAAGTTACTTGGATGGTGGTATTCCTGTGAGGAAGCATGGACAAGTAAAAAGGTAAACTAATCTTTTTAAATCCTTTTGCGTTTGTGAGGCCTTTGTCCATATTAATAAGAAAATAGAACAAAGCTTGAGGCAAAATCAAATAAATGTACCTTTATTGGATATGGTGTTAATGATTTTGGGATATCACTTATGTGATTATGAAAATAAAAAAATCATTAGGAGCGATAGATGCAATATTCAATGAAAAAGGTCTTGTATAAGAATCGATTGCAGGAAAAGAAACAAGAAAAAGAAACGAAGGAATACACGGTTCGGATGAGATAACCGAAAAATAAAGGTGCTCGAAAAATAATAATAATCAACAACCACCACAATAGCAACAGCACCCTCAAACACCTCGAAAGTGGTGTTAGAAGATCTACCAGGATAAGTAGACCCCTTGAATGATACTCCCCTTCATTATATTATTGATTGTCGATTGATTCTAGTGAACCCAAATGTTATGAAGAAGCAATGAAGGTTGAAAGCGAGTGAAGAAGTGGGAGCTAGCCATGGAAGAAGAGATGGACTCCTTAATGCATAACCATTGAGATTTAGTCAAGTTGCTCTGTCGTAAAACCGCATTGTAGAATAAATGGGTTTACGGAGCTAAAGGAAGAAGATGGAGGAAAACGCGTAGGCACAAAGCTAGACTTGTGGTGAAGGGGTTTACACGAAGAAAGGTATTGATTTTTGATGAAATATTTTCTCCCGTTGTTGAAAATGACTTCAATCGGAACTATTTTAAGTCTTGTAGAGCGGAAGATTTACATCTTGAATAGTTAGATGTAAAGACATCATTTCTCTCATGGAGATCCGGAGGAAGAGATCTATATGGAGCAACCAAGGATATGTAAGGTCAAAGGGAAAGAAGAATTAGTGTGCGAAAGCAAAGAAGAGCTTGTATGGCTTAAAAATAGGCTCCAAGGCGGTGGTATCTAAAATTTGACAAGTTTATGCTCTCAACAAGGTTATACTAGATGTCACTCGATCATTGTGTTTTATCTCGAAAAGGAAAATGATGGCGGCTATATTATATTGTTATCGTATGTAGATGACATGCTTGTTGCGAGTTCAACATGCGAGGAAATAAATATGCTCAAAAGAAAATTGGCAAATTCATTTGCAATGAAGGATTTGGGAGCCGCAAAACAAATCCTTGGTATGAGATGCTGACTAGAGACAGGAAAAATCGCAAATTAACACCATGCCTCGCGAATGAGTACATAGAAAAAGGTGTTGAAAAGATTTAATATGTAGAATGCAAAACCGCTAGTACACACTTTTTCTAGCCATTTCAAAATTAGTAAGGAGATGTGCCCCAAGACCCAAGAAGACATGGATTATATGTCTAAAGTTCCATATGCATCAGAAAATAGTTGGAAGCTTAATGTATGCAATGATTCCGTACAAGGCTCCGATATTTGCACATGCTAAATGGGAGCTGTTGTAAGTGTAAATGAATAATCTAGGAAAAGAACATTGGATGGTAGTAAATGGATTCTCGTATATTTGAGAGGTACAACAAATCAAGCATTATACTTTGGTGGTTCAAACATTGCTCTACGCGGATATGTTGATGCGGATATGGCGTGACAGAGATAACTAAAGTGAGCACTCACAGATATGTATTTATTGTAGGTGGAAATAACCCGTCGCTGGGTTTCAAAATCCAAAGTGTTGTTGCACTTTCAACAACGAACGAGTAGCATGTTGCTGCCCTACGGAGGCTAGTAAAGAAATAATTTGTACAAAGGTTTATGGATGAATTGGGTAAGAAGCATGATATGGGCACGTTATACTGATGATAGCCAAAGTGTCATTCATCTTGCAAAGAACTCAACATTTCATTCCAGGACTAAACACATACATCTCAAGTACCATTTCATACGGGCGCATTGGAAGATGGAGAGTTGAAGCTAGAAAAGATACACACCAGCCAAAATCCTGCAGAGCATGCTAACAAAAGTTGTAACCGAGAAACCGAGAATGTGCTCGCTTTCCAATTGGTCTTTAAGGATGACGATGAAGATGAGGAATAGCCGAGTCCAAAGAGGAGTCATTGTCCAAAGAAATGAAGCGGTGGGTGGAGTTGCTACAATTAGTCTCCAAGTGGGGGATTGTTGGGTGTGGAGCCCTCGATTATCTCGTTTACTTTGTATCACGCACATTGGACCCCCGTACCCTGTGCGGGCGGCAACGCCGCCCGTAATTAATCGCCGTCATGGGGGGTCGAGAAGCGGTAGCGCTTTTTGAAGCTCGCCGGGGGTTTCGAGAGGGCGCCGCGAAGCTACAAAAACAAAAAGCAGAGATGTAAAATTGCCTAGTAAAAGTATAGTAATTTTCGGTCAACTGGGCCGTTCATAGAAAAATGATCCGACGATAGAAGTTATGCTTAGTTTAGGGTTTTTTCCTAGAAGGCAACCCCCTTGTATATATGAGGGTATTGTATTGCAACGTGTATTACATGTGTATTCTCGCAGCGAGAAACAGACAGGAGACCGTAGAGAGAACAAAGGATACTACAATGGATCTGCTTGTAGGTTTTGTCTCTCAAATTTTCATTTGATAATAGAAAGAAGGCCTGATGTTTGGGGTGGACATAGCCCAAATCGAGTGAACTCACGTATATCTATGTCTCTCTCGGTTTTATGTGTTTTGTGTGCTTGTATTTTTCGCATATTTTATGTGTTGCATTGCTCCATAATATATAATTTTCTAACACGCGGGCCATACATGCATCACCTATGGGACTCTCGATAATTTTATTAAAGGAAAATTATCACGACTCTGAGGTTTTTGTGTAGAGCACATGTAGAATTCCACTGTCTCTCGCACAAAAACTGCGCGAGGCGTCGTGACCAAATGAAAATTGATAATTTCTCACAAAAAAGGTTAAAATTTCCCCACTCTAAAGTTTCTAATCTTCAAATGCGTCCATTTGCGGACTATTCCACAATGCTAGAGTGGAGAGAACATGAGCATGAAGGTACATATGATGCGCCTATGAATGATCCAGCCCACAATGCGTGCACTTAGAAATTGTGGTTTGTATAAATTCTTGGCAATTCAAGGTATGAGGGAAAAAGTGGAACCGATGACATGGCTAGTGAACAAGTGGGATGTTAAAAATCAATGATTTATCATTGGCGATCATACGACTTGAACTTGAGCTCAAAGATATTTATATTCTCACCGGATTATTCAAAAAGAGGAGAAAACATTTCTTTGTTTGGAGCGAGCAAGGTGGCCTACTCATTTCTAGTTACAAACAAGATGTGTGTGTTGATGAAGCAGATCTAAAATATAATCGCATAGATATAAAGACTATCTTACGAGTTGATATTAAAGTTATTGCATTCATAGTACCAAAGGTAGTGTAAGTGCGGCTCCACATGTGGCCACCAAGTCTCAGATGCGTACCAAAGTTGATTTTTTAGAGGCACCATTTTCAATTTGGTGTGAAGGGCATTGGCCAACATGAAAGGCCAACCCGACCAAACAGCAAAAAATGAAAAGTTGAAAAACTTTGGGTATGGTGCCATCCTAATCTCTTTTGCTTTGGAGAGGATTCCATTCCTTGCCCCTTGCCTTATTCTCGTCAATCGTGGTGAACTTAGAGAACCTCGTATGGTACGTTGGGTTGCATTGATGGCCCACCATGGTATGCAATGATGAGCATGGTGGTTCGCCACTCGCGTATTTTATGTGGTCAGCAGAAGCAAATCTTCACAACCGAAGATTTCCCATATGCGGGTATAGATTTCAAAGGCGATTCCGAGATGTCCTTACCTCCAGGGCACAATGGGATGAATCATGTAAGAGAATCATTTTTGATGTGTTTTAACTCTAATTTTTATTTGTTTTAAATTTTCCAATATTGATAATAATGCGTATGTTGGTCCACTGACCAACCAACTATACTGCCACTTTGAAAGGTGGCAAACAAAGCCCATAACACAACACAGGATTAGGCAATAGAAAACTACTCACCGACATAGAACACAACCTAGAGAGGTTGACTATAGATATCCCCGAGACATCAACATCGATATTCCTCTCCGTCTCGAGACATGTTACTAGTGTTCTAGAGCTAGCTTAGGAGATTCCTATGCAAGGTGTGCGCGTGTGATAGTCTACTACCATGATCATCACCACGGATAGTGGAAGATCATCATGGATTGACATATTTTGTTTTCGTGTATCGTTGTCTTTTAGATCATAAGGTGTTTTAAACTATGATCATGTGACGATGTGATATATTTTTGAAAACACAAAAACTCTTATCTATAATATTACTACTTTCTCTCGACTATCTTGTTCAACATGTATCGAATGTTGTTTTGGTTTATTGTTTTTAACGTTGCAAATGTCTATTTAAAACACGATTAGCTAATGCATCAACCAAATGTTTTTAAATTTCTTGACATGTGTTGATATTCAATGTAATCAAATTTTTTTTCCAAGAGCCGAACCTTCAAAAATAATCTTAATAACACTCGGATTTTTTAATTGCGTATACTCGTTTAAATGTAATATAATTAGTTCTAAATCTAACCTTATGATCAAACGTCTAATACCAAATGAAATGGCATCAAATAATAAATCAATCACCGTGCTATATTCCGCAATATTGTTCGTTGTTTGACCAAGGCTTACCCCCTATGCATAGAAACTAACTCCTCAAAGGGTGAATAAATAACCCAAAGCCGTTATAGAAATATTTCCATGTACTACAATAAAACAGTGCACCATCAACAAAACCAATGTATGTTTGAAGGGATGTCGATATCCGAAATATCAAGAGTAATCAAGATAGCAGCAGATAGTAGCAAAAGCTAGGCACACCTATCTAATCTAAGGCACACTAACTAGAAAAAAATAACTAATATACAAGTGAGATACTCCACACAAGAATCAAGCATAATACTTCGTAGATATATACCATTTCGGAGCTTTATCTAAATATACCCCATCATAATCAATCAATTCATAGGCCCCTTTGGCAAGCACGCCTGACAATGTAAGTAGACCATGCCACATTGGTTAAAATTTCCCAACTCCTAGCTTATCATTGCCTTGATCATATCCTAAGACTAGGTCACCTTTCGAAAAAAACATGAGGTGTAACACTTTGATCATACTGACTTTAATGCATTTTTGTATGAGCTCATCGCTAATGAAGTGCACCGTAGTCTCATCTAATTGTGCTAACTACAAAAAATAATTTTTCCTCTTCGAGGTAGATGGTAGTAACTCTATGGCTAATTGGAGTGACTGAGTATTTCGTATTCAATGGGTAACATAGCTTATAAACCGTAAACCAGCTTGAAAAGGAGTGAACCCTATTGCAGCTTTTTGCTTTCGAGGTTCGCATGCTCATAATGCCAAAAAAGCATGGCATGCCAATTCGATTTGTGAGTTCCGATAATCCATTTGATCATAGTGGTTAAAAATTTATTAATGGCTTCAACTCGACCATTAGCCCATAATTAATATGGAGGAGCAGTTACTCATGGCGCATGCCAAGTTGATCGAAAGTTCCGTCATCATTGTATTTCAGAAAATGACTCCCATGGTCGAAAGGATAATAGCTTGGGGTAGACCAAAAAGAGCAATGACATGATTGAATACGAACGTAGTCGTAGTTTTTCGATCCGACATGAATGTAGGCATCACCTCGACCCATTTGGTAAAGTAATCTACAACAATAATAATGTACCCATGCCCTGCGCGTCGAGTGAGGGTTACATGTAATAAAATCAATGCCCCATTTCGCAAAAGGACCAACAACAATTATAGGGTGATGAGGAGTTGGTGGATGCATACATCTTCGATCAAATATTTGATAGTTATGGAATTTTTAGACCACAAGAATGCAATATTTAAATAATGATGGCCAAAAAATAGCCAAAGGCGTTAATATCTTTTGGGTCGTGGCATACCCGTACATATGACCACCACACACTCCGCAGTGGCGCTCATTTAAAACCCTTTTTAGCCTCTTCATGAGTTATGTACGTCGAAAAACATCACTGTACACACTACGATAAAGTGTGTCCCCAACAATATTGTATTGCTAAGATTGGTAATGGATCTTTCGTCGATTTGAACGTGAAATATCGAAAGGGTCGAAAGGTTTGGGTTTGAAGATAAATAATGATATCTCCATACCATGATCTAATGTACTCGATAAGAAACAGATTCATCTACAATGGGATGCTCTACCACGTTTCGTCTCACGCATGGGAAAGTCACACATAATTTATACAAACACCAAATAATTTCTTTCATTTAGAATTTTCAAATCTAAATCAAACTCTTGTAGGATAATAATCCATTAGAGTATTTTCCCCTAAGTAATTGTTTTGTCAAAATATACATCATGGGTTACAATTAGAAATTACATTTGTCTTGCGTAATAGTATGTAATGATGAAATATTTGGACATCTTGAATCGTCGTCAAGGCATAATTTCTCCACATGTGAATATTTCATTTTAGTTGGATTCAAATTCCTACTTAGATAGTAAATCACATGCTCATTGTGAAATTCATCCTCTTGAACTAAAACCATTCCAATGGTGGAATCAAAGGTCGCTAGGTATAAAAAGTAGTCTTGGTTGTAATTGGGTGGATGCAACAACGTGCATGGGTTAACGCGTGTTTTAGAGAATCAAAAGATCGATCAAAGAAATCTCATCCCAAATACAAGGAACATTCTGTTTCAACAACTCCGGTAAAACCTTTTGTTAACATAGTTCTAGATAAATCTACGTAGAAGGTTTGCTTTCCCTTGCAAACTTTGGAGTTGGCGAAGTGTGGAAGGAGGAGGTAAATTTATTATGGCCTCAACCTTCAAGGGATTGACACAAATTTTGGCTTTGGAAACAACGAATCCCATTAATCGGGCCCGCATTGCACACAAAAAACACACTAGTGCGGATTCAAAAGCGAACTCGTAATGCCTACATCTCATAAAAATTGCTCGTAAATGAGTTAGGATGATCTTCCCCGTGCAATGAGTGAGAAAGTAAATAGTCCAGATAAGGCTTCACAATGTGTTTTATGTCATGAAAAGTGTAAGACATTTCCCTTTGAAAAGTTGCACCAACATTCTTTAATCTGAAAGGTAATTTATAGTAAGAAAATGTTCCCCAAGGACAAATGAACACTGTTTTTGGTT